>VZRV01002505.1:162212-684914 GCA_013398115.1 Falcunculus frontatus | reverse complement strand
GGGGGGGGTTTGGAGGAAAAAGGGGTTTTTATCTTAATCTCTTATTTCATTTTACTCTTAACTCTGTTAGTACTAAACTTTCTTTTATATTCTTTAAGTTTGAGCCTGCTTTGCCTTTCTTCAAACCTCTTATCTCACAGAAAGTAAGAAATGCGAACTAAACCACTACACCAGCCTAGCCTCTTCTTTTCCAAACAGTTTCAGTTGTATCCAAAAAATTCATAGTAGATGTTTGTCAGGTCTTTCCTTAAGACTCAAAAGTGATGGAGATATCACCATTTATTTGGATTATATACCCAGAGGTTTTATTCTTAAAATAAGAAGTTATTTTAGGAAACTTTTCTTCAACACAAGCCTCCTGATTATTATTGTTTCTCCAATGACACATCATATAATTTGAAAAAATGTAAATAAAGCTAATTGCAAAACAAAATGAAAAAACCATCATTTAAAAACTGCCAGAACGGGATTTTTCAAAGCAACTCATGTATTTCTAATGTTTTCTCTTCTTAAAAAAATAGCATTCAGGCTTTAACAACTGAAGCGTGCGAAGTATTCAACCTCAACAAACAAACCAGCATGTTTCAGCTGATTGTGGCTCCACTTAAACTCCGCTGATTCATTTTTCCCCTCAGCATGCATTAAGATCTCTCCACATCGGCAACTCGGGTTCATTCTACCCACAGTGAGCACCAGCTCCAACCCGTGTGGTCGCATGAGGATGGTGCTGTGCTTATACCAACGTGCTCAGCATCCCAGGTGAACGCATTGGCTCAGATAATTATTATGTTAACACGGATGTATGGTTCTTGGTCACAGCTTATCAGGTCTGGCAGCTCTAAGTGTGGGCAGAGGTATTCGTACCTGCTTGTAGGTCTGTTTAAAGATATCCCAATTTACATCAAGGCTGTCTTTTTCAGACAGCACAGAGTGTTTTCAAGAGTCCAATGGGAAGTATGCTTGCAAAACTGAGATACTATACATTAGCAAAAACACGTATAGTACTTGAGAATTGTAAGTATAGTAGTGCTTATGTAGAACTAGAGATATTAAAAGGTATAAAGTGATAAGGATGAAAGAGAATGAAGTTTCTCTCTAGACCTTATTAATGTATAGGTATCAGAATTCTCATAAATATATTCAATAGACTGTGCTGTAAAGTTCAGTTGGAGGTTAGGATAGAGAGCAGACTTTGCAGTGTGAAGGTGAGATAGCTAAAATTGGTTTACAGAACAGCTAATCCTCCACTGATATCTCTGAAATTCTTTGTAACTGTCTTTGTCATTTTCTGATGCCCAGTCATTTTAGCCTTGTCCTTTATATGCTGATCGATTCTTGAACTCATAATCCATTTTCCATCTTTAGCTCTTTATTTTTTCACACAGCCTATCCAGGGCACCTAGGAACTTCTCCATCAGTGTAATGCACACTCCCATCATGCAGCCAGCCATAGCAGTGTGACAGGATTGCCATTAATCAAAATTGACTATACCCAGAAGAGTAAGTTGAGCAGGAATTCTGAAAATAGTTGTAACAAATTTCTTTCAAATCTTCCGTAACATTGGGTACTGATTTGGACACAAATGTCTTGCCTCATTTAAGTATCTTAAAGAGTAATACCAAGTGGATAAGGATGTTACTTGATACTGCTAGTTGCCTTTGAAGGACCCTTGCTGCTGGGGGACTTTACTGAAGACATCATAAATTCCTTTATTACAATGAATTACCTTGGTGTTTATTAATTGACTTGCAAAAAAAAGAGATATTTTTAAACAGGATTTCCAGTGTATTCCCCAAGGAAAGATATCAGTTAAGACTGCAGGGTTACCTCAGATTAATTTTACTTAAATGCTCAACTCTGAGTATTAATTCCATGGTCCATCTCAGGGTAGCCTTTGGACAGGGAAAAGTAAAGGCTCAGACATTCTAGTCCCTAAGGAAAATATTGAACATACAGAAGATACTTCTGTATAAACACTTTCCTTTTGCACTTTTCCCCACTGCTAGTAGTTTTCCCTAATGATAAGGCCAGCACAAACAGAAAGAAGAAGTAAATAAATACACAAATATGGACTATTTGAAGCTATAGCATGTGCAGTGTACTAACATTATGGGAATTACATGTCTAGTTATATGGTTTAGCTATCTTTCCCAAATTCCTTCTTTAAGAAATGGCCTAAACACATGTTCTACTGTCTATTTATACATCTGCTGTGAAAGCATTAATCAGAGATCGCAACTTTGCTGTTCTGCCAAGCATTTTAAAATTCATAGTGTTTAATCCCTGGGCATAGTTTTCAGCCTGCTCAACTTTTTCTGTTTCTAATTGGCAGATATCTGGGCAGTGGCTTTGCTCATTTATTATTAACTTGTTATATCTAGGATCACATGACATAAATGTCTTGAAAACGCACACTCATGAGACCCTCAAACATCAGTCCTGATTTTCCTTCTTCTCTACTTTAATGAGTAGCTCATGGGTCATTTCTCTTGGGAGTTCAAGGGGATCTGTGATATCTGCCCAGTTTATCATTTTACTTGCATTTTTCTAATTATTTTTTCTCTGCCACAAAATGTGGGACCTCCAAGCCCCCATCAAGAGGTTTGTCATTCAAACCTCTCAATGAGCTTAGTGGTAAGAAAATCTATAGAAATCCTTACCAAACTCCTCTGTTCAGTAATAAATCCTTCAGTAATGAGGCTTCTATAAATTTTAGTCTGCAAAGACAGATCACCATCACTCAAACTGCCATCTTTATTTTTGTTTCTGAGGATTTCAAGCCCTTTACATCTGCAGTCAGTTAGTCAACCTTAAAACTACAAATGGGGCTTTATATTTATAGCAAAGTCTGCAGGCTACCACCCCGCCACACACACCCACCCACATACAAAAATCATGACAGTTTATTGTATTTTCAACTGGAGAGCCAAAAGAGATTCCTGTAAAGTATTGAGTTGTTCTCTTTCATGACTTTCACCTGTTGTTTCTAGAAACTGAAAACTCTCTTACTTTATTGCCCAACATTTCAAGGCTCGTCACACTACCTGACCTGATGGTCTGCATGAGAGGGGAATGAAATAAGATGAAGAAAAACAAAAAGCAGCAAGGAGTGGAAACATCTCCAAACCAGAGGTAGAATGGCGGTCTGAGAAAGACACTCTTAATTGTGGTAAAAAGGCACACACTTAAGGGTTGAAGACTCAGGATGAAATGCACTTCAGCAGATGTACTAGCCCCTGCTGTGGGACTGACATGATGTCAGTCTCCTGCGTTATTGCCTCTTCATCTACACTTCCTATCACCCCACGCCATTATTCAGTCTGTGAAAGATTTAGACACCTCTGCAGCTGCTTTGGCAGTAGCAATCCTAGCAAAGGGAGAGAGTGGCTGGTATGCAGCTTCCATGAACCTCACCCCTCCTATGTAGCAGAGCGCAATGTAAGCAAGAACCTGCTGACAAAAGAAAAGTGCAGCAGATGGCAATATTAAGTCTTATCAGGGGGTGTCATTGCCAAAGAAGGTGTTTACTAGTTTATGCTACATTTAATTGGTTCATGTGGAGCATGTTACTGACTCTTAGTGCACACCAATAAATACCTTACTCCTAAAACTGATAGTTTTAACACGGAAGATGCTCACAGAACACATACTTGTGTACATGTGTGCACACACATGCACACACGCATTCGCTTTGTATTTAATCACTGCGTATCTCTGCATTTAATCACTGCATATAAGAGCAAGATCAGAAAAATCTATAATGAATAAAAGTTCAAAATGTTTATGAAATTTTTCTTGGTTTTTATTGTTTTCTTGCTATTTCCATCCCCTACTCATATTACAAAAACACCAGCACATAATTAAAATAAATAATAATAATTTTTAAAAGGGAGCATGACGGAACACATTCACACATTATGCTACTCTAAATCCATAAGTGTGGAATGTTTAGTCACCAGAAAGTTCTTATTTTTCAAGGGTGCAGGACTATGTGTCTGTACTTTTTTTTTGACCCTGAACCTCTGATTAGCCCGGGCGAGAAGTTTATCTGGACCAGAAGCCCCTGAGAATTTTTTACATATATATATATATATATATATATATATACCGTGTGTATAAACATATGTCTTATGCTCTAAAAGTCTTATAAATGACATAACATACCTGGAATGGAGAATACTCCACAAGTTTTTTCTATTGCCATGTGGAGACAAGCTTCTGCCCCATCCTATGAGTGCTGGGCACACCACCAAATTTTCTCTTGTTAAGCCTAGGACATCAGGATTAAGATTTCAAGACAGTAGAAGAAAATAGGAAAAGAAAGGATGGGTAGAAGTGTAAGATTATCCTAAACTGACCATAGCACATTTCTTGAATTCACTGGTCTCTTTCTAGCTCCCTTGAATGTATTACATAGCTGACTGGATGCTGCACTGAGGTGAATTTAAAAAGAATTGGCAGAACACAGTCACGGATTCTCATCATGATGCAGCTC
Source organism: Falcunculus frontatus (assembly GCA_013398115.1). NCBI lineage: Eukaryota > Metazoa > Chordata > Aves > Passeriformes > Falcunculus > Falcunculus frontatus. The sequence goes on along the minus strand of VZRV01002505.1, from coordinate 680,418 downwards.
TGCACCATTCCACTGTCAAAGGATTTTACTTATGCTATCAATATAAAACATCTTTATGAAAACACAAAAAATTGTGCCCCATTCCTTAAAGACCTGTATTTTATGCACAAGCCTGTTTTATCTTGTAAAGTGCAATACAGAAAAATAAACACCTGAGAAAGTTTCATAACTTCCCTTTACCTATGCATAAATTATTTTTTGTTATCTCCATACACATGGAGAAAGATACAAAACATTCATATGAGATTTTAGTTTAGTCACATGATGCAGCCAGTTCACAATGACTTCCCTATTTAATATAGCGTAGATTTAATCTGACTGTTAGAAATCTACCCTGTTTAAAACAAGGTTCAGGGCAATAACTCCTGATTCATACATTTTCCTTCACTTTTTTATTCTCTAATGAATTGTGTTTCTCATCTGGAAAGACAGAACAACTTATACATACCAAGCAATGCATGTGAAATAATGGTAGAGACAGCCTAGCTGTAATGAATAACACTATATCCAACTGTAATTCCCAGATGAAAAGTTAATACAATATTGTACCAGGTTCAGCAGATTGAAATTCTGCCTATTCTGAATTATTCCACACACATTTTTATGAGAGATACAGTGATATTTCTGTGTTCAGGTTGAAATATATGACATTTCTTGGAAAAAGAATTGCTACTGCCACTAATATCCCTTGCTGGTTTACACATTGGCTTAAACACTGATCAACATACTTTTAAAAATTCCTAGTAAAAAAAATGTTCTGTATTCCAGCAGTGTCTACCTATTAAGTTTTGCTTAATAAGTTTTTGAACTTATATAATTCATATACATATCTGGAGTTCATTATTAATAGCAACTATATTGCACTATGAAGAGACTATGCATCAACTAGATGATGGCTAAAGCTTCAAATATGAGTTCTTTGACAGAAGCCATTCACCTCAGTCTGTAGACTGCCTTGAAAACTGACCCACAGAACTGCTACCTCACACAAGTTCAAACTATCTCAGCACAACCAAAGATATTTTCTTGTATTATTTTCAGAGTATAGAGATCATAGGTGTCAAACATGCAGTGTCTTACTGGAGAAAATCAATCTGAGGCCTGGTGCTTTCAAATTTATGAAATTGAGATTTTCCGATTATTTAGACATTTTATATGGGCATATTTCTTCAAAACTTGCACAGAATGACCCTACTTGCTACTCCTTTGCTCTCATCTGACAGACTATATTTATACTGACACAGTGGGTGTGCAGCTGCATTCATTCACAAAGTAAAATTCAGACAAGTTAGAGCAAACTTAGTCACTGCCTCTGTCTTGCCAGGGAAGCTCTTTCCCAGGAGCACCACAGCAGGCAGACATGCTGCAGTATCATCCACAGTATGGTTAAAGGGCTCTGGTAACAACTAAAGGTATTATTTTAGGGTTTTAGAACATGTTAAAGTCATTAATCCCTTTAAGACTAAGGAATAAAAAGAATTATCATTATGTATATATATACATATATATGTATTTGAGAAACTGCTTTGGAAAACCAGGAATAATATTGTATTTTTTTTTTTTTTTTTTTGAGTTACAAAGGCTTTTTCTTCCTGATGTACCTGGTAAACTGAGCTGTAGTGTCTCCTCGCTGGTCACAGTTATTTCATAGTAACCTGAAGATGTATCACATCATGCTGGATTTTTGACATATAACTACAATATCAGAAATAACTATCCACTTCTACTTTTATCAGTATCTCTGTATTTGATGTTTTGAATGGTTTGGCAGACGATACTACAGAATCCTTTGATTATTCTGAAGACCATGTTTTAAAAAAAAAAGTTTAAAAATAGACCTGAAAGGAATGAATGACACAAGATCACTTAAATCTGGTTACATTAATAAAGTACATTGATGCCAGCTAAAACTCTTGGAAAAAAGGAATACTGCCAAATGTGTGGTGGTGCCAAGCTATTATAGTCATACAACAAAATAATTTTTGCATTTCATTCTTCGTATAAATGCATTTGAAGGAATTTCCTACTTACAAAACTGAATGAATAGTGTTATTGACTTGATAAGATTATGCAGGCTCAACTCCTGCAGCAGTTCAGTTACACTGACCATCCGATCTCTGGAACTAGACATGGCATTTTAAAAAAAGAAAGAAAGAAATAGACTGGAACATCATTTTTTATCTTTGCTCCGGAAGTAGCTTTTTATGTTAGTGCCCTAGCAGAATTAGTGCATTAGTCCAGTGGAACAGCCATCTCTAACTCTCAGCTTTACTGAACAGAACTCAATTAAATTTAATATAACAGAGGAGACTTTTTGTTGCCTTACTCCTGGGAAGTCAGAACACCAGTTGTTCTCATTGCCTCTGAGAAGGCTGGGAGTGGTACAGCACCTGATTAGGTTACCTGAATATCTCAAAAAATTCAGCTTTGGAAAGGCTGGAAAATAATGTAGCCTTCGTGGAAAATTAATGCAGTGAGAAAACAAAAGATGACCGCAAATGACAGTATATTGAATCCACAAGTGAATAGGTTCAGATAAAGTGACAACAAATAAAAGTATTCCTTTTTGGAAAGGCTAAAGCCAAAAAATTTAATTTAATTAATTGAAAAGCATGGAATGATGGAATCAAAAAGCACAACAGAAAGAGACAGGCTGTGCATGCTGACTTTAGATCGAAATGCCTTGAGCTATCCCAACATAATTTAGAATGTATTGGATAAAATGTGCTCTGCTTTCAACTGCTTAAAATTATCCAAAATCGTGATCTGGTGTAATGTTTGCCAGGATTAGAAGCACAAAATTAAAAATGTTAAGTCAGTTCTGAGAGAAAAGAATGAAAATAAACTGCACTGAAATTCCACAGATATTTGTCTTGCCTGATGCTTTAAGTCACACAGCAGTACTGCCCTTTTGTAAAGAAGGAGTATTACACGTAGTGTGAGTGAACACTCAGAAATAATGTTTTCATATAGTAGTTCTTCTGGGAAGTCCAAATCTCTTTCAAAACGGACAGCAGAAGGTTGCTAGAAAGTGTGGGATGTCATGAAAAGTTGCAAGTTTTCCCTGCAGGTTACTGTAAATTGTACTCAACTAAAATATGGATTCAATTAGTATTTAAGATTTCATCTTCTGTTCCCTTCACAGCACTTGCTACATTTCAGAAGCAAGTGGTTAAATATTTTGCTGAGTTTTTATTATTTTTATTAGATCCCCATTTAAGTAAATATTAACTTTAGCAATTTTTCCAAATATTCTTTCTCTGTGCATCAGATGACTGCTTTACATCATTTGGTGTTTGTGGGGCAACAAGCACCAGCATATTACAGAATTTGAGGAGAGCTGTACTCCTCTCCCACATCTCATTTCTGATAGGACCACCTACACAGTGAAGTTGATTGGAAAGCATATAGGACAGGGTGTTGTGGAAGTGATTGTGTTCAGGAAAACAGCAGGCACCAAGGTCAAATTGTCAATTGAGATCTTAAAAAAATACAAGAAAAGAGAGATCCAGAGAAAAGAAGACTCTAAGAAATACGTGTGCTCAACATATATATGAAATATATGGTATCATAATTCTGTAAGGAAACAGTGCAAATAGTTTGTGCTGCATAAGTACATGCATTTTGGAGAGATAAAAGGACAGATCATATAAATGCAAATTACATTCATTTAATCCTGCATCATAAACAATGGCATCAGAGATGTCAAATGCAAGTCCATTCATTTTCTTGACTGGTGGAAGAACTGGAACAACTCTCTCATTTTTCTTTCTCAGTATTGATAGTAACAAATCCTAATAACATAAGGACTTTGATGAAGCATAAAGATTTCAAATTCTACTATGCATATTCACATTAACTGGTACTTTAGTCTGTGCAGAGCTGAACAGTTATTGGGAAGATTTGCAGAATAAATGGAGAGATAATATAGATTACTACACTTATCTTTAATAAGGGGTTTGAAGATAATTTAAGGGGTTTTTTTAATAAACAATTTTTAAACAAGGAAAAAAGTGAAATATGGAAATATGACTGGGGAGATTTATGGGGTAAGGTTTTGTTCAACAAGAAAATTGGAGACACTGAATGTTGTCTTGAAAACTAAAGTCATGTTAAATGACATACAATAACTGTTATATTGCATGATACATGTGGGCCAATAATTTAATAATATATATAGTCTGCAAGTGTATTTCATCAAGGAAGGAAATGTTTATAAGGAGAAATAATAAATATTATTAGACCATCTGTGCTAGTTGAAGAAAAAAAAACTTTCAGACTGAACCCCTTTGAATAAACCATCTTGTGTAGCACAATAAATGTACACATACACACATAGATACATATACATCTCCAAATGTCATGTCTACTGTTCTCAGCACTTTTCTGCCTCTTTTACAACACAGAAACTTCCACAAGATGAAATATAATAGGTGCTGTGCAAATAAAAGGAGATCTGAATTTGGGTGAAAGAGCATATTTTTCTCTCCCAAACTGAGCACAGGGAGGGACTTCCAATAATTCACAGTGGATGACATCACCTGAGTCCTACTGTGGTATTACTGAAGCTGGAAAATAATGTGCTTTGCCTTCATCTACCAAAAAAAAAAAAATCAGTCCAACCTTGTGCTATAGGCATTTCTTATGTCAAGCAGCAGCATCCATCATTTCCATCTAGAACAGTCCAAAAATAAAAGCAATAACAATTTTTTTTTAAAAATCCCAGCAACTGTGGAGACACTTCACAGCATAATATCACACTTTTGGGCTCTCATCTGTGTGAAAAATGGGAGCTTTTCTTCCTTTTACTGGCTTCTGCTTCACTGGATGTACCCAGAAGTCTCAGAGAATTGCTTGCTAACAAGGTTAGTGTCTTAAAGTTCCTGCAATATTCTAGGAGGTACAACAAGGACACATTCATCCTTCTGGACTTAGTTTTTAAATAGTAATGTGGCTTCCACCTAGGATAAGCCAAAATGAGGAGGCATATCCAGACAACAAAGTCAACCACTGAAAAAAAAATTGTACAATAAAAGCAAAATACACCACAGAATCTGGAACTGTTTTTCAAAATAACCACATTTTTGAGGCATCACTGAAGAGCAAGAATTCTTGTTTAACCAAACAGATAAAAATAATGCATTGTCATTACCATAACTTAGGGTGGAGTCAGTGAGAAAAAAAATTACTGAACCTAAAATAGAAAGTGGTATCTGGAATTCCTGAAAGTGTTTTTACAGACCTAAGTGTACATAGAGAAGTGTTGAAGATCCTGATGAAGGAATTATTTCTCCATCTCTAGCATTTTTTCTAGAGTATATTAACCTTTTGTTATCAAGTGTCTGTCTTTACTGCAAATATGAATATTAGAAATTTTGTGATGTGTTTTGTTTTCCTTTGGTTTCAAGCAATACGCAAATCACCAACATGAGAAAAGTGAGAAATGCCATCTCCTTTACAAACATAGAAGATGAAACTTTTTAGCAGGGTCAATAATCTCCCACTTATCAGTAGATAAAAGGGAGCTTCCTTTGTGGAATTCTATTAACCCCTTTACCAACCTGCCAATAATGTCTTTTTCTAGAAATCTGGTTTTATTTATTTATAGTCTGCAGAGTGTATTTTCCTCTCTGCCAATTAAATAGAACATCTCTGTCAGGTAAACCATATATACGAAATTTCAATAAGTTGTCATAAAGAATGTATTTGATGCTCAAATTAAAATATGCTTTGCAACATAAAAGCATATGCATTAAATAAAAAAACATATTTTAAATGCTCTTTCACAGTTGTAGACACATGATAATTTACACATACTGAAAATACAGGGCTGGTTTTGCACATAAAGGTAGGAAGACTTACCTGCTTAAATTTTTATTTCGTTTTTATGAATGATCACCTCGTTAAAATATACGAAGTATGATTCACCACAAATCCCATTTCTTTACTACTCAAGCTTCAAGTATATTTATCTAAATATAGGTAATAGATATAGTAAATGCTTTCTCTCTTTTGAGTTTGAGAGCTGGTTTTTCTTTGCAACTATTGAATTTAATGTCTATTTAATGGTCTGGAAGGAGTACTGAGCAAGTTCACAGATGGTACAAAATTGGGAGGAGCTGTTGACTCCCTCAAAGGCAGGGAGGCCCTGCAGAGAGACCTCAGCAAATGAGAGGGCTGGGCAATCCCCAGCCATATGAAGTTCAACAAGAGAAAGTGCTGGATTTTGCACCTGGGGTAGGGCAGCCCTGGATGTACGGACAGACTGGGGAATGAGGTGCTGGAAAGCAGAGCCATGGAAAGGGACCTGGTGTCCTGGTCAAGGAAAAGTTAAATATGAGTCACCAGTGCCCTGGCAGCCAGGAGGGCCACCTGTGTCCTGGGGGGCATCAGGCACAGCATCGCCAGCTGGGCAAGGGGGGGGATTGTCCCATTCTGCTCCACACCGGTGTGGCCTCATCTTGAATATTTTGTGCAGGTTTGGGAGCCACAATATAAGAAAAGATATTAAACTATTAGTGTGTCCAAAGGAGGGCAGCAAAGATGGTGAAGGGCCTTGAGGCAAAGCCATGTGAGGAGCAGCTGAGGTCATTTGGACTGTTCAGCCTGGAGACAAGGAGACTGAGGGGAGACCTCACTGCAATCTGCAACTTCCTCGTGAGGGGAAGAGGAGGGGCAGACACTGATCTCTGCTGTATGAGGACCAGTGACAGGAGAGAGGGAATAGCCTGAAGTTGTGTCAGGGGAGGTTTAGGTAGGATGTTAGAAAAAGTGGGTGGGCACTGGAACAGGTTCCCCAGGGAAGTGGTCACAGCACCAAGCCTGGTGGAGTTCAAGCATCTGGACAATGGACACAGGGTGTGACTTGTGGGCATGGTTCTGTGCAGGGCAAGGATTTGAACTCAATGATCCTTTAGGGTCCCTTCCAACTCAGCTTATTCCTGTGATTCTGTGATTCTGTAAAAAAAAAAAAAATCTTATTTTTGTTTTGAAATTGTAAAAACGTATACTTAAGAATATTTGCATGTAAACGTAAGAGACCTGAACAGAGCACGGGAGAATTCCTAGCTTTGCTACTGTTGATTCCAGTAGGGCAAAGCACTTCATCACAGACTTAGGTTCAACAAAGTTTTAAAGTATAAGTCAATCTCACCTATCCTTGACCATCTGGACTGGTTTTGTCTGGGAAAGAGATAAATTTATCTGTAGCTGCTTGTATGGGGCTGTGTTCTGGGTTTGTTTTGAGAACAGGGTTGATAACACAGGGATGTTTTTGCTACTGCTGAGCAGCATTGACACAGAGTCAAGGCCTTTCCTGTCTCTCACCCTAGCCCACCATGAGTGGGCTGAGGGTGCACAAGAGGCTGGAAGGGAACACAACCAGGACTGCTGGCCCCAGGTGACCCAAGAGATATTCCTGACCAAATGGCGTCATGCTCAGTATATAAAGCTGAAGGGAAGAGGGAGAAAGTAGGGGAGTGATGGTGTCTGTCTTCCAAGCCACCATCATGCAGGATGGAGCCCTGCTTTCCTGGGGATGGCTGAACACCTGCCTGCCCATGGGAAGTGGTGAATGAATTCTTTGTTTTGCTTTTACTTGTGTGTGTAGATTCGGCTTTACCTATCAAACTGTCTCTCTCTCAACCCATGAGATTTCTCACTCCCATCCCACTAGAGCAAAGTGAACAAGCGGCTGTGTGGGGCTTAGTTGTTGTCTACGGTTAAATCATGACACCATCCAAAGGTCAAAAGTTAAGCCCCAGCTCTTTTATACCTCAGTAATCAATGGAAGAGAGAGAGAGAGCATATCCATACGGTATCTATCCCCGTTATATTAAGGCACGTTACACCTCCTAATAAGATATCCTTTTGATTTGCTGTCAAAATAGGTAGATGGCCCTTCTGACAAAACAGAGTAACACCCGGCTGAACATGTACTCATCAGATTAGCCTGACTTTCTCTATCCAGACAATGAGGCTGTTCAGTCTGTTCAGTCACTTTAGCCTTTTAATAAATAAAGGATTTGCACTGCAAAAGAATCATTCATCTCCTTTATTCTAGGAATGGGCACTGTCTATCTATCTGTCTTTGTTAGCAATGGGATTCACATTATAGTGGGAGTTTGTATTTAACGCAGGTAAAGCAAAACTGGAAAATTTTCACCTGAGGCATTTTGCAAATTAAAGATGAAAATACATTGTTCCTTTGGTTAAGTGATGGAATCAATAGAGAAATTATCTGGTGTAACAGTAAAAAGAAAGTCAATTATTAATGTGCAAATATGATACTGTACAGCAAAATTTAAAAATGCAACAGAATGCAACAGAAATGATGGAACCTTAATTAAAGGCTGGTAATTTTTCCTTCTTTATAATATAAAAACTAATAAAATATTGATGATAATTTATTAGAGGAGACTGCTATGGTTAACTAAAAAAAAAATTCTACTCTACAAATATTCTCTCTGCACAATTTATTTTGCCTGTAACTTAGCCAGGTTTGACAGGAAGAATGCGCATTGGGTCATATTTACTTGAGATTCACATGAAGACCTAGAAACCCTTCCCAGCAAAGAGCCAAAAGGATAGTTTCAAATTCTATTGTGACTGTTTGGCTTTCCTTTAGACAGCCATCTAAGTCCCTGCTTAGCAAACTAGTCTGGTGAGGTCTGTGAGGACTAAACATGTGACACGTTTGAGAAAAGTTATTCTTACTTTAGTAAATTAACACATTTGTATCACTGAACTTCCATAAAACAAGTGGTAAGAATATCGTTCAGAGCCGATCTCTGCTTAGCTTGCTATATTTCTGCAAAGCTAACTTTCTTATTCAGAAGAAATATAAATTATACAACAGTAGAGAGAAGGAAAGGAATAAGGAAAGGAAACGTCAATAAAACCTGAAATGTAATTATCACAGCAATTCTTTACTTATTTCATCCCAGGCAGATGTACAAAATGGACACTAAAGTGAAAATTTGGGTAGTTAGAAATCTTGATAGCTAGTAATTTGGAAGATATTTTATTTCACAATATTTTAAAAACACCTCAGTCATGATGAATATGTTTATGATTCAGAGGTAACAACTCAAGGTAGACGGTCTATACTTAATAAAGCTAATTTCAGGGGATCATGAAAAATACCAACTTTTAAATTATGGATGGAATAAGTACAACATCCATGACACTTTCAATGTCTTCCTGACTAAATGGTTGCCCAAATAATGTGCTATGTGAAAAGTGGTTTTAGATATCTGTATATTTTTTAAATAATCTCTTGAAGCACTCCTTCATGTTACCCAGCTAAAGTGTCAGTATATTTGATGTCAATATATATTTGGTGCCAGATCACCTTCTTTTTCTCCCTCTTCACACATCCACCCTTGTCCTTGTTTAATTTATTGGAAAGCAGTAAGCATCAACAGGTGCTTTACCCAACACTTCAGATATAGTGAATCATACCCTGAGAATGCCAGTCTCTCTATATTAGACTAGAAAATGTCTCAACAACTGCTCTAAATCACTGGCCCTGATTCAGGGCAGTGCAATTCCACCCTCCAACCCTACTGATTTTATCAGCCTCTGAAAGGAAGTTACAGTGCACCTGAATAAGGTGCTTAAACTCCATAGTCTTAGTAAACCTTATGCCATGGCATGTGAGGTGCTAACAAATCTTTACTGAGTAGTGCACTCCGTGTTACAAATATTTACTGTATTACTACAAAAATATATGACATTTATGCCATCGACATATTGAGGATACGACATAATGATCTGATAACCATCCAACCATTCGTACAGTACTGCAAATAGTCATGGTAAGTTCAAATTTCTGGAGGAAAAAACATAATAATCATATCCACATATACCTCATGGCTTTACCTGACTACAGTTGAACCTCTTGTATGATATAACTTTCAAGGTTCTCAGCTTGGAAAATCATTCCCAATTCTCAGTGCACCTAAGTGTCTGTCTTCAAGCACATACTTTCATACTGCACAATGCCTCAAGTGTCTTAACCCTCCTAAAGATAAGGCCCCTACATTTGCAATTCTCTAGTCTGACTACAGCTGATGTGGCAGTATTTTCCCACTTGTGTTCCCATGTTGGTTTTCTCATATTATTCTCATGGCCTTGCACCTGCCAACTCCGATGTTGTAACTATGGCAGATTCTCATGAGAAGCTACTTCCACTGGCACGAGAAATATCTCCTCCCTCCTCTGTCTCTTGTTTTGTAACTTTTATTTTATACTGCAGGAATTCAGCATTAGTAAGTAACATTCCAGATAATGGTCATAAATCACTGACAAGCATTACCCAACAACATGCAGGCCCAAAACTCAGCAAACCAATTTGTAACACTTGTACCTAATTAAGCATGCTCCCATCAGTGCTAAAAGCATAATAAACAGGGAAAAAAACCAGTAAGCTCTTCTGTGTCCTGAGGAAAACCATACAGTACCAGGGAGAAAGCATGTCTAGAAAAATCATCATGCTTATCACTACCTGCTACACCATCACACTGGAAAAGATATGTGAGAGAGGACTATGTTCTTCTGGGGACTCCACCACTTAATTTATCACCTAGCCACCAGGGAAAAAGATTTCTCCCTTCTCTCTTCCTCTTTCAATTTTACTTTCCTCCTCTTTTCTCTCATTCATATGGATTCCTTCCTCCCTCCCTTACCCCAAGGAAATTTAAAATCAATTTATGCCATCATCTGTGGACTTTGCAAATAAAATTTTATGCACATATCTCATCATCCTTTCAACAGCACTTAAATATTGATTAAACATGAGAATCCAAAGATGTCCTAAACGGGGGTAAATTAAACACCTTTAGATGCTTTCATAACTTAAAGTGAAAATCTGATGCAAATCTCATGAGCAACAGGCTTAGTGATCCAAATAAACCCAAAGATGGGACCACAGGGAGTATTTTACATAAATAAGCCATAAAGGAGACACATGAAGAGACAGTGGTGGATGAGATAAGGTTACAAACTAAGTGTTACGAAGTCAGAGTCCATCCAAAGAAGAGCAAAGGCTGACACATTTTGAATTATTGGGTGCTTCCTTGTCTCTACTGCTTTCAGAAACTGACCGTGTATGAGTACTTGTAAGTCATTAGGTCATGAATTCTGTGAATAGGTGGCAAATATGATTATTTGACTCTCTGAACATCAAATTCCATCCAAAAACTCCTATTACACTGTTTCAGATAAGTGGATTTAAGTGGATTACTCAGTCTCTATAGGTCCTGAATGGAGGGCAACACTCACCATCTTACAGAGTGGTCTGCAGATGGACATCACCATAAGAAAGCACTAAAACTAACAACTGGGAGGGGAAGAGTCACCAAATAAGATACTTAAATTTACATGTCCATAGGTGAGCTAAGTGTTTTCAATTTGCAAGGTAGTTGCTATAGATTTAGTCAGTAGAGAGAGCAGAGCTTAAAGAATGTGATTAAACTCAGAGTAAAAGTTGATGTCTGGTAGCTAGCCAGGTGAATAAATCCCTAGGTTCCACTGCCTGCATTGACTGTTGACTAGAAAGGAAGTGTACACAACACAGACATCTACAGTTAGCAGTCTTAATCTCAAATTGAATTCTGTCCTTCCTGCCTCCTCGGGCTGCGTATAACAAGAAACAATAAGTACGAATCATAATAAGTAGTGTTTTATCAAGTATGGCCGTTATTAAGTTTTATTAAGCATGGCCATATATACTTTAAAATCCGAACTTACACCGTTGTAGTTCTGGCCTGAAAAGTATTTCAGAAAAAAAAAATGAAAGAAAATACTCTCAGAAAAATTACAACCTCAGCCCTAAACCAGATGAAGAATGAGTTCATGCATTTCCACACATGTCAAATCATTTTAAAAGCTCCCTGACAATAGGGTCATGAGAAATGTTAGGATATCTTCTTACATATTTTCCACAAGAGGAAATACTTTTGTTTTTAAATACATATGTAAATAACTGGTGATAACACAGAAAAAAAAGTCCTTTTCTTCCAAGATCATTATGCAAAGATATTTAAAGCCAAATGCTTATAAAAATCCTAAATGGACAAACAACACATTTGGCATAGCCTCCTGGAGCCTCATGCTTCTCTGATAAACAGAATGTGATTTTCTCTTAACTTTGTACATCACTAAACATCATTGAGAAATGTCCATGTGAGGAAGAGGGTAGGATTTGATTATGAGCTAGAATTACATATTGTTTCTGAAGTAGTGCAAAACATGATTTGTCCTTCTCTACATTTCTGTTTGAGCTGGTTTTAACATTTATTTAGTTTTATCCTTTATCAACAGTTTTTGTTGGCAATAAGTAATTTTCACAGTAGATCAGGCTGGAGAACTTAACCTCAACCTCATAACACCTGAAAGATGAAATATAAAGGCATCCAGGGAAAGTCCTTAAACCACTTGAAGTCTATCAGTATAAGCTTTTACCAAGCCATATTTCCACTTTGGTGTGATGGGAACAGGACTAAGAATTTTTTTTTTTTTTTTTTGAAAGGGAAAAGATCCTTTTCCATTCCAATAAATAAGATGTGTTTTGCACAGGTGACTTACTTTGGTAATCATGTTGCTTTTCTCAGTTGTTAATAAGGCATTTTAAAATTTCTTCACAAAGTACACCTAGTAAGAAAACTACATGTACTGTGCCAATCGAAAAATGCTCTGAGGCAGCTTTGCATTGCATTTCCCTGCATGGAGATCTGTAAACCGCTGATCAAGAACTGCCTACTTGTCACTTGATAGGAGGTGCTCGGGATTCTTGATAGGAGACTGCAGGATTCAACTTCCAATACTTTGTGGCTCTCGTCTGTGTGTCACAGCAGCTGTCGAATTATTGAGTGTGTCTCCAGTTTGCCAACAGTTTGTAACAGTTCCTAAGATGCTTCTCACATTAGCGTACCAAAAATACTGCTATTTGGTAATAGACATGGATGAAGGATATTTTTTCAAGAAAGAGGGAAAGCATGCAAAAAAAATAAAACATTTAAGATAAAGCTCAAAGAATATGCTGGCTCATTAATAAAACCAGGGTAAGTCAAAGAAATACTATTAGAAACTGGTGAGAGAAGATGGTTGCTGGAAGTTATTTGAAAAATGAAAACACTGTTGATTAAAGAGAGGTAGTATACATACCCCAGAGTTAAAGGGAGAAATCATTTAAATCATCATTGAATAAAAATGATCATTTGAAAGGACTTGTTCAAACCCCTTCTGTCTACACTGCTTGAATGACTGCCAAGTCTGACAGCTGAAGTTCCCAAAATTCGCTGTTGGTCTGCCACCAGAGGTTGTAGATACTTGTTGCTATGTGAACCAAAAGAAGTGCAATGAGCCTCCCAAATGCCACCCTGTGCTCTTCTGTGGTCCTTCTGCCTCTTCTGGGATGGCACAGTTAATGGCCACATCACAGTAACAACAGGCTATCAATACTAGGTAAGCTCTGCTTGGAATAAGAGCAAAGCAGTCCTGAATATCCCAACAAATGAGTTACCCAGAAAATAAATGAATAAGAGCTTGTGTTTTGATCAGGCTTTTCCAAAAAGAATGTGAGCAGCTCCTTCAAATGTTCCTTGGAGCCTTATGCTGAATGAAAAGCAGCATGCACAATGCTCTGAGGGCCATCAAGCAGCTACTCCTCAAAGTCATAATAACAGAGACTCCTCAAAGCAAACAAGGCTGGTATTTGCCCATGGTAATGAGCTCACTGCTTGCATGCAAAATTAAGTTTTAATTTATTTTAAGCCTCTTCTGTTTCATCTTGGTAATCCAAGGAAGCATAAAACAAAAAGGAAAGAGAGAGAAAAGTACTAGAAAACTTTCAAAATGCCCTTCATGTTTACATGCAAATATAGGTTTTCTTCTGCACTCAGAGAGAGCTCATTTCTGTGTAGAATCAATGTATTTAAAAGTAAAATTAATTACAATTAAGAGTATGAGAATAAAGAAGAATAAAATTCATTATAAATCTTTTTCTCTCAAGTCAGTATTGAGAGACTCTAAGGAAGCTCCAATCTACAGACTATACTGCATAGATCCAAAACTTGAAGAAACTACTTTAGCTTGCAGTTCCCAAATAACATTTACTAGAAATAAGTACAGCTGTGGAAGAGTGAATTATTTCTTGAATATCAGTTTATCATTAAAATGGAGCAGTGATAAGCTTTAAGGAAGAATAACCTAGAACTTGTATGCTGCTTCTTAGTCTAAATTCAGAAAACACTGCATGAATACTTAAAACATTAAATAACATAATTCATCCTTTCAGAGAGGTTAGTAAAGGAATAACTTACTAGAGGAAATTATCTAGGTATTGAAGAATAAAATTAATTTCCTTTTCTTCAAGATAAACTAGTCTGTAGTAATTTCCAAGGAACCTATCTCACTTCCTGTGTTTCAGACAAGAAACACAGGTAACACCATGGGCCACTACTAAAAAAAGATCAACCACATTTCTTTTTCAACATTTGTGCTTCTTTGCCTTCTTTTAATGGGAATCAGAACCCCAGCTGTTGACATTTAGGAGAAGGAAGACTGCATGAAGCAACATATAAGAAGAGAGGGTTCAACCTCCCATCAGTAAACTACATAGAGTTTTTTCCTGGGGCGCTTGTTGTGGAGACTTATTTGAGAGAAGGTAAGCAAAGAAGCCTTTTAATTTAAACTCCAAGCTTTTTAAGCCAGGAGAGCATATTTCCTTTGCTGTGATCAGCGAAGGTACTAAAACTAGACGTAATCAGAAGAATCATCTAAAACAATTCAACTCAGCTATTTTGAGTATTTGTGATCTGTAATTTAATTATTGCTTTTTCTCCTTTATATGCTTATTGTGTTAAAAGCAGGGCTTTACAAAACCAGTTCTTACAGATTCTCACCTTTGAAACTAAGAAGTGAATATATCCTGAAGATTCATTTTGCACTAAAAAACTGCATCTTGAACTGCTGAAAGGGGCATACATAATTTAATTTCATTATTTATCTAAAAGAAGGATATTTTAACAATATTATAGGCAAAAAAACTTTGTATAAGCATAGTTTAGGTAAACATTACTAAACCCAAGTTAGCCTACTCTTCCCAACATGTTATATTTCAACTATCTTATCTTTCCCACCTCCTAATAATCAAAGGGAAGTTTCACAGCTTCTCTGCCCAACTATTTAATTCTGCTTCACCTTAAACACTTGAATTCAGTAAAATGTGGTCTCTAGAGCCAACTACGATGGATCTTAGCTTTGATGATTAAGTAGAAAGCAGCAACAGAAAATAACAGGAATAAAGAGAAAACCATGCTACTAGAAGGTGCTGTCAGCAAGGATGACATTAAATAAACGATTACAGAGGTTCAGTTCACCTGGGCCTGGATCAAAAACAAAACCTACTGGTGTATGACTCATCAGTTTGCCAAATGAAAACAGATGCCAGGCTCCAGGAAGTGAGCAGGATCAAATGCTTCAGTGCAAAGAACAGACACCTAGCAGTAATTAAACATAGGCTAAATTTCCCTTTTGAAAATATTTTTAATAATTACTAATCTGATTATTTACTGTGCATTGATACTGTGGATTAATTTAGTAATACTGAGTAATTAAATTTACATTTCATCAATTAATGTTCAAGAATCGTACAGGTTTTCACATCTTGACACTTCACAAACCTACTGGAATGTTTTAAGAATAAAACCTAATAGGTTATTGAAATTAGTATTATAAAAGTTTCTCATAGGAACAAACTTCATCAATAAACTGGTTCAAAACTCTAGTGTGACTTCATTCACTTTCTACATGGGTTTTTTTCTGACACAATTAAGGGACAGTCCCCTGGTTGTAATGAGAATCTGATCAACATTAATTAAAAATGCTTGGAAAATACTTCTCTGAACCGTAGGTGGCTCCTATCTCATCTAAGTTGAGCAGATGAAAAATTAGCTCCTTAATTTAAGCCTGTTACCTTTGATCCCCATAGAGTAAATGCAGAGGCACACATGACTGAAGGAAATTGCTCCATTCTAAGAGAGCTGTAGAAGGGTAGGATCCAGCTGTAGATTATGACATCTAAATTCAGGTGACAGCAGGTAAATAGATGTCCAAGCACCCATTAAATTGGATAATTATGGCCCTTTTATCTGCATCCTCAAAGCCATTTTAAAAAATTATTATGAAAAAAAAAGTTTGTTGTTAAATTCTGTTTAGATGCCCAATTTTATCTCGGTCTTCTAATGAAGAAGGAAAATTTAAAACACTTTCTTTAAAAAGCTGTTTAGCCTAATCTGGATATGGAAGCATTATTACTCATTAATCATAGCCCTGTAGTTATTTTATAGCCTTGTCGATATTGTGAGGCACTGTTCCAGGGAAAAAAGAAAATTGATTTCTGCCATCATGTCTTCTCAATTTGACTCCAGTTCTGGATTTCCTATTTTCGTAGTGCTTAGTTTGGAGATTATTAGAATAACTCTGTAATATTTTTATGCTTTAGTCACTAATACATACTTGACCTTTGAACCCTTTGAACTCTCTTTTATTTGAAAATAAGAGCCACACATGAATAGACGTATCATGTAATGAATAATTAAAACATATCTATAAAACTAATTCTCTTACAGATAGATGTAGCGCGGTTGCCTCTCTGCGCTGGCCGCCCGGTGGCCAGACAGGCAACGGCTACACGGCTCCAGCCACGCGGCCACTCAACGTGGCAATAAGGAGCTCAGTGCAGGACTGCCAAGGACAGGCTCACAAGAGAGCAGGCTGCAGAAGGGTGGTTGCTTGGCAACCCGGCGAGGGTAAGGAAGAAAGAGGGAGTCTTCTATGCCTTCAATCCCAGCTTTATTGTAGCGGGTAGGGAGCGAGGAGGTGCTGAAAGGGTAGGCAGGGAGAAGAATCTCGGAGGAGGACGGTTGCACGCCCCTTTTAAGTCGGGGCGGTGCAGGGAGGAGACAAGGGGATAAACCAATCAGAGGATGACATGAGTTGACAGGGAACAAATCAGAGGGTTACAGGGGAGGAACATATTTAAACGAACCAATGACAAACCGAACTGAACAGAACTTTCCAGATGTACATGAATATTCAACGAGGGGTTATGAATATACATAAAGGGGAAAACCAATGGATGTAACAGGAACAAAGAGGGTTCTGGAAAGAGGGGCGGAGTTGCGGTGGGGTGACACCCAGTGGGAAGGAGCCTCAATCGTCGACCCCGCCTTCAGGGTCGGACTCTTGGGCCGGAAAGTCCACCCACTGGATGCCACTCAGCCCCAAAGTGGGCTGGGCCACCGCAACAGATAGATCCATTCCTACTTCCACAGCAAGCCAGTGTGATTTAGTGTAACCTCAACTGAACCACTGCTCTGCCTTCATGTCACATGGATTTAGTGAAATAGATAAGATACCATCTCAATTCAGCAATATACAAGAATTTTTTCCACCATTCATTATTCTGGTGTGTTCTTATTTTTCAATAATCTTTCTGGCCCCTGAAATCATGTAACAGCATTCCCATTAGCTGGAAGTTTATTCTCCATGTAACATCTCTGGTATATCCAACAGATTGGACATCAGGTCCTCGTGCCATATCACTTTCAACCTAAGTAAAAAATACTCTGTAGCAAAATACTTTGGAATGAATCTGCTTTGACAGTCATTAGCTGTACATCTGGTCAAAACACTTTCCACACCTTCACTGCTGGAAAAGAAGTTTTCGAAACTATAACAGCTATAACCCATGACTCAATGTAATACTAATAAAGTGTTTTAGTTATTCATTGCCATTTAAAAATGTCCATGCAGGTTTGTCAGTACAGCTTTTGAAATGTAACAAATTAATATCCTTACTTTGTCTTAATTTGTGGGCAGATGGTGTGAAGAGGGCTGAGTGATCCACAGTGCTGTCCCTCAGCTTGTCAAGACTTATTTACAGTACAGGAGCCATCCTCTGATGGCTGATTATCTGCTTCATTTAGTGAAAGTGAAATTAACCTCTGGTTTCTGTGCTGGTGACTCAGCAGGTAGTGCACCAATAATGCAAAAAGTAATACCAGAAAGACATTGGTCTTCAACCCTAACAAGGCCCATTAAAGAGCCAAATTGCTTTATTAGACCCAAGAGATAGAAGCAATCATTTCAGTCTACTAACTGGAAATAATAAAGTCTGAGGGGAGAAAAAGAGAAGAAAATGAGTTTTCTTTCCATGCCTGATTAAAAAAAAAAAGAAAAGCATTTCAGGTGAATTTTAAAAAAAACCTCATAATTCTGCAATTAAGTTCATTGGAAGAAGATCTGAGTACTGAAATTGAAAAATTATAAAGATACAAAAGCTTTTATACATTGTTTCAACTACTGTGGCTTTTGCTTCTTGGTTTGCATTACCTGGTACAGAACATTATGCACAGTGTATCTCTAACAAGAGTAATCTTAGTTAAACAGCTTGATGTTAAGCACACCTGATGCATGATTCTTTAGGCTGGTTAATAACACAACAGCAGTAATAATCCACCCGGAAAAGCAAATTAAATGCTTTCAAAAATGTAACCTCTTTTAAAAGGTTCTTCTAATGATAGCATTTATGAGCTCACAGTGGAAAATCAGCACAGAGGAAAGCTAATGATGACAATATGAATCCGGTTTAATTGAATGTTCTGAGAACTACCTGAATCTCAAGGGCTATCTGTCAATAGGCGGAAAGGACAGGCTATTTGAAATCAAATTTACATTATATCTCTGCAAGAAAAGCTTCTATGGTAGCTCCTTTCACAACATATTTTGTTTCCTCACGTGACACATTCACTCAATCTGAAAATATCCTCTTTAAGCAGTGTGATGTATCAGAAGTGTTAAAGAGAAAACAACCTTTTTTTTCTATGCTGAACATACACAAAGTGCTCCAAGTGAAAATATTGATTACCCATGGGTAGCTTTTGAGAGCAAGTATCAAGCAAGAACAGGTATCAAGGATGATACCCACTCATGTTCAGAAAAGCAAGAACTGAGGTACGCACCAGACAGGAGATTAAACAGAGAGTTCAAAAGATTTTCCTGAAATATTGAAGAAGTGTATATGTGTAGCACACTGAGGAATTCTTGTTACAGAAATATCCTGGTGGTGTTTGTTCAAAAGCATCAACTCCTTCTACAGCTGTTTTTTTAACCCCTCTTGGTCTTTGAAAGCAGAAGTATTTTCATTACTTCAGATTATTTTCTAAAGGAAGCATTAATATTTTTATCACACATTTGACTCTTCTGGTATGTTAAATTCTCTGTTATTTGTTCCTGGACATATTGTGATGTATTTAATTCCACCAAACAAAGGCCACAGAGCAAGAATCAGGACTGTTAAACTAGGATAGCACTCAATGCTTCTCTACAGTAAAGCATTACTGAAAGCTGGAATCACCTTTCAAAACATAAACAGCTGCAAGGAAAATTAAAGGTGAAAAGCACATGCTCTTTCTTTATGCCAGGATGTTTTCCATTTTTATTCCTTTTCCTCTGAGACTTCTTGCCCAACTAAAAAAACCCAAAACCTACAGAAGTCTTTTCTTGATTGATTTGATCAAAGCTCCAGGACTGCTCAGGGAAACTTGCTGAGCAATATGTTTTCAGTGTCTGCACAGGGATAGGAAAATTTACCATGCCTTCAGAGCAAGGTTATATAGAAAGGATCTCTAGCGTAGCTTATAAATAATATTCAATTTCTTTGTACCTCAGACAAACTGACCTATGTTAAAAGACACACCACAGAGTCTAGACAGTGATTGTCTTCAACTTAGTATTTATCTTATTCCTCTCTTGCCTTAGTCTTTAAAATGCAGGTTATTTTAACCATCCATGTAAACTACTGTCTCATATGACTGAAAGTGAACAATGCAGTTGTTCTATCAGGAGATCAAAGACTGTCAAAATGTGAATACAGGCCTGAGATCCCAGGGTAATTGTGGGACTGTGCTAGACACAGGAGAGCTCTACATCTTGAGAAGAGTGTGTTTGGGAGGAACACTGTGACCACCTGCATCCTCATGGAAAACAAGTATATCATTCATATTTTGTTGAGGAGAGACAGGTACATAACTATTACATGTATCTAAGCTTTTCCTGGAAGCTGAAAACAGCCATGTTACATTTAACTCAATCTCTAATATTCATCTCACTCTCCACATTTCTGTCATGTCATCTTACCATGTCATCCTGATTTTGTTACCTCCTTTGGAATTTCTCCACCTAAAGTTTGTCATAGCCTGAGATTTTGCAACTGAAGAGATGATAATTTGCATATCTTCTGTGCCATACCATGCTGACTTTTCCCTACTCAGACATCTCCCTCTTGTCACAGTCCTCCCCAGTTAACAGATCACATTCTCCAAATTTTCTTTAACAGATTTCTGTCCAACTATCATCTCCTTTTTCTAAATAAATCAGTCCTCTTCTCCTTGCCATGCTTTCTCTTTTCTTCTCAGTCAGATCTTTTGGTGGATCACACTGTTCCTATTTAAGAACTTCATTAACCCTGTCTCTATAGGATAGGATTCAGTCTTGGGATCATCTTCCCTGATGCTAACCCCTACATTTGATCATATTTATCTGTCATAGCAATGCATAAGGGAGACAATACACTGATGAATGCATTGGACCATAACAAAAACAATGAGCAGCATCTTTCAGATTGCAGATTCAAGTCACATTCTGAAAGTTACACACAAAACTCCTGCTCTCAGTCAGACTGCAGATTCCTTTCTGGCTTTGAACTTCACATTCCCTCCAGCTAAGAGCAGGAAAGAAATTAAGTCTCAATAATGATTACGCATCAGCTTCTCATGGGAGCCCCAAGAGGAAAATCTGTCATTTCACTTCAACATTTATTGTAGCAATATTGACAAAGTGTCCCTATGCCACTAGCTCAGAGCAATGGATATATGCATATCTTCACCAAGTGTGTGAACAGGAGTGATCCTCATTCACTGCCACTCCTTTAAGGACTGTATTCTGTGATTGAGCAATCTAATGTCAGTTTTGTCCAATATTTAGGCTGAACTATACTTTTACCCTAACATGAGGAAAGTTTCCTCCTAAACTTCTCCATTTCCTAATGACAAAATGGCTTTCTACAGTGCTGAATTTTTAACTTTATAAAAAACTAACGAAGCATGTTCAAAGTCCTGTAACAGTACATATCATCTATAGTCATGCAGTTTGTTTAAACTTAAACTAAAACCAACTTGTTTTGTGAAGCTCCTTCCCATAAAACTTTTTCTACTATTCCAGAAGACTGATGATCTTCTCCTGCAATTTTTTGTATTTTTATTTTTTAAACATATGTGATATCTGAAAGGCTAAATAGTACGTGATTCTGTCTCCTGGAATCTCTTGCAGCAAGAAACTTACTTAAAATGTCTAACATTCATTGTTTGTCAGAGCAAACTTACTCTAATTGGCTCAGCTTCTTGAAGTAGTCTCTCTGAAATGTTTTTAAGGTCACAAGAAATCATTCCTTCCAGGAACTGGTTCATTTAGTCTCTTTTTAATTTTTTTTCCCTAAGATATCTAGGATAAACACATAGTATTTCATGTCTACATGTGTCTACAATATGCACCTGAATCTTCCAAAAAAACCTCCATCAAATACTCTTAGAGTTTATTTATTTATTTATTTGCATTTCAGCAATCACAGATCATAAATTTTCTTTGCAATATGGCTTAAGACAGTTGCTGCAACAACACCTTCCAGATCATCTGAAGCAATAGCTCAGAAATATGGATTGTCAAATCTTTTGCTCACAAATTTGAGAACAGAGTCACTTTTCCAATATTCAGCATTTAACTGAGATACATTGCTTAGTCCTTAGTCTTTTACTCTTCCAACAGTTACTAATAACATAAGCTGTCTTAGAAGTCATTATGACTCGGCAGCTATGTTTCACTTAAAATCCATAGAACAGAAGAGCCAGGAACAATACATAATATCACTTATCAAGATGAAGAAAATGTGCAGTAATGTACTGATTGGGTTGTTCTCATATGTAAAATAAATTAAATTCCTGCATTCTAAAATTAATCCAATTCTTCTGCAGGTCTCAAGTGTCTTTTTAGACAATTTGGTGAACTACACATCAGGCTCTGGGGAAAACAAGGTTCTCAGTTGAAAAGTAGAAATAAATAAATTCGCTCTTTTAAAATGAAACATAAACATGTCAAGTCCAAAGATGTAGAGTAGCCCAGATATATGTAAGGAACATCATCCACATTTAGGAGAGTGGAAATTAGTTTTTTAATGACAAACACTATTTAATACTAAACGCATAAAGACCGTGGGGGGAAAAAAGAAACCTTAATCATATATAGCTTCCCAGCAAGCTCACTTGTCTATAGGGCTACAGAGTCACACATTGCTATTTCTCTCCTGGAGGCATGGTGTTGTATACCACCATGTTCACCTTAAAAAGATGGTGTGTGTTCTAGCAATTAGAATTTTCACTGAGTTATCAGAGGTAGGCAACCATTAGCCCCATTGAGAATTACTGGAAACCTGGAAATCATCTCCCCAGTAAGGATCTCTTATCCATAAATCGAGTTCCTCAAGCTTTTAGGTAGGTTCTGGGAAACAAATAAGGTCTAATACTTGAGCATAAAATGTCCTTAGGAAGCAAATATATGTCTAAGGACTAGAAAGAGGGTTTCCAAAATGAAAGCAGTGTTTAAGTCACAAGCAGAAGCAGAAATAGGGAAAGCATGACATTTTTGCATGAGATCCCAGCAATTCACTATGTCAAGGGCAAACTTATCTGGAGAGTTCTTGAACATTAATCCTTAAATGATGCTTTCACCAGCTTTTAGATCATTACATTTTGATTCTTACACTGGTTCCTTTTACACATACTTTGCCCCTCTCCAGTATATTTTTTTACAGATTTTGTAACATTAGCTGTACATTCCATCTCTTCTGGGGCTTCTCTCTTGCATGCCCAAACAAGAACAGGCACAATTTTTCCATATTCAGCGCCCAAGTAGCACCTACTCTTCACTGAAAGAGTTCGGTTGACAGGGACTAACTTTTCTGTCCTATTTTCTTATTATTTTTATGTTTATTAAAGTGCATAAAGAAATGCTGCAGTTCATTTCATACTGACATTCCCAGTCCACAGTTACTCAGACCACCATGGTGACAAGTGCATAAATCGTTTACTCTCAACCATTTCTCTCAATACACACTACCATGAATATTAGCCATTTTTCTTCAAACTCCTATTTACCACAGTTCATATTTAGTGTGAGGCAACAAGGATTTAAATTGGGAATAATTATCACTAGATGTTTTCTTCATAATTTTGCTCATTAACATAATTTAAATGGTGATGATGTGACTTTTTCTGGTTCAAGACTCTTATATCCATGGATTAGGCAGTTATAATTCTTTTTTTTAAACAAGCAACTTCAGATAAAAAAGATGCTATGAATGCTGTAAAATGGAGTTGCTTTCTCCTTTCAGGGTTTCAGTAGTAAAGCACACACAACATAGCATGGCTTTATTTTGTGCAGTTTATGCCACACAAGTTCTATCACGAAATATTTTACTGTGAATATCATGTGAATATTAGCAAGCAGACAGGTCGAGGTCTCAGAGAAACTGTGATGTAGCTATGTTTGTTCAAAAAGGATTGAGAACTGCCAATTTAGAAGAAAAATAATAAGAGAAAGTTAAGAAAATTATTCTAGATATCACCTGGGGATCTCTAACTGCTTAAGCGATGACCTGGCAGCAAGCTCTAATGAGGAGAGAAGGTTACTTTGGTAGTGACCCACCCAAAGGGAAAAGCTGATTCCCCAGGGGTAAGTAAGAGCCTGTTTGGAATCCTTGTCCTTTTTATAAGGGAGATAAGGAGAGATGAAGAGCTGGCCTTAGATGTTGTATGAACTACAGGTTCCACTGAAGGTGGAAGACAGTGGATACCAATGTATATTAGTGTCTGCAACTGTTTGATTCATAAAGTATGATCTAATAAGAAACACGTTTTCTTGACTATTTTATCTGCATCGGTAGAGACAGAATATGTTTCATACACGTAAAACAACAAGAAGAAAAGGTTCTGCCGAGTTCAGCTGACACTGGTGTATGTGGGACAGCTGCAGCAAAACAGAGAATGCCAAATGTGCCTTAGCCCAGTACATTATGGAGATACAATTATTAGAACAGCTAAGAAAAATTAAGTCAAAGGCAAATCAATGTATCTCTGCCTTACTGTTATGATTCACTTATACCTGCTAAATTAAAAGAACCACTTCAGAAGAAAACTCAACAAAATTCACACCTTGTAAAACACCAAGGAATTACATCCAAATTCTTAGAAAATATGAAAATGTGGCTAGAATAACTGTTATATCATGAAAGCTGAACTATAATGACTAAGTATGATGACAGCCTTAATCCTTACTGAGAGATGGTATTTTGGGTAGTATGAAGCACCCATAAGTCCCATTGAAATCATCAGGAGGTGTGCCTGTTCCTGTGATGAATATTTCTGCTGTTATTAAAAGATCAGATTAGGTGCTCATATATCAAAATCAAATTTTGCCGCACTGAAGTCTGCAAAACGAATACACACTCACAGTGCTTTTTCCCTAGGTTTTTGCTATTTCTGCCCACTGAGCTATGAAACAGAAAGACCAAATTCATTTGAAATACAAGTCTAGCAAGGGAAAGAGGGGTTTAGGGGGAAAGAAGATAAAGCTGTAGGAAACATCCCTTAATTTCTTTTTTTTTTAATCCTGTTATTCTTAAAGTGTTACTTGGAAAATAAAAGGTAAAAAAACCCATACAAATTTGATATTCAAAAGACTAGGATTTTACAGCTGAAGACTTCAAAAAACATCTTAGTACATTCTAGAACTGTTGGAATTTTGAACCTAGTAAATATTGAATTTTTTTTAACTTAGTATTATAGTATCAGGGTTAAAATATGCAAACAAGATGGGAACTCAAAGGAGCTGGGTACCAGTATTTCACATTATAATTTGTCGGATGTAATCCTAAAATCATATGAGAAGTAGTTTTAGGTGCACTGCTATTAATTTGCTTATATTTTATTATAAATCTGAAAAGGAAAGGGAGTGAATTGGACAACCTATTTTCTGTACCTCCAGCGGTTTTACTAAAATCACAGTTCTACAAAAACTGATGAGATGTAGAAAAATATTACTGCATATATCTAAACTATGGTCAAACAGTAACCCTTATTTAATCTTGCTCCCATTCAGCCTTGAATCCTCTGTGTGACATTAATGGCTTTAACAAAATAAAATCAAAGACAGGTATGATGATAAAAAAGGTAAAAACTCTTCAAATAGATTGTCATTAAGCATCAGAAGTAAGCAGCTACCTCTTTCTGTGTCAGTGGGTGAATAACAGCAAATTGCTCTTCTTTTCTAAACAAGTTAAGAAACCTTCACATTTCACACTAACATAAATTAGCCAGGCATCCACTGAGACAAGTAAATCAAGTCACAAAAAAATTGCATATACAGCCTGTGTATTATTAAAAATATAAACATAAGGTGGAAAAATACTACAGCATGAGCTTGGTAAAGTTCAGTGCATATGAATGTAAATGGCATTTTCATCTGATTCCTGAAAATACTTAAAACTATATCCATGGCATTAGCAGCAATAATTCTTTTTTTTTTTTAACTCCTTACTGTTTTTCAGAAATTGTGATACTTTAGCATCACAGATGGCATCTAACTGCAGTTCGAGAGACATACAACTTCAGCGTCTACACTGACAAATAGACTCACATTTTTATAGGAGACTAGAATAAATTTATAGATTTTATAGTTATTTTTTTCACTGATAACTTTCCTTAAGCATCTACAGATTCATTAGGTAAAGGTTGAAAACAGTGAAATAAAATGTAACGAAAAACTTTGATATCCCAGGGAGAAATCTTCCTTTTTCTTCTATGTGTACTAGAAACAGACTTTCAAATCCTGGAGATGATTCCACCATGAAATATAGCTATTCATGATTATAGCACTTCCCACTCTCAAAGATCCGTCTCAAACCCCACAGTATTTGGTAAACTCCCATTTTCAGGTTTACATGTGAAAAATTCTGCTTTATTTAGAGAAAGAGTTCTTCACAGTTTTAGGCAACAGGGTGAAAAATAAAGCCCAGAAAAGAAAGGGCAAGTCAAAAGTATTGTTCATTCACGTCTCAGACCGGGAAGAACCTAATTTGCTCAGCCTTAGCATTAACAATATTGTCACGAATCACCCCATTGATATACCAAACCCCACTAATAGGAGACAGATTTAAAGGAATATACTGCAAAGCAGAACTGGAATACTTAACTGGAAATTTCTTGAGTAGTTTACAAATCAGAATGAAATCCATTTTATCCTCCCTTTCCTTTCTAGGTAAGATCAAAACTCTTGAATCCTATCTTTTAGTATCAGCAGCCAAGGACTGTATTTAAACCAAGGAATTAAACATCCCTAGAGATAGTCACAGCACTGCTGTGGAAGAGTTATCATCATTGGTTCATCATTGGTGAACTCAAAAAAAAAAAAAAAAAAAAAAAAAGAGTGTACAAACTGAACTGTCTACTGTCTATTGTGAGTAGTTCCTGGAATGTCTGAAGTCCCACACCATGTCCAGAATCATGTGGGAGAGTGCCTGACACCAGGAGCCAAAAGCAGGCTAGCAATCATTCTCACAGCTCAGCAGCACAGATGACTGCACTCTAGTAGACTTTGGTTAATCTGATAAAATAGCCCTAAGGAAGGAGTCCAGCAGAGCACTTCATTCATTGCTGCATAACTTGGAGCCTCATAACAAAAAATCAGCTACAGCTTTTTCATTGTCATTATATTTACATACAGACCCATTTTTACAAGTCTTACTTTCAATATAGAACATGGTTAAGGGATAAATAGCAGAGCTGCTTCAACAGTGCAACTTTACAGATACACAGGTATACAGGTATAAGTTAGAAAAACGTGTTCTAAGTTCCCTGCTGCCGATGCTTTGAAGGTGTGATGGCTGCAAAATGTCGTACCCCAGGACCATCACACAATGGATCTCCTACAGGGACATAAAAGGTGAGAGTAAACTGTTAGTGAGTTGAGGTTTTGCTGATTTGTATGCAGCAGACACTGAGATGCTGCAACAGTAAACACACACAATACTTGTCATACAGCTGAGGCCTCCCACAACAGGAGCAGTTGAGCACTCTACTTTAATGGATTTTTTTCAAAATATTTTTACTCTTTTTCTGGAAAACTGGAAGATACAAAAATGGTTTTCAAATGCTAGCTTGCCTAGTGTGACACCAAAATTTCAACTCAAAGATCAAAACCATTATACATTCTTTAATTTTTTTTTTCTTCACATAATTGCCCAGTTCCTGCCTGCCAAGTACGTGCAGATACCTGTACAAATACGTACCCAAAAAAAAAATTCCATTGTTGCGAAAAACAAAGGAAGATTTTTTTCCCAGAGTTTTCCAAAGAGTTTCTTCACAGGAAAGGTTGTCAGACACTGTAAAAGGCTTCCCAGGGAGGCAGTGGAGTCACCATCCCTGGAGATGTGCAAGGAACAACTGGACGTATCACTTACTGCTCTGGTCTAGTTGACAAGGTGGTGATCAGTTACAGGTTGGACTCAAAAGTCTTGGAGGCCTTTTTCAACCTAAATGATCCTGTGACACTGTGAAATACTACAAAGTTCAAAAACTGGAAAAAGCGATTGATCATTAATTTTTAAACATCCAATTCAGACCATAAATTTGTCAATTAGGTGGTGAAAAAGTTTTAAGCTTAAAAGAATAATGTAGAATATTTGAAATAACACTGTAAGAACACAAATTTTAGAGAATAGGTTTTATTTTGACTGGGTTTCACAACTAATTTAAACTGTGTAATTGAAAAGAAAAAAATGAATTTTCACGCCTTTTATGGAGAAAATTGTGATTGTTTATTTTTCAGTCACAATTAACTTGGAAATTACTTTTGATTATGGATATCGAAATTATTAGCTAGATAACCCAAGAAAGTTTACCCTTATTTTACATTGCAAATTGCACTACATGACACAACATAGTACATATTCTTACAACATAAATAAATTTCACAATATACTGATGAGAAAAATTCAGGGCAATTAAACCACATTTGACAGCTATTAAGACATAAGTCTGTCAACCTAACACATTCTTTATTCTGATCATTTTATCTGAAGTAACACTATTATTCTACATACATGAAAGGAAATACTAAGTCAAATTTTACTTTTCCTCCTAAACTATAACAGCACAAACTTACTCAATTGTAGTCACTGCCTGGAGCCAAGTTGGTATCCAAATATCATAAAGAACAATACCATACAACAGTAGAGTGAGCATAACAATCATTATAAATTATACACAATGCAAAGAAAAAAAAAGGATTGCAAGGCCTTGCACTCTGCTTGCTAGTAGCATTAATGCTATTGCACTTTCTTACCTAAGATGTAATCTCTGGAAATATATGTTCTCTCAAGCCCTCATCTTCTTCAGCCCACCTCAAATTAACAGAAATAAGATCTAGAAAGGGAGGAGAACTCTTCCCCTCAATCAAAAAGTTCTCCCCTCTGCCTAATTTTCTCTAGCATTTTAGGAGAGAGGCATGACCTGTACCAGGTAACTGTGAGGGGATGCAGGGAATATCTTAAATGTACAACTATATTCCTTCTCTTTTGTGAATATGAAACCAAATTTAAGGTCCCATCAAATAAGGAAAGTCCTCTCTGCTCCCAGTCTTCTCCAGCCTCTCTGTAGTGCAACTGTAGTCATGCTAATTGATGGAAGCCAGCAACACTGAACTTAAAATCGAGTGTCAGAAGTACATCTTTTTTGTGTTATTTACCTGTCAGGGAAATTAGTGTGCAGTTCTTGTGAAGGCTTGTAGAGGATTTCTTTTGGCATGAAAACCAACTCACTGGGTATGCCTGTTCTCTAGTGACATAACAGGGAGCAATGAGATACCACAGAGGACAAAAGAGGACTGAGAAAGAGTTTTTTGGAGCAAGATGGAACAAAGCTTGGTTTTTTTTGCATTATGTGTCTTGCCTGCAAAGTCTCAATGAGACATCCCTTTTATTTTCAGCCTTGAAATTAGTTGCTGCATTTCACAGCTATAACAGTCCTTAGTGATAGTGATACGCAGTGGATAGTTCACTAAACCCACCAGAACGATGATTCTTTCTTTTTACCCCTGGCACTAGGCTGAGCATCCAGTTGTGAAACACAAACACAGTTCTGGGTGGTCCTGGACTAGGATCCTGGTGTGGACTATGGTGTGCATAAATAAGGAAGTCCCTTTCATTTTTTCTTTTTTTTTCCCTCTTCTCTCATAGATATCACCTAATCCACTTCCCTGAGCTAGGTCATGGTTAAGTTCCTCCATTTAATGAAGCAATTTTTATCTGAATGCCCTTGCTATGAACCATCATAGCTGCTATCTGGCACTGAAAAGATGGATGAGAGAAGTATAAATGTGAGCTTTGCTCTTGTAACAGACTGAGTGGTTCAGTTCAGGAAATTTTGGCTGGTCTGAGACTTTAGTTATCCTATTTTTGATATCCAAAGCTGCTGTATGCTATACAATAGAAATGAAAAAAACCAGTAGTCAAGAGTTTGCAACATATTCATTGTTCCTCTTATTGCTGTTGTTCTTCCTTTTCTAGCTAGTAATCAGTTGTCCAGCAGGTTTACTGTTACTCAGCTCACAGGAGTTTGTATTGCAAGAGATTGCAAGGAATTGCAATTCTGAAACCCTGAAAAACATAAGTAAATGCCTGCTATGCTGTGAAAATAATGAAGCTAATTGTATTTGTTTACCTGAGCTACAAAACCATAATAACAGTTTAAATATGCTGCAAATATGTGAATCACCTACATGCTAATAATTAAACAAGACACATTTACATAGGAATACATATTTCAGAGGTGTTTGCAAATGAGACTTTAATGATGAAAGAAACTGTAATTAAATCATTTTTATAAAAATGTGGAAGACAGTTGCATATTTTTATTTTCTTCACTGAGGTTAAATAACTCACACTCCATTAAAAAGCAAAAGAGAACTGATGCACAGTGGGAGTAAGCCTGGGCATATAACTGCAGTTTCAGTGGAACCAAAAATGCTAACAGAATTGGCACCAAAAACCAAGAGCAAGCTTTGAAACCTGAATGAAAAGATTATTTACATTCTCAATGCTTAGAAAGAAACCATATTAACTGAAGGTAAACTTTACATCTTAAAAAACATATATAAATAATATCACAAAAGCAAGGTTTGGGCTTTTTGAAACAGATATTTAACATTATTTATTCCCATTCCTGTCTTTTTCTGTCATTTTGGAAGCGTGCTTCTGTTTAATTTTACCATCATCTGAAGTCTTTTGCTTAAAAAGAAAAGCAGAAAGAAACATTTCTTCATGCACTGATTTTTTTTCGGAAGCTTTAAATAACAGAACAGCATTTTCTAAAAAAAACCAAAAAAACCCAAATCAAACAAAAACCAAAAAAAAGCCAACAAAAATCCCCCCCCAAATCCAAACAAATCAACAGAACCAAATGCCGATCAATTGTCTCTCCAGCACTTTAGCACTCTATGCAACCTCACATAATACTGAGAAGGGGAAAAAAAATCAATTTCAAATCTGTAGCCTTACCCTTTAGCTCAGGAATGAAAATATTGATTAAAGCTAAATTGTTTAGACAAATTTTTACTATAAGTCTAAATCATTTGCGAATAGAGAAATTCTGAAGTACAACTGAAATCAGCTTTATATTCTTTCAGTGTCATACAAATAGTAAAAATACAGATTACAAACATACCCATTGATTCACAGGAGTCCTAAAATAAATGCCTTATGATTATGGTAGATAGATTTCAAATAGAAGGGAAAAGGAATTCCCTAAAAGGTATAAAAATATCTATGCAATCTACAAGCCTCATGAGGACATCCGCACAACTGGTTTTAGCTGGCAAGACCCATCTCTGCAGAGTCCTTTATTCACTGGGGAGGGAAAGACACATGCAGGGAGCAATTGAAAACCTCTAAAATTGGGCTCCAACTCTGAATTTCTCTGCAAAATCATATTTCTCTCTATTAACTATAAAAGAGCCTAGTGACTCTGTGTGGTTTTGAAGGCACTGCCCAAGCCCCAACAAGACAGTATCTGAAGGGCTATTCTCCAATGTGTTCAAGGGCATTAGTAACACAAATCATTCTGACTGACAGTAGGTACTGCAGAAAATGTCTCTCTTTTACTATAAATATTTAAGCTTTGAGAGAGTTAATTTCAAAGCAACAAAACCCTGAGAATTCCCAGATGGAACTGCTAGGATTACTGAGTGGTTTAAGAAGTGACCATGCAGATTTCCAGTAAAATAACGAATCAAATAAATAAGTATGGGAATACGAACTGCATGAAGATCATCACTTCCTCAATAACAATCTTTAGCCTGAGGAAAATTTGTGATATTTCAGTAAAAAACTTACTCATAAAGAAAAAAGTGACAGGGATGCTTAACATCTTTTCCAGTCTGTTACTGATGAGAGAGATTTAGATAAATGGTTTTGCTTGCTAGACCAGGCTCCGGACCTTCAATCTTCTACCTTGCCTGTCTTAAGATTCAATACTCAAGCTTCAGCTCTTCCAAGAATTAGAGTTTTTTCTGGAATTCTTCAAACTAAAAATTCCCTTGCTGACTCAGAGTCAAATAAGAAGATATTCAATATGAAAAAGTAAAAAAATAAAGTAATCAAAGAAGCAGCAAAAATTGTCCGTATTTTCTGGATTTCTTTTTCTGGTTTACTAAATAAATGTTCTTCTGTCATTGAACTAAAACAAATTTTTAAAAGCTATCGTGTCCAAGGATCTTCCAGAAGCAGAAATGTACTTCTCTGCAGGGAGCTTGCTTCATGAGCCACATCAATCACCTAAAGGTATATTCTTCTAATTGCAACAAGCTCTTGGAAAGATCTGAGAGTTGTCTTGCTGTACAAATAAATTTCACATCAGGAAAACATCAAGCATAGATAAAACAGAAACTGCAAGAATCTGTACTTTACAGACAATAGGGATAGCTTTCAAAAATTTCAGAAAAGATGAGCATCAGAACCAGGATTCTCCTATTAGTATTCCTAGCAGCAGTCCAAGAATGCTCACACTCCTCATGCTACAAAACTGGAAGGACTGCAGTCTATTTCACAGCAAAGAATTCTAATAAATGGTGCCAAATAAGTCCTCCTAGGGCTACACTAATTTCCATGACTGCGAACAAATTAAGAGAAAATTGTTGTGAATGTAGAGCAATCATCTGAGCTGGTTGTGTTTTGAAAATAGTTTGGGTAGTGGAAAAGAGAAGCTGTGAAGAAGCACCCCTTGCTTAATGGAATACTGTTAAGACTACTTCTGAAATTTTAGGTGGCGTCAAATGGCCTATTTCACTACTTTTGAAAAATAAAAGCTTGGTTGAAATAATAAAGTAGCAACAAAGTCAAAATAGCAACATTGTAAAGAGCTAAATAGGACTAGATGCTGAGCTTTTGCTGTAGCCCCACAAGGACAAATTTGCAGTTTGTGAGCTCCTTCAAAGAACTCATTGGTCCTAAGAAATATCACAGAAACATGCAGGGGGAAAAGCAAAGCCAAGCTGGGAGAAGAGACTGACCTACTAGCTCTTTTAAGTTATAGAACAAGAAACTTACCTTTTGGAAGTATTCCTGTGATAGTAATTGCCACATAGATGTTTCTAAATATTTGGTGCCAGAGTACACTGGGAAAGGGACGTTGGGTATGCCCAGACCATTACAGGATCATAGTCATCTGTCTCACATGTGATGAGATTAGCTCAGGCTTTAGTTTAGGTGCAGATTTTCTCATTCTTTAACTTTGGTGGTGGATCCAGCCTTCTGAAGGGCATCTCATTTTCTAGAAGCAGTGGAGATACCGGAGGATGATCCTGTTCACCTGCCTTTTTGTGGCTAACCTAAACCAGATATCCAGGCCCTCCTTACAGTCAGGGAGTGGGAGAGGCAACTGCTGAAAGCCCTTGTTCCACAAAAAACATCTGTAACATAAGCACAGAATTAATTGCCTCCAGGGGGCTTAATTATATAACCCTGGACTATAGAGAGAATCTGGATTTCTACCCTGCGCAGAAATAATTATTCTCAAGGAAAACAGGCTCACAGAGGTCAGAGCGATTCCATAAACAGAAATTTCAGGGAAGTAAGTTATTTCAACATAGACACAGAATAAAAATAAACAGCAGTGTTTAAATCACAGACAAGATAGCAACACAGCACTCTACACAGCTGGACAAAAAATAAAATAAAAAACCAAAACCAAACAAACAAAACAAAAAGCAAACAAACCTGCAAAAAAAAAAAAAGGTAAGCACAACTCTGTTTTTCTAGAAGTACAATTCTTTTCAGGTAAAGGGTATTGTCATAGAAAAATACTCAGCAGTTTGCTTTAACCTAGACATGGCTTGGACATCACCTTGTCCTTCCTTTTTCTAACAGCCATGTAAAGCAGCCCATCATACAGAACTATAAGAAAACATCTTTGTTAAGCCTTGTCTGTAGCAGACAACGCCGATTGCTGACTTTCTCTCTAATGATTTATTCTTCCCTTTCCCAAGGGATGATTGTTGTATTCCTTAAGGCAAAATAATAACAAGAGGGCAATAAATAATTACAGACATCAGAGAAAGATTAACAGCTACCAGTCAATAAAGAAGGTAGATGTTAATACTTTGCTCTGCTGTGTTTGAATTGTCTATGTAAAAAACACAGCTGCTGTAGTTATACAGATATGTAAAACAGGAAAAGATGACAAGATTGACAACAATATGACAATTGTAATCCAATTTCTTGTATGTGACGGGCCTTTTAAATTGTCATTTATGAAAAGAGCAGGAACAGTTCAGCTATATGTACATTAAAAACTTCAAAGCAAAAGAGAAGTTTTCTATTGTTGTCATCTGGAAGAAAAGACATTGAAAGGTAAACTGAAGTCCTGAGTTTCTCATTCTACAAGTTTGCTTCAGCAGAAGAATCTTCTCCAAAGGAGTCACAATCTTCCCAGTCAATATGTTGGGGATTATCTTCATTATAAGTATGATGATGCCCTGTATCTATCGTTAAAACATATATTCCCTAGACCCCTTTCACTGCACTAAACTTGATTAAATCCAGGAATATTCTCTATTGTCAGAAGCCAGATTTTGATATTCTGGAGTGGTAAACTAGAATTCTTTCCTCATTCTTGACTACATTCTTGCCAGTATTGTCCAATCTGTGATCAGCCACCTCTGCCATTCTGAATAAGACACTGCATATGAGAAAGGGTTTTGCCTGCTAAAAACGAGAAGAAAGTCAGTATGAACTTTCGCAAATGTAGGAAAATCAAAGACCTTTCAAATATCAGATAACTTTATATAAATATGTTGTTGGTTTGGATAGTTCTGACAGTTTTTTAGTGATCTGTATTGTCACTGATCCATGGGTTAACTCATAGAAGTTCAGTGAGTGCAATATTTTTCTCTCTAAGAAAATAACCTAGGAAGAGGTACACAATAGAGCTCTATGAGTATTACTTTTGGCTGGTAGTATTTCAAAATGCTACAATACATAAGGAATCAACACAATTGTTTTCTGGTGTAATGAAGAAACAATACCTCAAATCATGATAGTTTTTCCTTTATGATGAATATATGGGAAACTAAACGTGTCTAAACCACACTTGTTCATATTTTCTTCTTCTTTTGTTAGACTACTCTGTGCTCACCTGAAATTAATATATACAGATTTTCTGGCAACAAAAGAAGCAGGAAAAATATTGAACTGCATAAGAAAATTCTCTAAGAATTCATCAAGAATGTTCTTCCACCATTAGTCTTCTCCTTAGAATAGCATCCTCATCCGAAATATTCAGTGTCATCTGAGAAGGTACGAATTACAGAAGTACAATATAGCCCCAGGATACAGTCCTATTATCTTCAACAATAATTAATATTCATTACCCTCCACCATTCTATAATCTTCAGCCATCTTGGACTAAAAATCATCTTTAATTTTAATCAAAATCAATTTTAACTATATATTTTATCACAGAACAAGGAAAAAAAACACCCTGAAATTAAAAGAATCTTAGTAGAAGTCCCAGCATAAAGAGCTTTAAAGTTTGCTGCAAGAGATTTAATCTACATTTTATAACCAAGTCTGCAAAGATGCTTATCAGAACCAGTTTTAACCCAGCCAATTTTGTCAAATTTGCAAGATGATTAATTTTAACACAAGTAAGAAACCATTAGAGATATCAGTTTCACAAGCTCATTTTCATGAGAGGTACCCTGATTCAGGCAAATAAGAATCTGAAATACCTGGTCTCCAAAAACTAACATGGGATCCTTCATTTTTAATATTATATATGTGTACTGATTAGAAAATAAAAAACTGTAAAACAGATTAATACTACATTCTAAAAATCAGTCAAGACATCCACTAAATCTTTCAAAACATGTCTTTAAGGAGGTATGAGCTACATTGTAGTTAGTACATAATAAATCAGTATATTGTGGGTTTAAAAAAGTTACTCATCTGCAAAAAAGTGAACGGATAATAGTTTTCACAATGAATGAGCATTAATCAATTTTATAGGTCACCAGCAAATATTAAAATAAAATAGTTGAAACCAAACCAGTCATAGGATTAACTGTTCAATACCCCAAATAGCAAGAGGAGAGCACTCAGTGTGTTCTGTCTCTCTTCCCTCTGCACAGGAAGCTCTGATCAGCACACTGCCACTGCAGTTTATTGCTTGTATTCTCTTTTCTTGTGACATTAGGGAACAAAAGCAAAACTATTTTTGCTGCCTCTATTCCAAGGCATCCACAACACTTCAATGCATTAAGGGTGTTTGCAGCACTGTCATTTTATAGGACCAGCATGGATTTTGTCCTTAACTTGAACGGGGGGATAGCAGAGGGACAGTAATATGCATTTTGATCACAGAACTTGCAAACTCTTTTAAGGTTTGAAGGTCTTTGTTTGGCTGTCAGCTTTCTCCCAACCCTTTAATATAAATTGATGGATTATGCTAAAGCTCGACATTGTCATTTCAACCTTAGAAATGAAAGATAGGGAATAACAAGAAACTACATTAAAAATAATTAAGATCTATAGAGAGAATGAGTCTATTAAAGAGGTCACGGAACACTCTAAAAGTTGGTATGTCAAACAGACTGTTAGATATCACAAAAGAACTAGGAGATTAAAAAATGTAATCATTAAAGTGAACAGTCTAGCTCAGATACAATAAATTGGGCAGCAATATGCTTGTTTACAGAAGATGGAATCCAGAGGATAGACATAGTCATTATTTCTTCAGAGAGCTGAGATGTCTTGGGATGGGCATAGCAAAGTTGATTTGGGCTTTAATCCCATCTTTGATGCAGTGACTAATGCAGACAATTGGTTTTTAAAGATTGTTATATTACAACTGCTGGAAGGCACTTGCTTCATGGATATTCTCTGATTCTTCAGAAGCAAATCCTAAACTTTAGATCAGGCTTGGTACTCCTTGAAGGCCTGGAAGCAGCTCCCTTAGGACTGACTGAACTGAGAGCATTGTTTTTCTACAGTATTTCCATCCCCCTGAAGGCTCATATCAGTCTTCCTTAGCTCCTGAGGCATTCATCTCATCAATTATCTAGAAGAAGAATAGAGGTGGGGGGAAGGAAAAATCTGTGGTTTTTCACTGTTATGAAGATCTTGTTGTATGTCTTTACATTGGGTTGGCATATTTCTGTCATTTCCTGCTCTGTTTTTTAAGCACTGTGCTAGTTTCCATTATAACTAAATTTCTGTTTATATTCACAAATGGTAATTAAAAGGGAGAATCTAGGACAGGTCTTGCAGCATCTAAATGCATATATATATATATATGCACAAACACACACAAACCTATTTTACATCTATACATTCACCATCTCAAGTTGTTTATTTAGTTAGCTCAATAGCTCTCGGGTGTTTTGGATGACTTTTTCCTATGAGCACGATCTATCAATTTTGGCATAATGAACTCCTGCAAAGGTCAAATTTAAAGGATAAATGCTGCAGGAAATGATGACTCTACAATAATCCTGTTATCCTCCCACAACTCTAATTTCATTTTATTGAGTAGAACAGTGTAAGGGTAAAAGGGTAACTACTTTCTCTCTGCTAACAGCCAAGTCCCCTGAACATGGTATTATGTTTAATCGCAGCTGTAAATGTATTTGTAATAAAGATCTATTACATAAATAATTAGTATCTGGTTTTTATTTATTGTAGGTTTTGTTAATTTTACAAATATCAGCAAAACATGTTGAAGAATTATTTACTTAACTCTTTTTTGTTTGAGGGGGGGCTAAGAGGGAATTTTATCCTGATAAAATACTGTAAATAGAAGGCAAACTACGTTATGAACCACACAGTTTTTGTGGCTGTTACCAACTGCTCATGCTGCCAGTGGGTAGATGTTCTGCTAAATATTTGCATATATAGGATGAACAAAACTTCCAGATAACATTTTCAAAAAAAATTCTTAGCATCTGCCTAACCCTGCTCTGTTTAAAACTTGCAGAACCTCATTCCTGCAAACAGACTGGGGTTTGCTCGGTTTTCTGTTTGGTTTTTTTGATTTAGTAGTTCTACTAATTCATTATTACTTGTCATTAACTGTGACTATTCCCTCGTTGAATTGTCCATACTTTCTGTTGTACTACTGTTAAAATATTTTCCTGGATAAAAATGAAGCACACACACATGGCATCAGAAAGCCCTGTCTTTTCTAGAATGGTCAAGGAGGAAAACAAGGCTTCACTGTTCTCCTGCTAGATGAGCCCTTTAGTCTTATCACAACATAATGATGTCAGCAAATGCTTCAGTAGCTTACCATATTCAAGCCAACATGTACATTACTTTTTCCTAAGGTAGGAGCAACACTTGAGCTGTTTAAGAAGCATATCCCCTGCTTTGTAGTTCTCTTTCCAAACTATGCTTGTTATCAAAAAACAATTTAGCAGGTATCTATATGATGTGATATCCTCTGTCTCTGTTGCCTGATGGTTAAATTAAACTCTGCTTTTCTGAGGGCATGTATCCAGTCGTATGAGGAACAGATCAGCTACGGCAATACCACACAGGCTATTTGCTAGTACACAGGTAGCCCATCCTTGGAACAGCTTTGGCATCCTGTGGTAAACAAACCAACCAATTAGTTAAAAGCAATACTGTGTGCAGTAATGTGAGCATAGACATACTCAGAAGAAGTTACTTTAAGAAAGTCCATTTGAATACCTGTATATAAGAAGCTTCAAGTTTTACTTTTGTACATCTCCAGGGTGGCCAAACAAAATTCCAGGAGGTGCTGCAGAAACCAAACACAGAAAAGGCACAAACATAAAGTCAATTAATTTGTTAAAATCATTAACATATGCTTATAAACAAGTATACTCGTTTTCAAACTTTTAATTATACCAAATAAATTGATATTTGGGTGTCCTGTGTGCACTGCTACAATAAGTAATTTAACCCAGACTAATGTCTGATCAGAAAATGTAGGAATTTTTTAACAGTTCATTAGCTAGGAAGACTTAGGAGGTATTTGAGATGTTCAAAAGTGCTACTGAAGTTGTATTCTCCCACAAAATAATTTTTCCTGGAAAACTCACCAGTGACTGCAGACAAGACATACCACAAAGATAAAAGCAATTTCATGTCATTGTCTCAGCTTGCTCCAGAACATGCAAAGCTCCTCTGTAAAGGACCCATTTCAATGACTGTGGCTATTAACTCTTACCTTTTATGTTTTCATTAGGTGTGAATCTCAGCTGAGATTTGTTGCTTTCTTTGGCAGCTTGTGGCAATAGGTTGAAGGGATGAGTTTACTTGAATATTGGAAACAGAGAAACTTGAAAACGTATGAAAAATTGCAATGACAAGGCAGGAATTCACTGCTTCTGATGTAGTGAAACGAAATTCTTGCCCCATGCACCTAGCGTGTCTGCATAGGCAATAGATTCCCACACAGAGGCCGGAGTGCTATTTGTTTAAAACCAGCTTTCATCCCTCCATAAACAATGTATGTCAGCTTCCCATAATCTCCCCAGCACACTTTTGATCTGGCAAAAAGGTTGTACAAGCAAAAAAGGCTCACAAAAATTTTGAACTAAAGTTGACCCCTAAGCTGTCAAAAAGGTCTTTCACTTGCTGACTACTAATCAAGAGCTCCAGAGCCCAGAAACAGCAACATGTGGTTTATTAACAGAGCAATACAGATAGAACAATACACCAGCTATACAATCATTGCCTAACAAATAGTATATCTGCTATCAAAGCAAGCTGCTAACAAAGTCACCCTTAGTTTTACAAAAATTTGATCTATTGCATGCAACCCAACCCCCCCCCAACACACACCATTATCAACCTTCTCATAATCTATAATGTGTACTAATTCAAACTCATTAAAATATGCATCAGGACTAGCTGTTGGGAAGCAAAAACTCAAGAAATGAGAATAGTGAAAGAAATTGTGGCTTTGAGATCACAGAATCACAGAAGGGTAAGGGTTCGCAGGGACCTTAAAATCAGCTAGTTCTTACCTCCTGCCACAGGCAGGGACACTTTCCACTAGACCAGGTTGCTCAAAGCCCCATCCAACCTGGCTTTGAACAATTCCAGGGTAGGGGCATCCACAGCCTCTGTGGGCAACCTTTACCAGTGCCTCATCAGCCTCACAGTAAAGAATTTATTTGTAACATCCAATCTACTTTCTTTCATCTTAAAACCAATCCCCCTTGTCCTATCAGTACATGTCCTTGTAAACAGACATGAGAGCCTACATTTTAGGAGTGATAAAAAGATAGTGTCTAGCTAGTACAGGAGAAGACCCATGCTGAAGTTTTACTACCTGAACAACTGAAGCAATGTGTTTGGATCCTTGGAACAAGGTAGAGCTCAAACAGAAAGCTCCTGGACAGGATGGCAGTCAGCATTTGAGGGGTGTTAACAGGAGTCCTCTCTGCAGCTTCCTTGTGGATGCACCCTCAGCAAGTCAGGCAAGACTCCCCAGAACATGCATGCTGGCAACTTTTATGTGTCCTGTATATCAGACATACATATACTTTATATGTGACCAGTTACCTAACTGAAGAAAGTTTCTGTATTTTTTCTCTGCCCAAGCACTAACTGGCTACACTTTAGGTTACAGGAGCGTTTAAGCAAGTTAGGAACCCTTTTCCATGGGCGTTAAAAGATTATATGAGTTCATATTATTGGCTTATACCAAGTCATATAAATTCACACTCTTATTAATGTAAACTTGACTGGACAGAAGAGTCAAGACTGGACATTCTACATAGCACCGAGGACACATTTTCAGACAAAATCCTTTTTCTCACACTATCCTTCCCACTCAGGAAAAGTTCTCCCTAAACTTACATAAGTCATCTCAGTACTGTCCTTTAAGTCCCTTCTTAAAAATCTCTTTTGCTCACAATCTACGAAAATCTTGACTACAGATTTATAGGAATCTGATCATTTACTTGTGTGAAAATAGACTATTCTCTTGTCCTCTGCCTGCACTGGATGCAATGCAGACTTTAGAGGGCTTCTGGACAATCTTCTAAAATATGCTGATGGCCATAAATTCACACAATTTTAAGTGTCATAGAACACAGTAGAAGAGACAATGCAAAGAAAATATTGGGCAATTAGTTGAAGATGACAAAGAACTTCTTTAAATGTCCCACCTGTCATTGGCAAAATAAGATTTAAAAAAACAGAGAAGGTACATAGTAAGAAACTGGTGTAGAATAGAGTAGTTTTAATTCACCATGAGCTGAGAAAATAAGGAAATCCTGAACTACTAGCATGTGTAATCTCTCCCTTGCATGAATAGATATCAAATTTTGTAACTTAGAATTTTCTTACTGTTTATCACGCTAAGAAAACATTCTAAATTCACCTTATAAGGAAACAATTGCTAACTAGAAGTCAAATCTGCATGCCAATAGTCAAAGAAAGGAGTTTTCCCTTATGTCTTACGGTAGAGACTAGACTCCACCTAGAAGTGGAGACTTTCTGCAGCATATTCACAAGGAG
Source organism: Falcunculus frontatus (assembly GCA_013398115.1). Taxonomy (NCBI): domain Eukaryota; kingdom Metazoa; phylum Chordata; class Aves; order Passeriformes; genus Falcunculus; species Falcunculus frontatus. The sequence continues at coordinate 639,197 of VZRV01002505.1, read as the reverse complement.
GAAAAAAGAGAGAGAGACTTGCTTAACTTTACTTAAAAGGAAATTGCTGACAGAAAACTTTTATCTGTAGAAAGAGCTGAAAAGCACAGAGCAATGTCATTTTTTTGAAGAACAAGATTCAGTTTAATGTTCAGTCTTTTAGCAGCACTGTTGCCAATTGGATAAAATATTTAATGGCACTGTATTCTGAACTATATATTTTTGACAATGTATTTCATGCCTTGTATGTCACTGAAGTTATGAGATTTGAGTGAATAATGAAACAGTAACTCAGCATTCTTCATGCCATTGCATTCAGATTTGTTATTTTTCATTGATGTGCCACTAGCTAAATCAAGCCTTGATAATACATAACCATTTCTTACTTTGTAGGAATTATATTAAGATAGAAGAACATCTTAACCTTCTGTCTTTTTCTATGTAATATTAAAATCATATTAATATTTGAAGCTTTGGTATCCATTGCAGGAAATAAAATTTTAAAGAGCAGGTACAAATCTATGCTACAAAAATTTGATTTGAGAGCCTTAGCTTTCATATCAATGTTATTGTTCACAAAACAATTCATCCAGGAAGAAAGAACAGAAAGTTAGAAAAAGCTTTCAAAATGTTTATTTTTGTGTTTTTAGGAACACTATAATTTTCAAAAGCAAATATATTGCAGAAACACATACCTTTTCCATGGTGATATAAAGAGACTTATATGAGCATATAAGAGGTTTGGAGGATTTCAATAACATTTCATTTAAAAATATAAAAGGAAAAGTTTGAAAGGAAATGAAGTTATTAAAGGGAAAAACTGTAAATTCAAGGGAAAAAATGCTGCCCGGTTTTTTCAAAGCATTCTGATAGTAAAGAAGACTACAGATGGGTTTTGTACTGTTTGTTAAGGTCAGATTACCTGCAGTCATCTACATCTTCATATTGAGACATTCTGTGCTCCATTGGCATCCTTTCAGAATGTTGTAAGGTATGTCATAATCACAGAGAAAGGCAGGACAGTAGGAACAGTTCGTAGGAGACTTTCAGATAGATTGTTCAGGGACATCTAGGAATGAAAAGAGAGCACCTGGATGCATGATTGTCTTGGATAAATCCCTAGGTGTTCCTTCTGAAATTACTAGCTGGATAAATCAAAGGGTGCATATGGATATGTACATGGGATATGTGTCTAGGATGCTGATTCTTCTTATTTAGGGGAGTAACACATTTCGCTTTTAAGTGAAAGGCAGGTCATGTGTGGCAACTAAGAGAGGGACTAGTTAAATATTCATTTCAGTCAGCATGGGTATCATATATCTAGTAGACTTACAGAGCTATAGAAACCAGCAAGTTGATTCAAATATTTGAAAACAGGTGTTGTCAACGAGGAAAATATTTTTCTCATAATTCACCCTTTTCCTACTTACATTTACCTCAAATTTGTCTAGGTTCCCACTATAGCAAGCTACATTCCTGGTGAGGCACATATTGGTCAGGCATCCAGGAAACCAGCACTTCATCTAAAGCTTAAGGAACAGCTAAATACATGCTCTTGGTGAGCAGACACCAAGATGAGGTGAGATCATGCATGTGATAAGGACCCATGACATCCTAGAAGAGGTGAGCTCTACAAACAGAGGATGGCTGCCTGAGCCCATGGGTGCCTCTCTCTGCACTGGATGGGATGCAGCTTACTGCAGTGCTACACCACATCAGCCCAGAGCTTGCGTTGTCTTCACCCACAGTTTTCCTTCTCACCCTTGGCAACCTCCCCAATCATCAGTAAACACACACTGCCCCCAAGGCTCACAGAATAATGCTGCTTATGGTAGACCAGAGTGAACTGCAAAATGCTCCATAATCAGTATTGTAGGAACAGGAAAAATGCTGAGTTTTGTCACTGAGCATGTAACTCAGTTTTAAGCATAATACCTATGCTGGAAAAAAACAAAACAAAACAAACGATGACTGAATTCTACAAGGCTGAATTAAGTAAGATATATTTAAGAAAAATACGAGAAAAGGTAACTAATTAGGTGGTGATGAGAGGATCGATGTCATTAACACAAATAATGTAATTGCATTTTAAAGGAGAAATAACACCTCTCCCAAGTTAACAAAGTAGTAAAACTTTAATTTCAAAAATGTCTTTGTCATATTTCTTTTAAGTACCGGATAAACCAAATTCCACTTATTTTTCCCAGTATTTAACACCCTGATAACGTTTGTTTTGCTGACTTCATCATATGCAAACATTGAGTGATTATGGCTAATTGTGAAGAACAAATACAAATACTACAGGGAAAAGGCGGAAAATTTCTGTGATCAGCTGCCCTAGGTACATAATTAATCAAGTGATAGCTGACATAGACCCAAAGTTGTTGGTCTGCGAAGACAAAATCACTAACAAATATCCTATCTCCCTGTAAATTAAAGAGTCTTTAGCACTGTAATATATCTGCTCTATCAGTTGTAAAACAATGACAGCTTGGATACACTGTCAGTACGTGATGCATTCCGATGCTAAAGCCATGACAGTAATCACAGGCATGATGGATTCCACAAAGAGACATAAAGAAATATTCACGAATTCCCATGATATCAAAACTAGTGTAAAAAATACACACATCCTGACACTTTATATCATAATTTGGGGTTTACAATTTTAAAATAACATATTTTCAAAGGATGGATGTTCATTAGATTCCCACAGAAAAAAAAAAAAGAAGGAAATAACAGCTTCAGGACAGGTGTTTCATATAAAATACTCAAAAAGTAGAACCAAGAGATCACTTTTGAAAATTTGCAAGATTGTAAACAAAAGACATCAGAAAGATAATGTCAAAGTGAGGGAAAAGCAACTGAGAACACAGTTTACTATATTAATCTTTAGTTTTATAATTTTTATTTTTAACCCCCTTCACATTTCTTATTGGAGGAATGAAAGTCATATTGTTGGTGGAAAAAAGGTTTTTTGAAAGACATTAAGTCACTCTAAAGTTCCACATTTATCATACCAACATTTGTTTTCCACATTATGGAAGGGCTATTTTATTGAGCAAAATATTCTTTTCTGACATGCTGCATCACTTTAATGGCTTCTTATTTTCACATGGTGTGAATATATATCCATTTCATTATACATATACCCTGAACAACTTCTGTTGCATGAAGAATTACTTTGAGGTTAATGTAAGACTATGTGATAGTTTGTTCTTGAAAAAAAATTAAAACAAATCATTGGGTAACACGAGGACTAAGTAATACCTTATGAAGTGCCCTTGGATCTCAGTAGTTAAGGTTAATAATCCCTCCAAATAATGGGATGTAAGATGATAATTTTGCTTAGAAAATAATAGGTAGCAGATAAATAGGATTTCTACTTCAGCAACCTGCCGAGGACACATGCAGTTTAACTTCTGAGTGGAAAATATGGATTGCAAAAAGTTATGTTCAAAGACACAGTAATGTTATGTTTAAATATGTTATTCCTACATTGTACCTTCATATTCTTCATAGCCACTGCATTATACTTGGACTCCTGGAGGGCTGCAGAAGACAGTGGCTTTCATTGTGACAAGTCATAAATACTCTCCTGCTGTGCAATGCTTTACAGGGTTTGAGGGTAATTGTGTAAAGCTTAAAAACACACTGGTAACATGACCTCCAGACCCTATGAGCTCAACACAGACAGAAAAAGAACAAGCTAAGTAGGAATGGTTCAAACTTTTTTTACATTTTATAAAAGACAACAAAACACTTTTAGACATTTAACAGATCTATATCTGCTGTGGTCTTATGAAAAGTGATTTACACCATTTTAAAAAAATAATCATGTTTCCTGTGTTTCTTTCTATCCTTGTTGTAGATCATGGATTTACTGTTTGGCATCATCACCTGAATTTCGCCCAACATGAGTATACCATACTTTATTTCAACTAGCGGTAGAGACCATTTTAAAAAAAGAAATAGACTTAAAAATTGAAATATGAGTGGAATACATTTTCTTGAACTGCACTGTGTGGGAACCCTGAGGGTTTTTACTTTCCCAGGGCTGTGGATTACAAGCAGATTATACTTGTTGGACACATACTAATTTTTAAGTGTCTCTCTATTAGAGACTGCCCAACCCAGAGGTCGGCAGGATCCAGAAAGTGCTCCTGACCTAGCCATGAAGATGAGCGGCAGTGCCCTATCCCCGGGTCCAGGCAATGTCAAGGCTAAACCCAACATGTACACATGTGATTGTGTGCACAAATGCACTATAAACACACAGCTGGATACACAGACCAACCGAGACACAATGAAGCGTATTTTATGGCATTCACTCAAACACAACACCTACACAAACATGAACAGTGTGAAAGGCTCAGCCCTGGCCCTTCTCTAGTGCTGATCAGATCAGAATCTGGTCATGGAATTTGCACACACTAAGGGTCTTGCCAGAAGCTCATCATGGACATTCAATTCATCCAGCAGCAGTCTCCAAGACCTAGGTCTTCCTGACTTCCTCAGGCTCTCAAGCCTCTGAGATTCATGGTCCCACTTCATTTGCTGGTTATCTGATGTCTTAATCTATCACCAACCAGTCCAGGTTGAATTTCTATAACACCCACATATATTGGATGTTAAATATTCAAAAAAATAATTTTTTTTTAAAAGGGATTTAGTTATAAGACAGTTTTCAGTGATACAGGACAGGGCTTAGCCAGACAGATGTACTGGTCAACCCCTGTTAACAGACAATGTGTCTTTACTCATTCTCCTTTCTTTAGCCACACTTGTTCCTCCCCAGTGCAGTCAAGCCCCACCCTTCCCTTCCCTTCCCTTCCCTTCCCTTCCCTTCCCTTCCCTAAACATCCCATTATAAAAGGGTCACATCATCCCAAAATTCCCAAATTTAAAGCACCTGATAATAAATATCACAGAATCCCAAAATTCTTTTTCCCTTGTCTCCATTGTAGTCCCTGTACCCAGTACTCTGCACGGTATTCAGAACAGGCAGTTCCTTGGGCTGACTTGTCTTGGTGAGTTCCCGATGAGGTCCAGGGGCTCATCACTCCCCATAGAAAGTGCTCAGAATGCCAGGTCAGGATACTCCTTTAGCAATTCTTAGCTTCTTGAGGTCCCTCTACCCGCCACAGTTCCCCTGGTCCCCAAGAATCCTTTTGCTTACGGCCATCAGCCTTTAATCATATAATCTGTGGAATATGGGGTTACATTAGTTAAACTGGTTAAGGTTTATGGTTACCAGAAGGCCCTGTGGAAAGGCACCGCTGCAGACCGGACAGCTGGAAGTCGCTTGAGGGACGAGAGGCAGTTGCGAGTGAGGAGAGAGGCAGTTGAGTGACAGTTGGAAGTGAGACTGTGATTGGCTGGAGGAACGCGGGGGCGGTGTATGAACGGGAAGCTGATTGGGTGATAGGATGCATGGACAGCAGCACTGCAGCTGTGCCAGCCAATGGGCGCCCTTCTTCAGTTAAGTGCTGCCAGGCTTCGGTTTGGTTTCGGGCATGTTCGGTTGAGATTAAGGATATAAAAAGGGGGAGATTTTTGGCAATAAATAGATCTTTGGACGTACGGGGGGGTTGGTCTGTCATCTTTGTTCCCCATTGCTACAATAATCGAATACTTCGAGCTCTCAGTCTAGAGCAGATGAATGTCAAAGAACTCCAGGACCCTGTGTTGCAAGTGGAAGTAAAGACAAAGTAACTTGGAAAAATTTTGCCTACAGTTATAAAACGTGGCAATGTTTCAGTGTCTACAACGACTTCATAAAATCGGGCTGCAAAGCCGAGTTAGAAACAAAAGGTTACTGGTAATCTCCAGAGGCTTTCTGGCCCACCGAAGATACAGCAGAGAAAAAAACATAACCTTTTTGAAAGAATTCCTGCTCAGCCTTTGCTAGCACTCCCTGAATACTTTCAGCTGTAAACCAGTATGTCTGGAGGAAAAGGTAGGGAGAGGAAAAGCAGACTGTGCTCCAGATGTGGCATTGCCCCTTTCAGGGTATCTGACAAACCAGGCTGTGGGTATTCCCTCATTTTTTGTCGGTCAGAGGCTGCAGGTTCTGAAAGTTGAATTATGTTGTCATTATTACAGTGTCTCACAGCTCAACACCAAGGATGAATCTTCACTACTTAAAAAGTAAGTGTAAGAATTTTTCACTGCAAATTTATTTATACACATTTCTTTTACCAGCACAGAAACCTGCAGAGGGACAGGGAATTGCAATTCCACTCGGAGGTAAGCTGAATAAGGTCAGCCCAGCAAGGTAGCTTGACTGCTGCTGGTATCATGCAGGTATTTCACGATAAAAATACAAGTACTCAATCTTCATCTGAATCTTTCAATGTATTGTCATGTAGCGATGTTCTCATTTGTAAAAGGCACATCTTTTTATAGACAGCAACAAAGCAGCCCCCAAGTGCCACCCACAGTATGCAAGTCCAAATGAACAACAGGAATGACAGAAGATTTTTAAGCTGACAGTTTTGCACTTTTTTTTTTCTTTTGCAGGGGCCTGTGCTAAATAACTTCTCATACAACACACATTGGGAAAAAATATCACAGATAACATATGGTAGTCTTCCTGAACAAAAATGTCAAATGAAATACACTGGAGATGAATAAAAGGCAATCCAGAATAATGCTTAGGAAGTGTGGATGATTCTGACATACGTAACATTTTCAAATTGTGTTGAATAGCATAGGAGTGCATCCTGAGACAGAACAAAATGAAAATGCAACATGATAATACACAGGGACTAGACATGTTAGAGGTTCGTGTTCTAACACCTGTACAGAAGAAGACATAATAAACCAGTGGTGAAGAAGAAGGCATATATAAGTCATTTTTCAGACTAAGGAAAATAAAACTTAGGAAGAGACCAGAATTCACTGACAGTAATGAGGAAGGGACTGCACAGTGGAATGATGAGTAACGTGGATTGCTGCCATCAAAATGAGTCCTTGCAGAGTTTAAACAAACCTCCAGCTGCAAAGCAGTCCTGAAGGAACCCCAATTCTCTATGTCAAGAATTGAAAGAGACACAGCTAAATTTCACAACCATGAATATTAACTTGACATACCTACAAACATCAATGTAAAATTCTGTCATGCTTCAATTACTAAATATAAAGCAAATGGCTTTTTAATAATTTATTATCAAGGAGAAGGGATCACAACAAAAATAAATATGTTCTATTTAATAAATATATGATAAATATACAGTAAAGATATAATATAACAAATATATTCAGCATATATATATTCAGTGCCTCACATCAGGCAGTCATACAACAGTGATTTATTCCTATAGATAACACACAAAGTAGAATTATTTTATTTCCAGAATTCAGTTTCAAGTCAGCCAGAATTTTTCTTTCGGTTTTTAAATCTATAACATATCAGCAACTTTTATATTATTATATCTGACTTTTCTGAAAAGGGTGTGTTGCTGATCCCACTGTGTTAACTTTGAAGTTTGCTGTTTTTACTGAGAATAATTTTGGCTCCAACATAAACAGTTCATTTCAGGATTTCCACTCAACAGGAAGAGCAATTGGGAAATTCTCCAAGGTACTAAGGTAAAAGAAGGGAAGTAGAAAATTGAGTCATATTCTCCCATACATATCAGACCAGTTACCAGGAAGTAACTGGAGTCTGTGAATAGTATAAATTTCTCTGTGACCTGTTTCAAATATTCTGCATTACATCCCTTTCACTGGAGTTAAAAAATTGAAGATTGAGACTATTTTAATAAAGGTTGTCTCCAGAATTAGAATGTTTAATAATTAGTGTCCAAGTCTTTCTAAATTGCTCTGGAAAATGGTAGGCATTATATGATTAAAAAACCTCAAATGTTGTCTTCAATTACCTCTAAGTCCAAATGAACATGAGGAACAAACTTTGTTGAGAAATGGATTGATAATTTTCTTGGAATTAATAATTTTTCCAGTTGCAATTCCGGTTTCTATGCCCTTGATGTACTTAACTAAAAAGAATGGGACAAAGACAAAACAATGCAAGAAATACTGGGGTATAAAGATAACAATTTCTATGTACTTTCCTTGAAAGGATTATTTTTCCAGTATTTGCTTTACATAATAGACTGCAGGTGGTAGGCATCCCTGCTGTACTCGCTCCAATTTCAAGAAATAATCAGTTTTTCCAGCAGAAAACACTGGGATGCCCAAAATATTCTTTCAGAATATCTACTGAACTGAGAATCCATGGGATTTATTTATATAAGAATAGAACACAAGTAAACACAATGGGCTGGGAAGTGGTTTCTGTTTTATATGTATCACGAAAAAAGAAAAAAAGGAGCAAATGACATTTAGCAATTGCATTGGTCTATTAATTAATTTACTCATTGTAAACTTCATTCTGCTAGTTTGTGAGCCACCTACACTTGCCTTTTAATTGTCTGGGAGGGGTGGTTAAGATTCATCTCTGCACTGTTTTTATCAATAATTCTTGCAATGTAGATTGTCAACTGGTTTGGTTCTTATAAGTCAGTGTCAAAATTCCTAATACAGTGGTTTTGATAAAATTAACTGATCACATTCTAGACTAAGTTTTATATTACTCCTCTCACTTTTCTCCAGTTTTACATCTTTTTTATGCTATTTACAGAACTATTTCTAATTTGCTACCTTAGCACATGAGTACATGAAAACAGAGTTCAAAGCTTAGCCTTCAAAAAAAAACGTTTGATGTATATACTTGAATGTGGTTTTAAGTAGTAAGTGGAGACTGCAGCGGGGATGGGCAACTGACTGCAATACACATTCCATCTTCTCAATGAAGACTCCTGGGGATGGGAAAGATGACCTAGGGTCAGATTTCCAAAAAATATGGGAGTATATCACCATCATAGAATCCTGCAATATCCTGAGTTGGAAGGGACCCACAAGGGTCATTGACTCCCACTTCTGTGTAACTGTAATATTAAAGGGTTTTTTGTCTACTTTGAAAATGTTTTAAATATGAATTAAAATCCAGATTTTAAATTCACGTTTTCTTTATGAACGTGTACAGATTTGCACACTATGCTAAGATTCTTTTCCAATTCAACAATTTTTTTTTATCACCAACCTAAACTAGGATCCTAAAGAAGCCCAAATCTCTTAACAACGCATGAGTTCTTGAATGAAAAAAAAAGAGTGTAAAAGCATCAGTTTACTGTCTACTGGTCCTAGTATTGCTTTATAAATTATTCAACTCAGAGACTTTCGCTCTACATTGCACTTTACCACTTGGTCTTGCTCCTCAAATAAGACACTCTGACGCTGCAGTCTATGCCGTGAATAATACAGTAACAAGTTCTTGTCATCAGCAGCTGGGACATGATCAAGCACAGTTCTCCTAATGGAAATAGAGCTGTCCCAGGCCAATGAAATCCTGGCTTGTATCATCAATAGTGTGGCTAGCAGGACCAGGGCAGTGACTGTCACTCTGTACTTGGCACTGGTGAGGCCACACCTCAAATCCTGTGCTCATCTTTGGGACACACACAGATAAAGGATGTTGAGGTGCTGGAGCATGTTCAGAGAAGGGAATTGAAGATGGTAAAGGGTCTAGAGACTAGACTTTCAGCTAGAAATCGTATTTGCTTTACATAAAGGACTGCAGGAGGTTGACATCCCTTCTATATTCGCTCTAATTTCAAGAAATAATCTTTTAAAAGTGCTGGGTTAAAAGTTGGATTTGATGATTCTAAAGAACTTTTCCAACATAAATGATTCCATTATTTTCTACTACGAAACTTAATTAATAATCTCTGGAAATTTTGACAAGAGTTTTGTCATGTGTATTTTTGGGAGCCTTATAAAGCATCAGGGTTGAAGAAGATAGTTTTTTAATTAAGAAATAACACTTGGAAAACATAGTGCTATTTGCTCACTACTAAAGCAACCACTTTTGAAAAATTTAAAGTGGGAAGCTATTACTGTAGTCCATAAACCTCTCCTCAGCCCTGAAGGCAGAAATATCTGCTAGCTGTTGTAAACGAAGTCTACTTAAAAGAAAGCTACCAAATTATCATTACTGCTCTTGCCTAGGGAGTGTCTCTGGAGTCAGTAGCGATTACTACAATAGGTTTCACAAATGGAAACAATTTGCTTGTTAGTGCCACTTGGGTTTGTGCTAGATTCGAGCTGTCAGTTTTTAAAACAGTAAATGCTTACTATAAGCTCTGAGAGCACAGGCAGGAGAAATTGCTACTAAACAAGAGAATGTTCTAATTTACTGTTATTATTATTATTATTATTATTATTACTAGAATGGAGTAGAATCATTAATTACTGGACAAGAAGCTTTTTGAAATAATGTGACAACATAAACAAGTGTGCTGCATTATTTGTTTAGGGTAAATGTTTCTCTAAAGAGACATTCCAAGGATAAGACAATATTTTCTGAAGAAACGTCCTTTGAAAAGAATGCACGTAATCAGTCTGTACAGTTTAAGGGGTTTTGGATTTAGAATTTTGATTCAGGGTCATCCCTAGGTAAAAAAGAATTTTTTCCTCTGCCTTTCAATTACCTTTCAGAAGCTCAAACTTGTTTTCGAAGGATGGTTCTGAGTGTGCTGTGTAGGCCTACAATAAATATATGTCATCTAAGGAAATTAGTTCCCCAGTGGTTGATTCTCTATTTATTGACTGACAGAGGTTAAAGGAAGGCATAGACACCAAACAGCAGACCACTATTTATAACCCTTACATATATACTTTCAGAATAAATTATGTCTTGGATGTAGATACCATTCTCTCATCCATTCCATGGCTGTGAAAATATCAAAATCCAGCAGCTCAGTTAAGGATTGTGACAAAGAGCAGGATTTGGGTGATTACTATCTGGTCCAGCAGCCACATGACCCATTATGATTTACATCCACACACCTAAACTTTCTTCTTCTGTAAAAGAGAATTGTCATACTTGAGCCAGGAACAAAACCACTGGAAATTATTCCTGATTTGCAGTAACCCAGACCATGGCTGAGTGTTTTCTGGGGTGCTGTTAGCTGTCACAGGCAAAATAAATGCTAGAGGATGAGTTAGCAAGGATGTCAGTGGAACAAGCACATACACACACTTGTGTTTTTGCTTTGTTTGATAATCTAATGCAGGCCTACACTGCGTTGTTTCTCAGGCCAAAATGTACCAGATCACTCACTTCACAAGACTCATCTTTGACCATCTGGTTATGCTGAAGCCACTTAGAGTCTCCCCTCATCCATGCCTTCCATCAATCCAGTCCCACTCTTTAACTCAGTTATAGACCCTGTGTCTCACAAGCACAGTTTTATTTGTATGTTTTATCTTTGTTCAGTTTTTGGGGTATTAACAGTACAGTACAGGAATATCAACCCACAACTCTACCTTTGCTTTTCCTTCCATGTTGTTCTTATCAAGTAAGTATACCTATACTTAAGATGTTGACCTTAGGGTGGTGTTGAACCACCTTCCAGTAGCATCGTTTTCCAGATCAGACTGCTTCTGGCACATCATCACACAGCACGTAATTTCACTGGAATGTCCAGCTGTCATTGCAGATGATCCTACTGGTCTATGAACAAACCATCATAAAATACTCATTGCATGTCATATGATTCCTGCATGGTAGCTGGTAGCTGAAAACTTCCAGAAAACCTCGCTAATAGGCCTTTTTTCTGGGTTAAGATTTTATGAGGTTCTTACACAAAGAGTTCTGTTTGAATTGTGTGTTGTACCATAACCTACTCGTGGGTTGAAATGTAATACTACCAAACAGATATTAAAGCTCCTCAAGCAAAACACATAATCCTCTGTTATATAGACTGTCTCATGTTCCACCTTTCCTCCTCTTTGTGTTATCTCTCCTATTTCTCATCCTAACATATATTTTCTTAGTTTTTAACAGGAGGTACAACTGTACTTTACCTACTCTATTCTCATCTCTTCTGTCATTCAGGAAACCACCAGTATTATTAATATAAAAGTTATTTCTGCGTACAAAATCACAGAATGATAGTATCCCATCACTTCTCTTCTATGAAAGTATGTTACTCAAGGAGTGACCACTAAATAAGTTACACATGAGCAACTTTGCTGTTACCTGTAAGTCCCCACGACTGCACAGTGTATTACACAACTAATAACTAATAACCCAGTTATCACCAATTTAGACAGCTTCTGTGGTTTTGTTCTCTACTGATGCTGCCACCAGTATTCATGTTATCGGTTAAACTGAGTCTGCATCACATAACGGTGGCTAGAGTGCGAGCATAAAAGTCAGAAAGGCACTCAGTCCTATCAAGAGAGCTATTATTCCCACTGAAAATATTATTCTTCTGCCCTTTGACAAAACTGGTTCTGCAGCTGTCACCTTTGTATGTTTTCTTTCATTTCATGTAAAAGAAAAATAAATTTTCTTGTTCTAAATGTCCTTTCTTATTACAGGGTCAACTATAGTTCTCAAACATTTCCAAAACAACTGCTGAGGAATAACATTCTTTCTTAGTCAAGAGTTAATTTTTACTTTTTCAGTGTAGGAAAAAATACCAGGGTAAGATTTCCTGAAATTAAATATTTAAGTGCAGCATGACTTACAAACCTAATTGATTGTCTGTTGATTATTTAGTAACTGAACAAATATTAAATTAATATGGAAATTTTCTCATTAATAAATTTCATTTTTTATCATTCTATATTTTAAAGAACACTTGATATTGATTACATCCAGATCCTTGATAGGTTGTGCTGCATAATTACCACTGTTAACATTCTGTGATCAATTACTTAAAGTTATCTATTCAGTCATATCTATAAGATTATTTCTATGATATAGCACATAAGGTCAAGAGCTGCAGAACCTAATATTAATATTTGGCAGGAAAAGTTCTCATTTTTTATTTGGGGGTACTTTGAAGAATTTCTCTTTTATATTTGTCAAATGTGCCTTGGTAATGCGACTTTATGTTAACACAAAATATGAGAAACAACTCAGCAAGTTTGCCAACGACACCAAGCTCTGAATGCAGTCAACACACATACCATCAACAGGGACCTTTACAGACTTCAGAGGTGGGCAAGTGTGAACTTCATTAAGTTCAAGGCCGAGTGTAAGGTCCTACAAGTGGAGCAGGGCAATCCCAAGCACAAGTACAAGCTGGGCAGGGAATGGATCAAGAAGAACCCTGAGTAGAAGTACTTGGGAATGTTGGTTGAAAAGAAGAACAACATAACCCAACAGTGTGTTTGCAGCCCAAAACGCCAACCGTGTCCTGGGCTGCATCAAAAGAATCATAACCAGCAGGTTCAGGGAGGTGAGACTGCACCTGGAGAACTGTGTCCAGTTCTGGGGCCCCAACATAAGGAAGACATGGACCTGTTGGAGCAAGTCCAGAGGAGGGCTGTGAAGATGATCGGAAGGCAGGAGCACCTCTCCTATAAGATAGGCTGAGAGAATTGGGGTTGTCCAGCCTGCAGAAGAGGAGGCTTTGGGGAGACCTCAGAGCCTTCCAGTACCTAGAGGGAACCTACAAGAGAGCTGGAGAGGGACTTGTAACAAGGGCATATGCTGATAGTAGAAGGTAGGATGGCTTTACACTGAAAGAGGATTATATTGGATGTAAGAAATTCTTTACCATGAAGGCAGTGAGGCACTGGCATAGGTTGCTCAGAGAAGTTGTGGATGCTCTGTTCTTGGAACGGTTTAAGGCCAGGTGGGATGGGGCTTTGAGGAGCCTGGACTAGTGGATGTCATCCTTGCTTATGGTGAGGGGGTTGGAATGGAATAATCTTTAAGGACTCATTCAATCCAAAACATTCTGTGATTCTATGAATTCAAAGACAACAATGGTTAAAAAGCTTTGCTTCTGGAAAATCATTAAACCTGTCTAAATAAATTCACAGAATAATAGAATCATTTATGTTGGTAAGTCCTCTAACCAGCAGTCCTGTTGACCCAGCACTGCCATCTTCACCACTAACCAAATGCCACATCCATGTTTTTAAAAAATTCCCAGGGATGGTGATTCCCACAGTTCCCTAGGTACCCTGTTCCATTGCCTGTCTACTCTTTCAGTGAAAAAATTTTTCTTAATATTCAACTAAATCTCCTCTGGTACAACTTGAGGCCATTTCTTCTGATCCCATCATGTTACCTGTAATGTTGCCCTCATCCACTAAGTGGGTCACCTGGTCACAGAAGGAGATCAGGTTGGTCAAGCAGGATCTGCCTTTCATAAACCCTTCATAAACCATGATGGCTGGGCCCAATTCCCAGGTTTCCCTATGCATACCGCAGGATGGCACTCAGGATGATCTGCTCCATGACCTTTCCTGGCACTGAGGTCAATCTGAGAGTTTCCCTAGATCCTCCGTACAACCCTTCCTGTGTATGGTTATTACATTTGCTAACTTCCAGTCCACTGCAAGTCAACATGGTGAGCCAGGGCTGCTGGTAAATGACAGAGAGTGGCTTAACCAGCCACTGACTTAACAGTATTCACAATATCACTTACATACAATTGTTAAAATTAATATCAATTAGGAAACATACAAAAAACACAACTGGTAATAAATATAGAAATGTTTGTCATTAAAACAAAAAACCAGTAGAATAACACAGAAATAAAAATCTTAAAACAAGTATAATATTCCTTTTCAGATTGAAGTTCGTATTTCTGTCTGAACTATCTTCAGGATCAATCTATCCTTGCTAAGATTTCTAGTTGCAGGAAAAAGTATTTTTCAACATATAACTGATCCTTCAATTATTTTTAATCAGGTCTACATCTAGAATGGTAGCCAGTACAAAATAATACTTTGTAGGCTTCAGCAAAAATGTCAATGTATAATTGCACTACACCTACACCACACCTGCTGATGTAGTTAGTCATATTTTACATTCCTCAAATAGAACAGCTTAAAAGAAATACCGTAAAGAAATGTTTACACTTTTAATTGGCAATTATTCTCTGATTTTTATGTCAAAATTTTCCTCTGATATCTACACCTGATCCTACACATATATTTTGTTATTATTATTATTTTTGTAACATCATATGAGATGGTGCATTATGAACAAGGATTATTTGCAAGAATTTTTCCAAAACTGTTTTAGAATAAGAAAGGATACCACAGTATTCTTCTCAGTATCAAAGAACCCTTTTGCAGAGATGGACAAAGTCATGCAAAGGCAGATCAAACATCTGCATAGAATTTGCAAAGGCTGTCAGTATTATTTCTGATAGCTTCCTTCCTAACAGTCCTTTCTACTGAGCTTATATAATACTAATTATATAAAACCTTTTCATAATCACTCTCTCAAGCCGTAATGTTTGATCAATAGGGTTTAACCTTAGCTCATCTAAATTTAGCACAAGGCCTCTCTCTGATTTGTTTCAAACAGTCTCCCCAATATTTGTCTCCCAGCAAATGATAAGTTGGTTTTAAATCAGTTGTCTTGTTCTCTAGGAAGAGGAAAGTCAGGATATACAAATTATTTAACAATTATGATGAGGTAAGAGAGGACTAGAACTATATTAATATATATGTGAATATATCTTGATTCCCCAAATTGTATTTTGCACGCACTTGCTGATTCTTTTTTCTATTTAAATTCTACACATTAGATGTCTCCTAGCATATTTTTTGTGCCAGTATATATACATGACTTATTTAGAAATTAATTTATAACACTTCCAAACTTAGTCCAGAGTGTCAAATTCACTTTCCAATGGCTCAGTGGCGATCTCATCGATTTCATCATTTATTTAAATTTAGGGATAAGGGAAATACTTTTTAACATTTTAAAATATATATATCAAATAAGTTGTTTAAAAAATAGTCCAGGTGGTACATAATAGGTAAGCTTATCCCAGTTGAGAGTAAAATGAATCTGGTTTGCACACTGAGATGAAGCAGGACTGCATGTACAAGAAACCTAGGCAGAAAAATACTCTCCCATACTACAAAATACTACCATACATCTTATGTTCATTATACATCTTATGTTAGTTACAATACTTTAGTTATAATACTTGCTCCACTATCCCTTCACTGTAAATTTATACCTATGGTAAAATATGTAGAATATGTAAATTATGATTGCTTTTGGTTCATGGGCAGCTATATGTGTATTTGTCTCAAAATAGAGATGCATTTGGCCCAAAAATCTCAGAAATTTTTTTCATGTTTTAAACTTAATGAATTAGGTACCCTTTGGATTTCTGTATATTGGATATGACTGAAGTAAATTGATGTATTGTTTCCTACTGATACAAATAACCAGTTCAAAAGGAAACAGCTACGTAAATTTGTACTGCCAGAAATTATAGCATGTTTTGCTTTTAGAAAATCTTAGTTAGATTAGAATTTCCCATGCTGATTATGTTATAATAATCAGAAATAAATAAAGGCAATATATAAACTTCACCTGATATGGAAGGCTGTTTCAGTTTGCATTTTTACATTCAGTGGCACAGGAACACAAAGCACATATTCAGGATATTAAATTAATTTTCAGATTATTAAAGGCTGTCTTTCCAGAAATTTTTTGTTTTAATTTGCAACACCCTGTGAAAACAGTTACTCAATAATAACAGAAAGTAGATTGGTTCCTGAGAACTCTGAACACTGTGGTTCACAGTAAGGTTGCTCAGACGCTTGAGATTCGTGTTGTAGAGTCCCTCAGAGTAGGAAATTTCCTCCTATATGAAGGGTTTAAAGTTAAAATTATTATCTAATGAAACAGTATTGTTTTGTTCTGCACTGGACACTACAAGAAGCCTACATGCATTTAGTGGAGCAACAGTGCAGGGTGCAGCGTGCAAAGACCCATGATTTTTTGCCTGTGAAATCAACAGGGTGCTGTCAAGCTGGTGCATGGATAGCTGGGAGGGATGAGGAAAGGCACAGAGCTGGAGCACCCACGTCTTTCAGGGCAGGAGAAGTTTGCAGCTGTGGGAAGCACTCCCTGAAAGCGGAAGGGCCTAGTGACCCACGTGGCTGGTCAGGGGGTGCAGTAACTGTGAATACAAGGTGGAGAGCATTAGACTTTTGGAGATTCATTATAGAAGGTATTTAAAAAGGTGTTTATTAATATTTTTTCCATGTCTAGTATTGTTGTTTATCTGTTATGTTGCTCATACTGGACCTGAATTATATCTCGCTGATTCCTTGTTGATTCTGCATCATTAATAAATCGATATACCACTTTCGTCCTTATTTGTTTTAAACTACATTAGTTGAGCAGGTTTTTTTCCCTGTGGTTGCCCTCACAAACCATCTCTCAAACCTCTTTAAAAGAAATAATCACTGTGACAGTAAGAGTTGAGAAGACGACCTATTGCAAACAAAAGCCTGCAAAAGGGTTGGTAGAGGGGCAGATTTGATTCAGTTCTTGCTGAAAGAAGGTTTAGGAAGATTCACACCAGGTACTCACGCAGTCTTTGCAGATAGACTGAGCTAAGGGAGGCACAAAGCTCCCAGGGAGAGCTATGACTTATATGGATTCACCACCAGAACTTCCCCTGCTGGATCTGACTACTGGGGAAACTTTCGAAACCTTAGGCTTTTGAAGAGAAGATTTTAGGGGCAGACACTATGCTGAAAAAAAGAGAAACTTATCTCATTATACTGGGTTCATATAGCAAATCTGAAGAGCAGCAGAATCTCCCACTCCACACCTGCAAACACTCACTCTGCTGAAATCTGCTCTAGCTGCAGGTGATAGATGAACATTTTTGGCAGCACACAATCAAGTGTACTGCAGCAATTCAACCGTGATATCAGAAAGATCCATGTAACAGGTCAACTTGTGAGAGAGAAATGTAAAGTTCTCATCAACCTAAGAGGTTTAAAAAACCTTTAAAAGACATTTCTAGCTGTGACTGACAGATGATTTTCTGACATTCACTTTTGATCAATCTGTGCAAATAAATTTCAAGGCCAGCATAGTATCAGACCTGCAATACTGTATTTTATACTATATCATTCAAAGGATATACAGCACTGAGAGTAACTAAAAAGCAGAAGACAGGTTCTCTATAAACATCCATTTTTCCTCTCTGAAATGACAATAGCCTAACAAGATCTGAATTAGATCATCATGGGTTTTAGTTGAAAAATGAAAGATTTTCTTTCCAAAACTTTAAAGATCTCTCAAGCCCTTAAATATTCTGTGGACATAGCAGAACTTGACACTGTAAATTCCTATAAACTTGTTGATGTCTTCCCCTACCTCAAGCCATTCTAAGATAAAAGTAGATATTGAGAGTTCTTACCTAGTGTAAATGAAAAACAAATACTCATTCCTTCTTCAGGGAAATCCTTAGTAAACAGCAAAGTCAGAGAAAAAGCAATTGAGGCATAAAAGCAGGTTCAAAACAAAGTACGAATCCAGAACCAATAAAGGGTGCTATACACAGACATGTTCTTAGTCTTCCCTCTCTCTTCTGTGGTCTTGGGCCTCACTTTAATCCCAAATCATTCCCTCAGACATCTCCTGGAAAACCTGCCTGATCACATAAAAAGCATTTGTAGCAGAAGAGAATGCTGATATCTGTTGAATTGTGCTGGTTTTAGATCTGTTTAACTTAGTAGCAATAAATAAAAATCTTAGGTGAACAGAGGAGAGAGTTGAAAAATTGAAAGAAAATTTTTAAATTAATTTATTTAGATGTTTTTATTGTTTGCTAGGACTTTGTCCTCTGGCTACCTTCTCCATGCACTTAACCTGCCCTTTCTACCTCTATCTCACTCACAGCACTGTTGTTTCTAGGTGACATTTAGAATGTCTGTAAGCGAAATTTTCACTCTTATTTTAATGGGGAAAAGATTGAGCATGACGTATGGGTAATTCAGATAGCATTTACTTCACTGTGGAAAACTCTAACTTCACTTGTTACTTTGAACAATTGGGAATATGCCTCCTCCAAACTACCAGCTTGCTAATATTTCAAATTCTATATATCTATGTTTAATCCCTGCCTAGGAAAATATCTCTCTTCCTTTTTCCTTGTAATGAGGCTCATACTGAACTGTATTAGTATTACATTTGGTCTCAATAACATTGAGACTATTTTAACAGAATAAATTGACTAGCTCAGCGCAATAATGTAGTTATTTACCATACATTACTATGTCAAGAGCAGACCTAGACTCATTCTATCTCACTTTAAGGACTTAAACAAAGTGACTAACCATGGTACGCCTGTTGCCGGTGCAATGAAACAGCCACCTTCATATGGTAAATCAGATCCTAAAGAAGGTGCCTCTTTTTCTGTCAGCTGCTTGAGTTCACAGGGCAGCTCTGTGCAGAGCACAGGCCCCTCAGTTGTGTGTCTAATTATGCATGAGATGAATCTGGACTTAAGTACCTGTAAACTTTTACATGTTATGGAAGGACATACCCTGCTGGTTCTTGGAATAAACATTTTCTGTGAAATACTAGCAACTACTGCAAGATCCCTGCCAACAAATACCAAAGTAAATAGAATTTGGGAAAAAAAAAATGGGAGGAAAAGCCTTACCAAAACCTGTTCCTGGAATAGGTGGCAGGAAATTTCTTGAGGTATAGCAGGAACATAATGATGCCTTGAATAGAGAAAGAGCAGCAAATATTATAAGCCGGATGATAGAGAGCACCTTATATAGAGAATACAGATTTTGAGAGAGACAGAAGAGTGGCTTGTAAGGACTTGAAAGTCTCTCTCTAAGGAGAGAGAAATGAAGACAAAGCTTAAGAAATTTCTCAAATGGAGGTCTTTTCTGATTTCGGCCATAGATAGTAGAAAGAAGGCAGTGAAAAGATGGGTAACAATTATTATTTTATTTTCATTCTTTCCTTTGTTCCACGATGAGTTTTTCCAACTTCTCTTTTGTGAACTCTTTTTACCTTGGGCCCTGGCTGTTGGACATGAAAAAAACCATGCAACCAAAACACTGACAACATTTACAGAAGTTGATCCTGCGGGGAAAAAATCTAAATAGCTTTTTCTGACTCACTTAAGGGTAGGCAGAAATGTAGTATACATTTATGTGTATGAACACACTTAACAAGCTGGCTCATGTACCAGAAGCAGTCAAGATCAGCCAGAGCTAATTTACTCTGTGCGTGGGACCTGGGAAAGAGGGAGTTTAAAGCACAGCCTTAATTAAAGGGAAATTTCCATGTCAGGAAATAATGGTCTTATCAGAGATATTTCTCAATGTTGCATTTTTGTAAATAATTTCTAGGCCCAAGGAAATGGCTTTATGTGCTGCTTTACTTTTGCAGTCAACAAGTATTTTCTTGCATAGTTTATCAGTGATAAAGATTACATGTTTAGGTTAAGGATTATTTCTATTAGTAACCATCTAGTCAGCAACATGGGCTAATTCATCCTGCTGCTTCATTTTCTGGCAGGCAAATAACGCTTAAGTGCTCAGCATTTAAGAGTGAAGTAGACTTTGTGATAAATTTCTGTTCTGAAATGCTACCCTTGATGTAGAGTCTGATAATGAACAGTCAATATTAGGAGCCTAGACTTAATTCAGTGTGTAAGTAGCAAGGATTCTCACTTCAAACATTTTATTTCTGTTTCAGTTCAGTCTACAATTAGCAAACAACTTTGGATGTTAAATTAATTTTATATAAAGATATTTATGTTAAGATATTGAGAAATAGGATTTTATTCTCCAGTTCACTTCTTTTCCAGCTGTCTCCACTTACTCATGTTGCCAGGTCTGTTGGATTGCTAAGTTTACTATGGCAGGACTCTAACAGTCCACTTTCAAGCAACCTGCTCTGATTAGAGCTAAATTATCCCTTGGAAAAGAAGACAGTTTACATTTTTGTTTAGGTACACAGAATGCTAATAGATTCCAGGTGCCAGATTGAATGAGAAACATTGGTTTGAGTTTAATTTCTCAGATGGAAAGTTGAAAAAGCTTCTGTAGATTGTTCTCCCCAGCACAGAGAGCTATGCTGTGGGATACTTAGACCATGCATCCCCATAGCTGTGTATAAGTTTATTTCCTAGGTGAGAGAAACACTGTGCGTTGATTTCAGCATAGCACCCTATTAAATAGCCTTAGTAAATCTGTGGCACAACAGAGCATTTTGACAATACTCAAAGTGCTGGTTCCCTATAGATACACATTTTATAAGGTCGCATCACAATAGAAATTTTACTGATAGATAAATTGAAGAGAACAAGCCCTTTGTCAAGACAATAAAGGCAAGTAGCAGGTGATAAAATGGACTGCCGTGTTAATTTTGGCAGGCCAGGAGTCAGAGAGTCAAAAAAAATACTTTCATTCTGGCCTATAAGTTGTAGACATCCATTCTGTACATTTTCTGACCACGCTGTGTTTGGTCTTTTTACATACAACTTTCCCTCAGAATTCATACTTCCTCTTCTGGCTCATAGTTCTGAAACAAAGAATGCTTTAATGAAGTTGTAGCACTGACACCAACATCATCGAAAGAACATCACTAAGAAGAAGTTGTTATGATCTCTACATTTTGACTCACAGAGAAGAAAGGCAATTTATTTTTTTACAAAGCAATCAACTAAAATCTTTTAAATGGGCTCCAAACCTGCTCATTGCCCAGCTATAAAGAATAACATCTAAACTGCTTTCTGAATAAAAGAGTTCTATAGGAGGTTAACAGAAAATCTTGAATGGAATTGCCAGTTCCATCGATTAGATTCAATTTACGATGCCATCAGAGTAAAACCTAATTTTATTTAACTTATTTTGTCTATTGTTATTTTGCACATCAGTAGAAGACTAACCCGTTTTCTCTCCTATATGATCCTATTATCAATCAATCAATAATTTTCAAGTGAAAAAGGCAGAATTTCAAAATAGTTTCAATCTTGAATCTTTCAGGTGTCAATCAGTTCTCCTTGGTTTTGATCAAAAGACAAATAGTGAGGACTAAAACTTTAGAACTGCTTATGTGAGTTTAAAAAGTTGTATAGTTGAAGTCAGCTTCTATTTAACACTGGGCATGACAGACTTCAGACAAACCTAAGAGCAGCACAAATGCAGCGTTCATATTTTCACAATAAATGACAACAATTCATTTCCCCTCAGGTCTTTAAAGTAAAATGTGCATGAATCCCAGCTGCTTTACAAAGAAACTAGAATGAATTTCTATTATTTAATCAAAATTATCACTTTTTTCACAATTTCAGAACTGAGAGGTAAATGAACAAGTAATTACTAGTCAAATATGAGAGTTGTGGCTTTGACACTGGTTAAAGGTTGAACCAGTCACTCACTGACTGCCACAATATGCTATATATTCTTAAATATTACTGAAACAGTACAATTCAGGAGAAAAGCAATGTGGTTTGTAGTTATAACATGAGATGAAACTGTCCAGAAAACATTCTTTTAATTTTCAAACAATTCTGTCTGTTACAATTTAACATTATCTGTAGAAATATCAGTAAGTTGGGAGACTTATTCAGAATTGTATGTTAGCCTCTAATCTCAGAGGAGAGATAAAAAAGGTATATTACAATTTCATTTTTTCCTGATTTTATCAGCTTCTTTATTTCTCAAGTTGCAGGACACAATTATTCAACTGCTAGCCTTTCAAACATAAATGTTTTGGGGTTTTTTTCTTATAATGATAGATCTCTTTTAGAGGATTTTCCTACTACATGAACACCATCTTGGTTTGATACACAGGAAGTTTTCCACTTAAATAGGTGAAATATTCCATCATGTTAGCTTTCTAGTGCAATTAAAATGTGAACACTCTGGGATTCTATTATTTTCACAGTTTATTCTGTATTCCATTCTCAGCTTTAAAATATTTGTCTGGATTGCAACAAATCTATTAAAAGTCCAACATTTTATTATTTTTTTTCACCAACAGACAAATATCTGACTAAATGAACACCTGTTAAAGCTATAAAAATAGGAATGAAGAGATACAAGTATACATGAAAATTCTGTGGTTTCAACTTGCATTTAAAATTTATTCTTCAGTAATTACATTTTCGTATTTTAGTCTCTAAAACTCAAGTCACTCACCCAGGTAAAGATGCTGCTTAAAGCCTGAAGTAGTAACAGTTGTAGTACCACTGAATAGTATCCTAAATGTTTATAGTTCTAGATAACATCACAGGTATTTTATTGCATATTAATGTATTTCAATTATTATAATATATCTTCCATTTTATACTGCTACACCTCTATTGCAGACACAGAAAATACTGTTGTAAAAAAATTACACCAGCTTTCTAAGGCAGAGTGATCCATTGTGATCCAGCTGAGTTTTCAAGTGAAATTCTCATCTGATAAAATCTCTGAGAAGCTGGATGATTACTTGTGAAACTCTCTTTTTTTCCTTCTTTTTTCTTCAGGTTGTTCATTTTTCTGAAGTACTTCATCTCCCTCTTTCAAAACACTGTTATCGTTGTTCTTATGAAACAGGTGATAGAATTGATACTGCAGAATAACAAGATAACTGTAACATCCTTAATGACCTGAACATGCATATTCTGGGCTGCTCTTCTCTCTAGTACTTTTAAATCTTTTGAAGTTTTCTATTTCCAAAGATGAGCATAATATAAAAAGGAGAAATGAGAAACAGGTAGAGCTAAAATGGTAAACTGGGATTCATCATCACTCCAGTTTGAGGCAGGTTCAACAACTCTTTGAGTTATGGCCAACTTAGTCTCTGTGAGCACATTGTTCAAATATTAGTAATTAATTATCATATTATACATTTTGAGCCCATGGAGTAGAAGCATACTGTTTCAGGCATCAAGCAAACACAGAACAGAGGGGATGCTGAAGGTGAAGTGACAAGAAGCGTTTTAAACCTTTTTAATATAATCTTTTATGTAACATTAGGACGTAGCAACCTGACAGTAGGGTGGCTGTGGCTTTTTGTAATCATCATGGCAAAAAGAGTGCAATTATATCTGTGTATACACAGCTGCATCTAGATTTCAATCTACCCAGAAATGGATTTTCCTACAACAAATCCAATTGCCAAAATAATTTGCTCTGGGGGAGAGTACTGTGTTCGTTCTCCAGGGCAAGTGTCTTGTTTCTACAGAAAGAGTAAACTTCTGTGTCTTTTCACCACATCTGCAACTTTCATACAGGCTCAACCACCCTGTACTCCATCCTGTACAACCATCCCATACTCTTTTTCCTGTACAAGCTGCAATATTCCACAGGATCAGCAAAGGAGCCTTGCAAATCAAACTGTCATTTCATAGAGTCTCTTTGAATTTCTGGAGCAAACATTCAATAATTTATAATTTTAGAAAACAGATACTGTTAGAGAATCTGCTTCTAGGGATGCATCTCTTCAGTGCCTAACCATATTTAATTAAATTGCCCTGGTTTTAAGCCTGAAGTGCTAAATATGATACCGCTTTCAAATTTTCATGAAAGCTGTTTGAAAAATCATATCAGTGGACAAGAAGAGATTGTTCTTAAGCAGTAGCCTTTCTTTCCAGGCATATGGCTGAACTATTCCAGGAAAGTAGTTTATTATTTGCTAAGAAAATCACAGAAGATAAGAATATGACAGGACCAGGATGAAATCCATCTGCCATTCAAGTGGAACAGAGGTTGCCCAGGGCTCTGTGCTGCCTCAGTTTGCGCACTGGTGCATTCATAGACATTACCTGTAGAAAGTATATTTGCTTTTCCCAACAGAAATCATAGGCATACAGCAAAAGAGTGTGGAGAATACATAAAATGAATATATGAAAGCCAGTTAAGAAAGGCTGGGGCCCCATTACAAAAAACCTTCATCTTACCAGCCACAGCTCTTATTAATTACTGGTATAAAAGACGGTAGACACAGACACATATGTTGTCGAGCCTTTCTTAGTGATTAGAACCATTTTTTCTTGCACATCCATTAAGTCCATTATGACTAAATTTTATCAAGTTCCATGCATTTTATTTAAACCTTTACATATAGATGGATTGGGAGGGCTGATGTTTTTGCTGCACTACTGTAGTGACTAGTGACTTCTAACATGGTAGACAACAAAAATCGTAACCTCTAAGAACCTATAAATAAGACCTCTTGAGCTCAGCAACGTAAACCTCATTCGTGGACCTGGGGTTGCCAACTCTAGAGGCAGAGTTTTGCAGTAAGCTGTAGGAACCTTGGACTCATCAGAGTTCCTGCCTGACACACTGCTGGTCCTTACATGCATGGCACACAATCAATGGCACAGACAGATGGACATGCAGCAAATTAACCTTATAAAAACACAAAGTAGAAAGGAGCCTGGATAAAGGAGGTTGCTGTTGGCTTGGCTTTTTCCAATAATCACAACCTTAGCAAAGAACAGATTTTAAAATCTGAGGTCAAAAGAGTGAGAACATGAGTTTTGGATTAAATCATCTAAACATGAACACTTTAAAAATTAAATTCTGGATAGTGACCCCAGGGTTGCAACACAATATAAGTAATTATACCCACCTTCCTCATTCATAAATTCATTAAGAAGTGTGTGTCTTAATTAGGTATAACAGCATTAGTTTTGTGAGGTAGCTTTTTCCCTGCTCTATAAGGTGTTGCCCTCCCTCTGTAAAGCATTGCTTGAAGGTGGTTTCTAGTGGAACTGAGAGGGTACGTGACAGAGAGCTGGCTGAAATTAAAGTTTCACAGCAAAGGTGTAAAAAGATTTTTGAAATTAATCCTGTGCTCTAGGACACCACACTGCTTACATTATTTACGAAAAATGTCAGGATGCTTGTAATACAATCTAATGCTACTGAGCTGAGCATAGACAGTGACTTTTGCTGACTGCAGCAGTGGAAGATGAGCAAAGCTGACATTAAGATAAAGACAGTGAAAACACTACTGAGGAAAAATAAAGGAAAAATTTGAAGAGGCAGAGAGACAGAGAATAGAGATCAGAACTGTTTTGAAGACAGCATTCAGAGTTCTAAAAACATAAAAGTGAATTTATCACATAAAACAGAATAAGCAAATGAATCTACAGATGCACGCCTTTAAACAGACTGATCTTGAATATTCCTATTGAGCAAGCATGGAAAGGACTAAAAGGTCAGGACTGGTTCCTGAGAGAGGGGCAGAAAGGACAGAAGCAGGTTACAGACAGATTAGGACCACACATTTTTCTTAAAGGGCCTGGTGAGGCAGCAGAAGGGAGAGCAGTAAGGACTGCAATTTCCCAAGAAGAAAGGCAGAAGGCATTCTGCAGCAGTGCAAGGGAGCTTGCCCTGTGTACCCTTTCAGACTGGAGTGGAGGTTGTGGAAGGTAATGACAGCAGAGGTCTTAAACTTGCATGTTGGTCAAACAAGCAGCAGAGGCATGGGCTGATGGGGAGAGAAACTGTTTTCAAAATCTATTGAAGGGATTAGCAGACACAGAAGAAGCAGAGAGGACCATACGATGACTTTAGAAAGAACAGTAGAATTATAATGAACAGCTGAACATGTGAATGAGAGAATTCAGGTATAGGTAGCTAGAAGCAGTATGAGAACACTATATTCTGCCTTTCTCCCCCAGTGCTTTCCAACTTCTATTCATAACTGTACAAAAGAAAATACAATTTTTAATACCCATTAAATGGAAAAATTTCCAGTTGATTATTGATTATAATAGTTTTATGCAAACATTTATCTTTAGTTTGCTTTACAAAGTAATCAATGCTCCAAGAGCTACAGAGGGTGTACAATTATAAAACACTGTGATCCTTATTAGAAGAAACAATGTATCAGCTATTTGATAAAGATAAAACTCATAGCTCAACAGTTTCATTAGAAATTAGAAAAATCATTATCATGGTAAAGTAGAGAAATAACATGAGAGCCACACTGCAATTCTGAAATTAGCTGGCAATGAAAAACAGAGTAGCAAAATTCCAACTGTGTGTCAGCAAGTAGACATACAGTTGCCTGGTTTCACCAATAAAAATATGAGTGTTTTTTATTTGGCTGTTGACATCGTGATCATTATTCAAGATATAAAGGAACTCAACCACTTAAGACTAAAACAAGCTGGTGCACAATGAAAGCTGCCAAAAAACCATGAAAATATAAATACATTCACACAAGAAAGAGAAACAAAACTATTTTTCTTGCCGATTTGAGAAGAGAATAAATTAGTTGATCTGTGTTTTCTGAGCTTGATTTTGTTTTCTCCAATCGCATGTTCTTATTCATTCAAGGACTCACTTAGGTGAAGTTCTGAAAGATGTGGAAGATACAGAATTCTGCAGAAATTGTCAAGAGTAAACATAAACTTGAAATCTGGTGGCCCTAGGACTTCTCATTTTAGGTGACCAAGCCTTGCTAAACGTGCTGTACAATAAATTCCAGACCAACTCCTCTGACATGAATGTGAAGTTTATCTGAATTCTTCCAATACTCACAAGGGAAAAAATGTTCAAAAACATGGAAGGATGGAAATTTGGTCATCTGAAAGAACTGAGTTTGCAAGATAAAAAATTAATTGTCTAAACTCACATTTTAACATTCTGTAACAGACTAAGAAATTAGATCCTATATTTTTCAAAATCATTTATATACATAAAAATGAAACTACAAATTGCTGGAAAAGAGACAAGACAAATTGGACGGAAATATTATCATAGTGTTATCTGATGAAAATATACTACTATCCATCTAGTCTATTAAGTTACACCAGCAGGAAATATTACTAGAAAAGGGTAATTTTTGAGAGAATTTTTACTCTTCTTTAAAATTCCATTTAAAACAAATTTTCAAATCAAAAAGATGATTCTATGTACTATTTCTATCCCTCCCTTTAAAAAAATTACTAATGATTTTTTCATTCCTTTAACAAGATCTTAATATATTTACCAAAGCAGAAATAAACATTCAACTACACATTTTGTTGAATTCTTTGCATTGAACTCTATTTAGAAGCAAAAGAAAAAATATGGCATGTTTTCAATTTTTGACATCTCTGTAAAAGAATCAGTTATGGAATATGTAAAGAAAAAGAGATCAAAAATTCCAGTGAAATAATTAATCCTATAGTAAAATCATTGCAATGTTTTCTTGATGCATAGTTCCAGCTTCTATCTCTATTTTGGGGAATTCTGTCCCCATGAGGAACAAACACAGCAAGGTATTTACAAACAAACAAGAAAATTAGGCAATCTATCTAAGACTTTCTCCTTTAATAGATTTTATCCTTGAAATGGGAGTAGAATGACAGAGAAACATCTTGTTAAGAAAATTTTGCAATTTCTAAAAATTAAATAAACCTTCGGTTTTCATCATGTAGATCATATATAGGCAGTCAAATAGAAAGTGCTGCATTTTATCTTTCCAGTATGTCCCACTGTAACAAAACCTAGGAAAATCTTGATTAGGTCTTAGGTTATACAACTTTTAGAATATTTTGCAGTCATCCAGGCCTGATTCCTTACTTTCCATTTGGAAGTCTCTGCCTCCAACCTCTAAGCTACAGACCCAATTCAAAGTGTCCCAACAAGATTCAGCATCCTTTCTAGTGGATGCCTGATCCATGATATTGGTTTGAAAAGGAAGTGAGTGACAGACATTGCTACCACATTCCCATTTTAGGAGCCTGACCTTGTTCTTTTCTTCAAGACTAAACCCATAGCATATGCAAACTTCTATTATTTCTCCTTTTTTTATTGCAATAGAATACCTTATGTAGAATAGTGATCTTTAACCAGTAACTATGTTTTCTACCCACTAAATGGATTTTCAGAGGGACAGCTTGGAGTCTTCACAGGCATCTATCCCCCTGAACTGAGTACTGTAAACACAGAGACTTGATCTAAGAATGATGAAATCATCTTTGCTTCCCTCTGAGAGCTGGATGATTAAATTACAGACACAATAAAACCTACATTAGGGATATGAGATCCCAAACATCTTTCTCATCTAATTGTTCTGAGGTTAGAGAGGCTACAAATTTCAAAGCTCTGTGGGGTTGCATTTGGAGTATGAACAAATACACCCTTCCTTCAGTTGTTAGGAATTACTAGGAAACTGTTCTTAAAACACTGAAGAATGAACACACAATCTTGCCTTGAAACCTTTCTTACTTGAGCAACCTCACTTGAAAGGAATGAAAACATTCAATTGAGCAATCAGTTGATCCCAATTTAGAGGAACAAAGAAAATGCTGTGGTTAAGGAAGATGTTTACTTCCATGTGGTTCCACTAACAGGACAATATTGTTCCTCTTGCCTAAGGTATATGTAAAAATAAATCAATGTGTTTCATGAAATGCTCTTCTTATGACAATAAGGTTTTTGTTCATTTGCATGGTTTTGGTTTTGTCAGGCATGTAAATCTCCCTCCAATGTTTTGTACTGTAAACAGGTTTTGTCAATTTAACCTGTACTTAACATCTATTCCTTCACCCATGGGTTGGTGTTCAAATGGAATTTACAGAGAAAGCTGAAAAAAAGCAAGGCATTTTGTTTGCTTATGGTTATCTCTAATGAAATATTCTCAATGACTATTCTCAGAAGTTGGTCTTTATGTACTTGTGATTCTTAACATGTAAAATGTGTTCTAAAGGATGACTCTTAGCATAAATAATGCATAACTTAAGAGACAAAAAATAGTCTCAGGCGGTTTTGATAGGGAGTTTTGTGAATAATGCAAGATACATTTTCTTAAAGCAGACTTAGTAGCAGTAGTTAGGCAGGTTTATTTTTTTAATTTATTTTGCTAGAGTTCTCTATCCTTAGGGGAAAAAACGTGCACAGACAAAGACTTATTACAGTAGACATTATCATTTCCAAATCTAATAGAAACAGTTTGCTCAGACACAGGATTCAGAGTAAAAATGTTTCATTCTCAAAAGCACTGACATTCTGTTGATAGGGATTTCAATAAAAAAACAAGCGTTGCTTTTTGATAACCCTCTTTCTATACGGTAGTATTTCACTGCAGAGGCAGAGCTCTTTACAGGCTCACTGCTGTGAATGAAAAAAGATGACAGTCAGATTAAAGGCTTCCAAGGCAAACTTTCATTTTATGTCAAGATAAAGGCTGGTGAGTTTTATTTACAGTTCTGTGTCCTTGTTCAGGGTATTCATGCTAATCTGAACATATGATTAGAAATGTTGAACTGAAATAGTTCCTGCTTTTCAGACCTCAACATATCTCTAACTTATGTGCATCCTTGACGATATTCTTCATGTTACAGAACACCATGGGAATAAGTCTACTGAAATCACTTCCTTTTCCTTGAAGTAATATTTACAGAAAGTTCTATATCTAACACATAACAAATACATCCAGGGTTTCATCAGTTAAACAAAAGCCCTAAAACATTCACTCTGTATACTATCTGCCTCTTCACCTTAATCTATAAATACTTTCACAAATACAGCTTGTCTACAAGAAACATCAGTTTTAAATAGACCATGTTTAGACAAACCCATTGAATTTGCGCCAGAGAACTCCTGGAAGTTTGACATACCTCACTCTTCCACATTTTTTTTCATATATTCCTACCCTTTTGTTTTATTTACTCACAGGCAGGCTAAGATTCATACTGCCCTTTATGGTATGACAAAAAATAGACCAATACTTTGCTGGTAATTCTCTGAGCACAAGAGATACACACAGTCACTTTTTCTCCCAAGGAAACAACGGTTAATAAGTTGCAGAAGGGGTCTCCTGACAAGACTTCTCAATTTTCATTTCAAACACTGCTTAGGAACTCTTTTATAATGTGTGGTACCATAGATGCCAGCAGGATCAAGACCCCATGACTATAGTTAAATAGGGATAAGCTACGACTGCAGTATAAGACTGTAAAAACTCCACAGGTAAACAAACATAAAAACCGTTGGATGAGAGACAAGTAAATACGTGGCATGTTAGCTTGTGGTCACTTGCATCTTGTTTCTGTTGCTACTCCAGAACCGTTCATAAATGTGCCAATATGCTGTACATGTATGTGAGAGATTTGGTAATGAGAAAGTGCTGTCTCTCAATTATGTAGAAAGTAAAAGGTTTTTTCAAAAGGTCTAATTGAAATATCTGTTTCAATCAATACTCCTCCTATATTTTTAATTTCAATTTTTACATGTCTCAGAACCCAAAAAATTCATCTTGTCAGTGCTGCTACTTACTATATAACGCTTAAGTGGCATGAGAAGTATTGTGAGTTACTGCTGTGTATTAATCAAATTTTGTCAACCATTCGTAACATATGGTATTATAATTATGTCAAATATGTTTACAAAAGATGTGAACAGGTGCAAACGCTTGTGTTCCAAATGTTGACAGTCCTTAACAAGATGTTCTCTGTTTACCAAACTGTGTCCCACAGACAAGGCAAGAAAAGGATTATAAACTAGGGCCAAAAATTTTTCCAAGTGACTTACATTTCTTTTATGAACCTTTTTTTTTCAATCGAATTTGATATAACAGTAGTCAGGATTCCACATTATGCATGAAATATAAAAGCAATTTCTGAATAGTATTATTCTTTCCAATTCATAAGACGATTGTAGTATACATCTACTGCTGTTATCACAAATTCTTATTACTAACATTTGCTGGATTCTAGAAGCCCTGCCAGATGTGACAGTCACAAACCAGCTATCATACGTTCCTATACATAAAAGACAGTTTGTCTACAGAGTTCAAAATCTCAGAAAAATGCACAAAAATGAAACACAATGAAAAGGGAACACAATGAAATGATGAAACATCATTTGAAGAGAAAGAGCAATTTGAAACAGCTTTGTCCTAAACAGTGAGGACTTTTTTTATAATATAACTCCTTTATCTTTAATAGTGTAGTTGCCTAAAATAGCTATCGAACCAAAGTAGACATAACTTTCCAGTAAGACAGGAAAGATTACTGTACAAAAACCAATTATTACAAAATTAGTTTTCTCTTATTTCTGTTCAATCTAGAACAGTAAGTATCAGATATGGCTCAGTTACAAACACCTTTTAGTAGTAAGTAACAGAATGTGTAACTATTCTTCTTAAGACAGGGTGTGCAATGCTATTTCAAGCTGTTGAATATTTTAATTATAAAACGTTTAGATACTGTGCTTATAGGTACAATTACAAAGGCAAAGGAATGGGCTGCCTTCTCTCTCTTTAAATAATTGCTTTAAATAAACTGTCATTGACTTTAAATCATTTCCATTATTTCATTCCGCTGTCATTGTTTTGCTTAAATCATTACTCCTTAGAAACTACATATGATTCACCTGTATTAAAGGTTCCAGGTCAGGTTAAAAAAATAATCAAGTGTTTGCTATAATTAACAGGAAGTGTAAATTCTTAATTTACACCCACATAGGTCAAACTAAGGGTTTTCTAATATGTTGATTACTTCAAGTGCCATTTTTTCACTGCTTTAAAAAAGATTTTAAAGAATATCTAAAAGAAATTGCTCCCCTCCATGAAAACCTCTCCAGTGTGCCATTCAAACATGTCTTCCACTCAGTATTCACATGAAGCTGCTGTAAGCCTTTGTGAAACAGGAGTGACAGCCTGATTGTGGATCTCTGGTTTGCATTTTTTAGGTGATGTAATTCATTATTTCCACTAGTTTCTAGTAGTGTTTAGGATATGGGAAAAATGTGGGGCTCAGTTCAAACATGGCCTGAGCCAAAACAGACAGAGAATACCTTTAGAACATAGAAATACTGCCAAGATATCTGGCTGAAGAAGTTTGTTTGTCATTACTTCATAGTGTACATAATTTACAGCTGGTTTTAAGCCCTTGCTGAGAAAAGTGATAAAATACTTGTTATACCACCCTATCGCATTGTGACATTTCTGTTTAAAATTGAATAGTAGCATAGTCCTCTGCAAATTGGCCATCTCAGATTTAAGCTATTACAAAATACTCAGAACATCTTAAAACTGCTTATTAATTGAAGCATGTATAAATTCCTCAGCTACCTTTGAAATCACAGCCCCAGGAACAGATGAAACTACATTCTAAAACAACAAATGCAGGCAGCGTTTACCCATCCAAATGGCTGGACTGATTTACCACATGGTCTGCATCTCTCTGTGCTATACTGCTATGATTGAGTGACAACATGGTTTTGTGCAACCTCTTTCATTGTAATACAACATTTTTAGCTAATCCACCATTCTCTACAAATATGTCTTCATTGCAGTGTTACTCTAAACTTTCCCTTAGGTGTTCCCATCCACAAGATCTGATCCAAATGTCATGGTAACTTAAAGTGCAATCACAAAAGAGAACTTTCAATCTTAATGGTAACTTAGGTAAACTAGCTGAAAGCTGTACGATGTTTGACAATCTGTAAACTGCTTCTCTTAATTAAAAATGCATTTCCAAATATAGAGGCAATGGACTTTCTGTCAAGACTGTAAAAGGCACAAAATTTAATTCAGTTCCACTTCCTTCACCTTTAACTATATTACATAAAACCAGCCACAGCAAAGGTGCATCTCTTTCAGCAGCCTGTTCCATAGTTCTTGGTCACTGCTGCTATCTCTCATGTCAAACAGCCATCCCCATCCATCTCCCTTGACTGTGCTTGTGGGGACCAAGAAGAGTCCATCATCAGTGGTTTGAGCTAAGTTCTGCTCAAAGTTTGCTTTGATGTCTGTGACACCTCTGCCGTGCCACCTGAAGCAACGGACAAAAGGAGAACAATGTATAGAGCAATACATTCATCATGCCAATAAGAACTCAGAAGAGGCTGCTTAAGCTTCCAGACAGTGTTAAATTTTAAACTGGAAACTGCTTTTACCCAGACCTGGGTAACTAAAAAAAAAGGCAGGTTGTAATATTCTGTAACATGAAATATTTCAAATATTTTACAAATACAAAATGATTTATCATGACGACATCCATTCCTAAGGTGACAGGAAATTTTAGTTGCATGCATTCATAGGAAATCATTCAGACTTCATCAAAATGCATTTATTTTCTTCTGAATTTCAAAAATGTTCTTGTTTTCAAATACAAAATAAGAATAAGGAAGAGGCTATCTACTTTTTACTAGGAATCACAAAGAAAATAAAAAAATAGAATGGAGAAAAATTAATTCATCAATATATGTATCTTTGTATATTTTTTCCCTGGAAGCTCATTCTCCTTTTAAGACAGAATATTTCATTTTATATCAAACTAAAGAAAAAACACAGTTTTTTGCAGTAAAATTTAAAGTTTATTGTTTAAAATATTATTCCTTAAAACTAATTCATATGATATAAAATAGCATTCCACTCTTCCTACTGAGATTATTTCTTTGAGAACTGAATAGATTACAAATACATAAATTGATTCGTTCATAGCAATTACCTAAGTATTGCTAAAAGACTTTAAGGAATAACTAAATTATTTTTTTTTAAATTCCCAAAAGCATTGAGGGAAGTGTGTATGAAAAAAATGTTATCAAAAAGCATCCAATGTAATAAAGCCAAAGTTTATTATCTGTCTTCCTCTCAAAAGCATGAAAAATTTTTAACAGGTGACAGTATTGTAAAGGTGAAACTAAGAGCATAAAAAAAGAAAATCAGGAAGACTGAAAAGATGAAACTGCAGGACAGGTGGAAGAGCAGATAATAACTGTCTAGAATACTAGAGTGGAGGTGAGTATGCATATAAACAACTAGGCACAAAAAAGACCCACAAAACTGAATTATTTTTGACTAATATTATTTTTCACATCAGTAAATTTTGGTCAGTCCTGGGTATTTCAATAAACACCAAAATGCAAACATCGCATGCTGCATTAGCATATGCTATAGATATTCTCTCCATAGCAGATAACAAACTATGTAAAAGTATACCCTAGATGTATTTTCAACTAGCTCTGGTTCAAGCCTGAATTTTATCCAAGAAGTAGTATGAGAGTTTCTCTCTGATATTTTTTTTTTTCCACAGAAATTGCCTTTAGCTTTTTACACCTCAACTTTCACACAGACAAGTGCTCTCCCTCGCTCTCCCTTTCTCTGCCTCTCCCTCACCCTTTCCTGCTACGTGCATTGCAAAATAACTTTTCCAGGCTGATGTTCTTAGTATATTTTACCTCTGAGACTGGCACATTAGTAGATGTCAAATGGCCCAAGTCACAAAGCATTTCTCATAGTCCTAATTGGCTGAGTCTAACCTACACCATCAGCCCACCTCCACAGAAGCCATTTCAGAGATGATTCCTCAGACAGGCAGCCTGCATTTAAACAGATCCCTCTGGTCAACTAGGAGAAAAAAAACACGACAAAAATAAGCACTGTGGTTGCTCTGGCAGGCTGGTTGCCTACCACACTTATTACTTTCTGAAATTCCTTTGAGAACTGTCTTATTTTATTTTCCATTTAGCTCAAGATGAGAATTTCCTGTTTTTAGAAGTTTCTTTTTCCACTAATATCAAAGCTTCCCTGTGCCAACAGACTATTTTTACACCATAATATTCCTGTTAAGAAACTTACATATACTTTTCCCATATGTCTCCAATAACAAACTATCATTGCAATTTAACACCTGACGTTATATAAGTGTATCCTGCTTTTCCAAGAGAAAAAAGGGTGTTGTTTCACTGCTCTCTGAAGCCTGTTGTAATCTCAGGCCATAATATGACATGCTGATCCTAAAAGTCACAGACATAAAACATTATCTGTCTACTAGTCTTCCCTCCCTATCAGATGTCTGGAAGTTGCTGCAATATTAGGAATTTGCACGTTGTAGCAAATAAAATTGTCTCCTGTTTTCACAGAAGAAATTTCTTTTATTAGATCAATTAAAGTCCTCTATCAGTCTAAAAGATATGAAATTGAAGAGAAAAGAAGGGCAGAGGACAACCCAGGCATGGCAGTGAATGCAAGCAGCTTTGCCAGTGACTTTTCTTTAAATGTCCCTTCCAGTCTTTCAGGAATGGCCAAATATCCCATTTCTTTGCTTGCATATGGAGATATAATGACTATTTTCACCAGCTTCCTCTTACATATAAGTAATTTTCAGGTTAAATTCATGAAAGTCAAAGTGTGAGAGCAAATATAGAAACTGGACTCATGTAAACACAAAACTTTTCTTCTGGATGAACATACAAAATTTATAAATGTACACCTCACAATACAAATGAGAACCAGGCAAATGGGAAACTTTTCAAAACTAAGGATGAGAAAAATTCACTGTGTTAGCACATCTGTAGAATACAGATTTCAGCAAAATATCCAGTGTTTCCTTCTTCAGGCACTCACCGTTTTGATAAAATGTCACCAGAAGAAGTTCAGTAATAGTGGTTTGTAACCAACAAAATGTCCTGTTTTCCTAAACCACTGGGCATACATTGGATTAAAAAAAAAAGCTTTTTTTCCAATTAATAAAAAAAAATTATAAGTTAATTTTATTTCGAACAACTCACATAATTATATGCTCAAATTAAAATATGCTAAATAAAAACTAAAATATTTAGCTTTTGTTGCTGCATGGCTTCAAAAATTGTAATTATGAAACTGAAGGAAAAAAATAGAAAGTTCTATTCAGAAAATTTCAAAGTAAAATATTTTGACATCAACTATTTTCCTTTTCACTATTTTCACAGTTCTAGTCTGTGATCTCACTTTGGATAAGAACCATTCTTTATAACTTTTCTAAGTCTACTAAATCAATTTTGAGATGGATTGACCAATACATCACTCAATATTTTACATTTGAGTGCACTGTTGTCTTATAAACCAATTTTCAGAACTGTGCTTTCCGCTTAATTCTTTTCCTAATGATTCCTGACACTGTATTAGATTTTTGAGGCACAGCTGAATTTTGACCTCATGTTTTCAAAGAATCAACAATAACTCTGTTAATGCCGATTTAGACAGCAGGATGTACATAAAATTATTAGTTCAGCACTTTCATAATTGGTTCTCTTTAGCTTGCATGTCATCCCCTCTTAGTGCTTTCCTACCAATCATTGTATTGATTTTTTTCTAAAATCTCTTATATAAGATTAATTTAATATTATTCTTAATCTCCATTTTCTGTACAGGATGGTTCTAGTGCAGCAGCATCTTAATGTATAGATATAATTTCCCTATCATTTAAACTAATTTTAAATTATTTTTACACTCTTTTAAAATTTTTTAGATGCAGCTCAAAATATGTCTTGATTTGGCAAAATACTTTTTTTTTAACCTGTCAAAATTCGTGCTCTTTTAAATTAGATTTCCACTTTTCAATAGAAGCAAAATATTTTGGCTCTGCTGTTAGCCCAGTAAATGCTTTTGTTCCTCAGAGAGTCTATTGATCACTTTATATTTTCACCATATGTATAAAGAAGAATTTTTGAAGAAACTTTCAGAGAATGTTTTACCTTCTCAGCTCTCTATTTAACTTGTTCTCTTGTGTTTTTAAGTATTTCATATAAAAAATTTCCTGTAATTTTCCATTTCCATGTTAAATTTGCTGCCTTGTGTTTATGCGCTTTTGCATTCCTGCTCAGGTGTTACAATTCTGATTCCCCAAAAGCTGCATGAAGCAATTCTAGGCACAGGTCCTCTGCACAACAAAAAAGTAAATCAAGACTTGTGTCCCCCCTTGCTCACTAACTGACCAGTTTTTCCAATAAGTAAGCATTCAAGGGATTTAAAATGTAGAGTTTGCATCATGCATTTTTTGTTACAGAGTCAGCATAGAAATAAGCAAAGTCTCCCGGTACAAATAATTTTCTGCCTTAACCACACTCTGACTTTCCCTTAGCATGTCATGGTTACGGTTACTGTCATCCCAATACGGGCTAATACTGTACTCTTATTCCTTTAGTGTGACATTTGAACCTACTGAGATTGTGTTAAATTTTGAAAAAGTCATCTTGCTTATTTTTCATATTCTATATGACATAATTACTCTAGGTGCTTCAAATGCCTCATTGGAACATGTTATCATTTTGCTCGTGGGCTCCATAAATATATACAGCAATTTGGCCAAATAAACACATCATCAGCTTCTGCAGCAGAATATTTTCCCCTCTTTTGCTTCAAAGCTAACAATTCCTGTTCCTCTTCCCAGCCACTCTGAAAATCATCTCATCTTGGCCTTAGAGTTCTGAACCACGTCTCCTCAAAAAAACTTTGCTAACCTTGACTACTTAGTTTCTGTGATCTTCGATAAATCGATTGCTGCAAACCATTAAAAGAAAAATAGAACTGGATTTATGGAGGAACAGCAGGCTGGATAAAATAACATACCCAGATTTAAAGTAATTAACAAATATAAATAAATACAAATGCAAATCAAAACAAATACAAATAAAAATTAAAAAATAAAGTAATTAGAAAAATTTTGTTTCTTCATGTCACAAGACAATCTTACTTACACCATCCATAGTCACTGGTATCTCTTGGGCAGGATCTCTGTACAGGTAGTTCCTGCTTTGTTGATTTTCTGGATATCACCAGGCATTAGTTATTGGCTGGACACTTGGTTACCCAAGGCATTCTGTGCTGTAGAGTGTAAGAGGAAACTAATTTAGAATTTTTTCATCATAGTTTTCGACTTGCTGCTTGAAGTATCTTAGATCCATGTCTTTCCCACCTAGCCATACAGCTCTGCTCAGATAAGTTTCTACCTTTTCCTAAAACATTAGCACAAATCTCTTAATGCCTGTAACTGGGACAGTAATGTTCTAGACTAAATTTTTCTGTCTATATGAAGAAAAATACTTATATTAGTGAAGGATTCAAAATAGGATGATATAATAAGGGCTACTACAAATATACAAAATACATTTTCTGTCCCATACAAGCAGTGCAATGAAGAGTCTGATATTTCGTCTTCTTTTGAATAGTAGTTTCCTTCTTGCATTACTTCAAAGCTAAAGACTAATTAAAGGATATTGATTTCCCATGCTTCAGAGTAGGTCCTACACTTCAGGAAAAAAGACACCAGACATTGCAATTTCAAAGTAATAAAAGACATATTTCAGTAGTTATAATTCAATTGTGTACTTCATTCCTGAGACAAACTATTAATTCCCCATGGAAATAAAAATTCTTTTTTTTTTTTTTTTACTATTAACAAACAATGCAGTAAGTTTTAGAGGCATAATATAATACAGGGTTTACAAAAAAGGTCACATTCCAGCAGATGTCTTCCATATGCATGCAACATTCAAAATAATCAGTATACAAACACCATCATTTCTCTAAGCAGCAATTTTAAATTTGGCTTTAATATTATGTAAATTTTTACTCAGTTCTAGGAATTTATGACTGTTTAAAAAACCACTTGTTAAAAACAAGACCAGATACATTTTATGAGCCCAGGAAAAACATAACAAAAATTAATGTCAGAAATTATGCTTTGAGCAGCCCTTCTTTTATTGGAGTTTCTGGTTGAACTTTAAAATGTTACAAAAAATATGTATTTCAAGCTTTGTCTTTCTATTTGACATTAAAAAAGATTATTACCTTTTCAAATTGATTTGCTATTAATCAGAAAAAGACCTTTCCACACAAAGGTTCTGATAAGACTTGTATTAGTCAAGCATGCACACATTTCATGCCCATTTCTTACTCTGCCAAGGACATAAAACATGTGAAAAAGACCATTGCAAACAACCCTTGACATTCACTCTTTTTATGGTTTTTTGCAGACAACGAAAAATAATAAAACACTTTGAACTAGTTATTGAAATGATGACATGTAAATATAAATAACTGGTATTTTTAATAAAGACGGTCTGTGGGGAGGGGTGGTGGACGGGGACAAATCAAGTTGTCTGCAAAAAACACGCTGCTTGTTAAGAAACTGCCTACAAATTATGGCTCCATCTGCTGTGTGCTTTACTGAAACATGTCTGTCAATCCAAACAGGTGCATCATAAGGTCCTCTTCCATACGGAATGTGGACTATCACCAGAAATATGTCAATGTTAAAAGTTTTTCTTTTTTGAGAGTCCTACTTTGGAATGAAAATTTGGAATGAAAATTTGGAATGCTTTTGTTTGCCAGAGACTTGATCACCTAAAGCTGAATTACTAACAGCTCACAGAGCAGAGTTCACATTTGGGGTTACTGCATTCATTTACAAGACTTTCGCTTGTCATAGAGAAAGAAAGATATTTTCCATTTTATGCGTGGTCTAACTTCAATACAGCTATGCCAGATTTGAATAGGATATGTTGTATCCTAACCTGACCATGGTCAGAAATTCCCATAGCAATTTTATGAACTACAATAAATAACCTAATTTCTTTATTTCTTCAACTCATTTTACCTGGATATAAAATTTTCCATTTTGAAATATTGAGTATATTTTATGTTATGCTATGCCTAATATCACAATTTGTTTTACTTCATACTCATTTCTGTAGCTAGTAAGAAAATTTCATTGTTTAAACCCAGCCACTCGCTTACTCCCAGTCAAATGGGGGAGAGAATCTGAAGGGTAAAACTGAGAAAATTCATGGGTTGGGATAAAGACAATTTAACAGGAAATGCAAAAGCTACACATGCAAGGAAAGAAAACCAAGGAATTGTTTCACCACTTTTCATGAGCAGGCAGGTGGCTCCATCACATTCAATAATGCCATTACTCCTACTGTCACGCCCTTCTTTCTTCTTCCCCTGGCTTTTATTGCTGAGTATGACTCCATATGGTCTGGGATTTCCCTGTGCTCAGTTGAGGTCAGCTGTCATGGCTGTGTCTCCTCCCAGCACCCTGTGCATCCTCAGTCTCCTCGCTGCTGGGGTGGAGTGAGGAGAAGGAAAGACTTTGACTCCATGGAAACACTGCTCGGCAGTAAGAAACATCTCTGTGTTATCAACACTGTTTTCAGCAAAAACCCAAAACAGAGCCCCACAATAACAACTATGAAGAAATTTAAGTTTATCCCACCTCAAACCAGGACAGAAATTAATTTCTCTGGTGGATAAATTATTCTGCGCAACCTGTAGGCCTAGAAGTAATTTTGGTTTTATTTGTTAATAGCATAAAAATATTTGTGAATCCATGGACGATTTATATGTATGTAATGGCATGATCTGCCCAGTATTTTATAAAGTGTTTGAGGAGTTACTGGGATAAAATTAAGTACATAAGATTTATTTGTTTAGATGCTTAAGAATTTGAAGTGGTTTAACATTTCTCCTAGCTTCATGAGCTCACTTGATTGAACAGTGAAAAGTTAAATATCCTGAAAAATTCCAATAGTCTCTCTAATTAGCAAATGCTCCTTACAGGGATGGAAGATGACTGCTGTGCTCGAAGTATTGCTATTAATTATAATATTAGCTGAATATTTTGTAATCACTTCAAAACTAACCTTTGTATCCTCAAGAGATTCTTCTTTCTAAGAGTCACTCAGAACCTGAGAGAGAAACTAATTAGTCAATGACTGATAAGTGCAGAAGGAACACAAATTAATTCTTTGTTTACTGTTTTATGGCTGTACTGTATAACTTGTATTGCAATTAAAATTGGGTTTATATTGTAAAATGAAAAGTGTATAATCCTTGGATAATAATATTATTGTAGTGATGCTGTCATTTCATTAGTGTTGTCTATTCCTTGGCAGGTTCAGAAGAAGCCTTCTGGTAGGTCTTTGACAAGAAATTTTTGCATCTCTTGACAGAATTCAGTTTTGAAACACGGACATCATGAAGCAGGGAGAAACACATTTAACATGGAATAGCTGAGCTTCAGCACAGCTTCAGACAACTCCAGCTGCCAAAAGCTTTTGTCCTTAACATTCACTGGCTGCATCTTGATGAACAAGGCGTTGACTAATGATGTCATCCTCTCATAGATACCCAAGGCCATTCCATTAATCCAATAATATTAGCATGTGACGGATTCAATAAAAATCTTTGAAATTATTATCATGTGGTACACAATAAACTTATAACATAGATGTATAGTATTTGGATTTAAAGCTCTAAGAAAAAAACCCACAACTTTCTACTAGCTGATACGACACACAGTCCTGCACAACATGAATTAACACAGCAATGAAGGTTTCATGGATGGAAATCTAAGTGCATGACCATCTTTGCAGGTCTTAAAAGATTTCATCAGAAAGATAGCTTCACACTTTCATTCTTTTACCATGCATGCTATCATTCTCATGATGCTCTTCTATCATAACTATTTTAAATCTCTTAATATATGATAATTTATTCCAAATTATCATCTTAGTGTGATTCCTGCAGTGTTCTG
The DNA here is from genome assembly GCA_013398115.1 of Falcunculus frontatus. Classification (NCBI taxonomy): domain Eukaryota; kingdom Metazoa; phylum Chordata; class Aves; order Passeriformes; genus Falcunculus; species Falcunculus frontatus. Next base: position 597,084 of record VZRV01002505.1, on the reverse strand, counting down.
CAGAGGGACTTGGTGATCCTGATATGTTCCTTCCTACTCAGGATATTCTATAATTCTAAAAAGTAACATCTTACTAGGTCTGTTAGATTGACTTGCAGAAAGGTCATAATATCCTAGTAACTGTCCAAAATATTTTTTATACTGCCTTTATTCTTCCTTTCTACACTAACACAAATATTTGTAATTTGATTCTAATTTTCTGATAGAAAAAATACATAAACAATTAGGTTTATGGTAGGAGGTGTAAGACTGTACATCTGCTGCCTGGACAGATAATGTTTTCACTGCGATCTTTTCTCAACAGATATTAACATATGGAGAAGTCTTTACTGCAAGGAAGTTGGTGGCATAGATTTCTGCTAACTGTTCATAGGAAACTCCAGTATTTTTTGCTGGATGCTCTCTGATAAAGTTCTACTGCCTTTATTCTCAACTGAGAATCTCAGAACCCTACAGCTGTCCCTCAAGAGATGCATCCACATGCCACAGCTGACGCTCTTGGGAACAGCAGCTGATAGTCTTTCACAAGGCAAAGCAAAACTCAGCTGCTGACTAATAGAATTTAACTTAACTAACAGAATTTCACCAGGTCTACCAGAAAGGATTTTCTGCAGCTCTGAAGAAGTTAATAACCAATTAATGAGCATACTGTTGATCTTTTTTCCAAGTGCAGAACCTTCTCTGCTCCATTCAGTCTCTCGGCAGAGTCCTTGGCTGCTGCACAGACCTTCAGACTTCATGATCCAAATTCCAGCACCTGTGGTTTGCTTTAGCATATCTGCATCCATATATCCCGCTTTTTTAAAGTTCCTCTTTCTGTCCTGGACACCGGAATTCATCCGCAGACCAGTCACAACCAAGACACCATAAGGGCCAGCTGCTCCCTTGACTCAGGGGAACCTGGAGCTGGGCGCAGCCCTGATGCCAGCCATGCCCTTGCCAAGAGCTTCTGTCCCGTGGGGACTGAGCATGGTAGAGAGAACCAGGGGCTACCAACATCCATCAATAGCCCCACGCAGCGTGAGGGATGGACCAGGACTGGGGTCCAGCCAGGAGAAGAGCACCAAACAGGCTGCAGAGAGCATCCCTGTGTGGCCCCCTCCCAGAGAGGAGACCCCAGCTCATCTGCCATAAGACAGGGTTGGTGGTTAGGGCTGAGCTGAAGAAGGTCCCCAGGACTGTGGGAAGTGGGAGAGGTGGGGTCCCCAGTGGCCTGGTCAGGGCCAGCCTGGCCTATGGGTGCCCTTGCCTTTCCACATTGTTGATGCACAAAGCTCCCACTTCCTCCTGTCTTAATTCCCAGATTATATATTCTTCAAACTAATACCTTTTAATAGCACTATGAAGTTTCAGTTTGTGGGGACCAATTTTTCTTAAAAGAAACCAGAAAATTTTTTTGAAGTTGTCCAGGACTGAGTTTTTCAGAAGTAAATGCAGAAATCTTTATTTCTCATGGGAAAAAAAAACAAACAACCAAACCCAAACAAAAAACAAACAAACAAAAAACCGACCAAACAAAAAAACCCAGAAAATTATTTCATTTTGTTACAAATATTTTTAAATCTTCCTGACCTCATAAAATACTTCATTTCCAATGAAATTGCCTTTCTCAGTCTTTTTGAGACAGCATTCATCAGATCCAACATTAACAAAGCTTCCAGAACATAAAAATATAATGTAAAATCATTCATCTCAGAATAGGTCCACTTCCTACTTCTGCATCCCTGCTTTCAACTGTTCTGTACTTCCCGACACTTTTCTATTTATTGATCCTTTTCTAGCACGAAGAAATCCAGTCTAGAAGTTAATTGTAAAAACTACAACTTTAAGTCAACCTTCTAGATCAAATATAGGAACATAATAGGAATAAAATTTTCAATAGTTTTGAGTATCCAGAAGACCTACAAACAGCTTGCATTCTGTTCCAAAACTTTTTTTCTTTTACCTTAGTTCTATTACTAGTATCTCTTAGTATTTCACTGTAAGGATGCTAGCCTTGACATATAATTTCTATGGTAGATTTTGCGTAAGTAGGCTCCTGGGACCGTGAGTCCAGTTTTCCAGAGCTATAGCCTATTTTGAAATAAACATTTCATGCAGAAGGTTTTGCTGAACCTCCATTCACCGAATTTTGACTGACTGCATACCAAAAGACATTTTTCCAACCACATAAAATAGATTCATAACAACTATGATGATCAGAACCTACAATTATTTCATCCAGAAGGAAAGAAGTGGGAGAGAGCAAAATTTTTTAAGAAGTAAACCTATCAGGCTACCTGACACCTCAGGGTTAGAAATGCTCACCTTCCCGAGAGTACATCCAAAATAAATCCACTGGAGTTATTTCAGTCTGCAGCAGCAAACTGAAGAGAGTTTGACCACAAGGCCAGAGTTCAGAAACATTGTCAGAACTGTCTTATACTTTGAAAAATCAAAGTTTAAAAATGTCTGGTAGCTACAAAACACTGACATCATCTACTCAGCATGGGGATATGTAACATGCTGATTCATTTCAAATATAGTGGACTTTATTGTTATCCTCTTGTAAGCACCTTCCTAAAATAATCTCTTTCTACCAGTCTTTGATGTGCCTCTATCCAGCTGGAAAAACTTGTGATGTTTTCTTTTAGTCAAAGCTGCTTTCAGAATATTTTTATTATTGTTTCTTCCCCCACATATTTGATGTTTCTAATTTAGATTGTTATACCAGGAATAAAACTAATTAGTTGGTGGGATCAACTGATATGCAACTCAAAGAAATTCATTGTTTTATTTTAAAGATATCTTCTGATATCTCCTGAACCTTAATTGGGCCACTGGAGAGGTTAATTAAAACTTTGTAGATTAATTAAACAAATTCCATCTAATTTTCTCTAATTTAGAAATTCTCAGCTAGTTTCATTCTATTAGTTGCACTAATGTGTCTATAATGTTCCAAGTACTGAAAACCTTATGTTTTTATTAGAAAAATGTTCTTTTACTCTCAAAACTAGAAAGACAAAAAATATAAAAACTTTGGCTTAATCTGAGTTTCATGATGGTGATATTGAACTTTATTTTTCCTCAATGTTTTTGTGGTTTTTCTAGTGTTAGAACCAAGGAATCAATGTAGAACCACAGAATTCCCTGTGTTGGAAATGGTCTTTAAGATCATCAAGTCCGCCTGTAATACAGCATCTTTCCTTCACTTGACAAAGAAGTGTCACTGCCCCCACACATGACTACATAATTGCCTAGTTCTTAGAACATTTCCTGGGGACCAGGGAAGTTTGGGTTCTAGAAGGACACATTTAAACCCCTTTCCCAGAAGGGCTCTACTTCCCAAATAATAGTCAAGCTTACAATGAACATAAAAATTACTTTAATAAGAATGAGGGCAATGCTGCATTACCTAAGCAAGTGAGACAGAAAAATTATTCCGACCACCTGTTTGAAACATATTTTAAGGAACTGTAGAAAATAGCTTCTCTATTCTGTCCATGGGATGAGAGATAAGCATGCACAGAGAGATTTTCACTTAATGGTGAAGCTCCATCTTAAAACTTTCTGAAACATGACAATTGTACCAGCCTTGAATGCAATACTCTCAATGCAATGTAAAAATTCATAATTGTTCCTATACTACTTTCTCTACCAGAAACACCACGTAATAATAATACTTCAAAATGCATTTATATTTTTACATCATGTTAGTGGTTCAATACCACATTTAACAGTCAATAATATCCAGATATTCTTCCCTGCCATTTCCCAAACCTGTTCATACTACACTTAATCTTCTACAAAGACTAGATTCAAGAAAAGACTGAGGCATCTGAGAAGAGCCTGCAGTGAGCTACAACTCCTGGTTAAATGGTTAGATTCCTTAGTTAACATCAGGGAGTTGATAAATAGATTAAAATGAGATCCAAAGTCCAAGGTCCAAGACATGAGTAAGAACTGCTGAACAAAGGGGTGTTTTTTTTAAATCTGATGGTCCTCAGGCAGGGGTGCTGGGAGGTGTTGTTATCCAGCTGTAAACCATTAACCTGGAATCTCTTCCTAGGAATGATGTTCATAATGTTTTTCTAAAGAGCTAAGTGACATTCAGTCAGCAGAAGCATAGCTTTGTGGGAAGGGTATGATGGTGCTCACTACTCCTAGAGGCAAGAGAGGGTCCCAGGTGTATTGTCCTGCTCCTGCTGAGAAAACTCTGGTATCCATCACTCCTCTCCCAGGAGAATGCCCTTACCACTAAGACTATAATGGGACTTAACCCAGTATCCAGCAATTCTGTAGAGCTGTGCAGCAAAGTGTTCACAGCTCTCTGAGTCACAGAGGAAAAGCAGGTACATAAGGAAAGTAAGAACGTGACGTGACACAAAGTGGCATTCCCTGGGAAATTATTCCAGGCCCTGCTCCCTGTAGGGTTTCTATGCTTTGTATTTAAATAAATAAATAAGCCAGTTTACTATTTATGTAAATTGCTTTTATCAGTGAGTCATAACACATATGAGGTAGAAGTGTTTCAGTAAAGGAATTACTGCATGTTTACTTAATGGTGCTTCTTTCATAAAGCAGGCACAAAGGTGCTCAGCAAAAGCAAAAAGAGGGCACCCTAGGAAATGCTAAGATCCTGCTGTGAAATAATGAGGTAGTTAAAGCACTTTTGCAGCTAGAATTGCACCCACTGCAAGGTTAGAGTTATCTGTTTGGACATTACCTTTCACTTGACTTTCTTAATACTAGTTTAAACTCATGAATAAGTATCAGGCCCTTGGTAATTTATTTTTTTCTTTTGCCTTTTGCTAGCATTACTCTTTTTATTTATAGTTAAAAATTGATTTATATTAACAATGAGCCAAATGTTTCTAAATCAGAAAACTCAATAACATTTTTAATTTTAGTACAATAGCGAAAATATTGATCAAAATTGATCCAGAGACCAATCCTTAAAGTAGTCCCTGGCAACTTCTTTTAAGCCTGAGATTTCACCTTTTGTCACAGCATGTGCTGCATTTTCTTCTCTACCATGTATTATACTGAGTTCCTATTCTAATTTGACTAACATTTTCCAGTGAAGACACAGATCAAACATTTTGTGGCAAACAGATTTACTACTTCCCTTTATATAAGGAACTATTTATTTTAATCAAAGAAGGATAATCTATTATTCAGACATGAGTTGTCTTTGATGAGCTATGCTTAGTTGTACTATGCTTTCTTTTCATGTTCATGTCATTGATTTACTTTCCTGAGAGAGTTCTTAAAAAATGCACAATCTGTTTTGAAAATGAACTACTGAGTCACTCTAGCTTCCTTTTCCAGCAGATGCAGTGTTATTAGAAATTCTTTGTTAACAAAAGTTATTCACAAGCTCATAGATTTAAAATTCTGACTGACCTAAAATTTGATTCACTGTGTGAGCCAGACCTTCAGTTCTTCTTGTGTCAAGCTCTCAGAGCTTTGCTTTTCCACGTGTTACTCAGTTTTTTCTGTCCTTTGTTCCCATTAGATCTGCTTTCACTCCCATGCTCAAAGTCAGTAACTGTACTGAAAACAGAAGTAGTAATTTTATCCTATGGCTCTAACTTCCCTACATCTTTAACCTCTGGCCTGTCATCTTTGTACTTACCTTCACCCTCGTGTTTTACACGTTCAATAGTATTAGGCTGACTAAGACAAATTTACTTACTAATTTTATTTCTTTACGGAAATAGAAATTCAACATTTCCTGATATTTTTTTGATTATTATTTTATGTCCAAACTCCTAAAAAAGAAAAAGGAAAGATAGATTGTCACTCAGTTTCATTTCTCATCCATATAGCTTTCTTCCCCGTTTTTTGTAAAGATAATGCTTTTACTAGAAAAACTGGACATTTTTATGGTAGATAGCTTTCAAACATTTTGCATTTAACTTGTACATGGAAGACTGCCATTTCTTCATGTCTCTGAATCAGTGGGTAGTGAGTATTTCCCTTAAACTGATAGAGTTTAAATTTCAAGGATATAATTTATTTTTAGAGATGTTTCTTGAGCCTCAAAACATTGAGGTTTTTCAAGAAGTCCTGACCTATCAAAAGTCTGTATCACAACTCGGTTAGTGTTCCCCTAATAGGTTTAGAAGACAGGAATAACATCTCGACAAATGCAAGGTCTTCTTTTCATTAGGTCTACTTCTTCAGGTTTCAATTCTTGATGACATGAATCTTCCTATAGCAAATTTTTTGCATAGGTGTTCAGGATTAATCTGGTATGATTACTTGTCCCCTTAAGGAGACTATTATTTTGGTACTAGATCAGTAACTAAAGCATTACAAATTCATTCTTTCATAGGTCAAGACCTCTGGAGCTGTGCAAATTATCTTGCTGTGCATAATGTCAGTCAAGGATAATATGCTGGTTATCGAGTGCTTTTGTTTTCCATTTTGCAGTTTCAACATGGTATGATTTGACCTTGCACTGAGCCACAAGTCTACAAGCTAAAGATTGCTCTGGACCAATCATAACCAATGGCCCAGGTCCATCTATACTAGAACTCAGACAAAGATCCATTAAGTACAAATTATAGCTCAAAGTCGTTATTGCACATAAGCACATTTCCATGCAGTCTTTAGGAAATAATTTTATTTTATTTCTGGATTCCTAAATACTACTACTACTTCAAACAGACACAATGTACCAGCAAAGGAAATCTCATTTTTAGACTTACCATCATATTTTTGTGTTCAGCATTTTAAGGGCATCAAGAAGAAAGTTTCAAGTTTTCTGACAAAAGAATTATATTTCTTTCTTTGTTCTCCAGCATTTTCCAATTAAGAATGCACCTCTTGATAGTACTATCTTGATTACAAAAAATAGTACCTTGAATATTGCCATATATTGCAAAGATCCTTCTAGTTCATGCAACATTGTTCTCTGAAATATCTGTTCTGTTACATATGGGTACACACAACTGTGGTCTTGCTGTTGAGAGTCCTACTACCTGAAAGGTATGGCAGCAGCATCAAGAGCAGGGCATGACTGGGCAGGGGATGAGAGCTACAGAACTCCTGAGCCTCTGCGGTTTGGGATTCTGCACACAAAGGAATAGATATCAGAGGACACTCTTTACTCAACAGGAAAAACATACACAAATAAAGGGTGAAACCCCAAATCCACATTCTGAGGCTTGCCCACTGCTCATTATACCTCTTTCAAAGCTCCAGCTTAAGGCAAACTCAAACTCAAACTGTCTTAGTGCTACACTTGCTGCATTCCTTTACCACAATCAGTGCATCTTCTTGGGAAGCTGCTGTCTGCCCTGTAGCTTCCACATCTACAAAAACTTTATTCACCCTGGGTTTGGTGTGCTGGGGATCTTGCAGGGGTTGTCAAAAGGAAGAGACTGGGGTCTGTTCTCTGGACACAGGGGGAAAAAATTAGCCAGAGTGGTTCTTTTCATGTTTAGTCTACCCACTGATTTTTTCTAAGGACCTAATATTCACACTGGAAGTACAGAATGTCTGCTTGTTTAAATTTCCTACTATCCCCTCCTCAAACAGCCCTTTTTAATGTCTCTGAGTTCAAGTAGAATAACAACAAGTAGGTCAGCTGAATTAAACTAAATTTGCATAAAATATAGCACAGTTCTGATTTTTATCTTGAACTATAAAGTGATTTAATCAAGAAAAAAAAATTTTTAAACTTTAATTTCAGCTCTATTGGTATGCTACATATGGAAATCACATAAATCAACTACAACTTTGAGCATAAAAAGAAATAAGAGCTGTAGTGATAATTGTGCTCCAAATATGATTTTGAAGCCACCATAAAAAGTGAATCAGCATGTATACCAATAAGATTTTAGAAGATATTCTTTATGACTGCAGGATCCTATTTTAGTTGATTTGTTGGTATTGGTTAATTGAAAGATCTCTGCAGTTCTTTCAAGATATGCACAGGCAGAAGTATATGAAACCTCAGTATAACCCCAGACACCAAAAATCAGTGTGGAAGAAAGAAAGAGAGGAGTGGTTAATTGCCAGAACCTCAACGCAACTTCTCAGAACAAAATTGTTTCAATACGTATGATTCTGACAGGACTTTTCCTGGTTTTAAAATGCTTCAGTATATTATGTGACTTTTGATATGTGGAGCATCTCTCTTACAAAGATAGGATGAAGAGCTGGACCTGTTCAGCCTCAAAAAGAGATGACTGAGAATGGACCTTATCAATGTTTATCAGTATCTGAAGGGAGGGTGTCAAGAGAATGGAACCAGGCTCTTCTTGGTGATACCCAGGAATAGGGCAAGAGGCAATGGGCAGAGACTGATGCACAGGAAGTTCCACCTGAACATGAAGAAGAACTTCTTTACTGAGCAGGTGACTGAGCACTGGAACAGATTGTTCAGAGAGGTTGTGGAGTCTGCCTCACAGAAGATATTCAAGAACCGTCTGGACAAAATCCTGTGCTCTGGGATGATCTTCCTAGTGGTTTTGTTTGAAAGGGTGTGACAGGCTAGAAGGGATGGAGAAGTTTAAAAGCTGTTGTTTGCTGATATTTCTTAAGCAATAACAATTTTAGGAACCTCTGAATCTCTTTGACCAGCAATTTTCAAAATGGAAGTCTTAAAAAATGCTACTTCAAACTGAGAAGCTACAAATTGCTTAAGGTGAAAGGAAAGAAAGTTGATTATATGTTAAAAACAACCCTAACAGGATAAAAAAAATGGTTAGATGAAACATTCAGATGAAGAGCAATGAGGAAGAAAAAGAACAGTAGCTACTATACAAGACACTTTTTATATCATTGGGGTATACTTTTATTTGTTTGGTTGAATCTAAACTAATTTCTCTGTTCATATCTTTTTGGTTTTCTGCAAAAAAGTTTAGAAAAATATATTCCTTATCCAGATCTGAAGATGATGTCCATTGCTTAAACATAATAAATTAAATTGAGCCCTCAATATAGTAGATAGTTGTGTTTATGCCTAGTTATATTAACATGAGTTATATCATTATAAAAACTAACAGATGTATGCAGCATTCAACACCTCATAATACTACTAGAGTTCAGAGGGATAGCAAGGATCTCCTTTCCTTTGTGGGACTGGAGTATAAACTCAGCATTATATTCCCCTTTTTACAAGTAAATACATTACATCTGTATGTGCTATTAGAACTTACACATATAATTTGAGAACTGTCAAATAAAAAATATCTCATACTGTATTACAGAACTGTAAAAACTAAAGCTTTGTGACTTCACACAGTTTCCATGTCTTTTTTGACATCTCCATACATATTTAATCACTGTTTCAGATGAAAAAAGAATATTTTTTTCCCTTAGTGTGGAAAAATACTGAAAGCAATAGTTCACCAGAAACAATGCATAGTTCTTCTCACACCCTGCTTATGCTAATGAAGTCAAACCTGTTCACACTTTACATGTATTGACAAACAGCTACAGAAAGAAAATTCAGTATTTTTCATGTCTAGATTTTTTTCTAAAGCAAACCATATTTCTAACTTAAGTATGCTTAATACTGTCCCCAAATGAAATAACAACACCCAGAACCTTGGACCTAAAGGAAGAAAGACATCCAAAAAATGTTGTTTAAGACGGGAACTTTCTTTACAAATTTGTACAATATATAAAAACTTAATTAAAAAAGGTGTTTCAGTCAATTAAAAAAACAAAACCAAAAAGTCTGCATAGGCACAAGATTCATGATTTTAAGCTGTGCAATTCTAACTCTAATGTTTCAAAATACTGAATCCTTGAAAAACTGTAAGAGGAGTATACCTTGGAGCATGGATGATTATAAGTTTCACAATGTAGTTCACAAATCCATTACAAAGTCCATAATTTCTGTAAGCTATTTCAGCCTGTTCAAAGTTTTCAGTATTTCTGTCAATGAACCTAGTATCAATACTAACTATAAAATAAATATTTAGGTCAGTGATGACCTCACACAGTAATTATATGATCAATTATAGAACAGAAATTCTAGTTCAAGGAAATAATGGTCTAATACAATAACGTAAGCTAAATTGCATTCATCTCAATTTTGGATCTTCTTGACTTTTCTCGTCTTTTACAAGGAGAGGACTCCAGTTGTCCATCTGTATTAAATGTCATACACTTGATGTACATTGGTTAGCTTATGTTTAAGCAAAGACATTAAAAAAGCTCTATAACACTCAGATCAGTAGTTGCATGAATCACTAAACACTGATAAAAACATCATTGGGTTTGTTTAAGGGTTGGGTTAATTCTTACTCAGAACACCATACATTTTTCTATAGTTTTAAATCAAATTCAGTACTGTTAACTATTATGAGGCATTGTGCTGCTCAAAGTCTCCTGTAGAACTTACATACAAAGGATAAAATCTAATTGCCTTGAAAGCTCAGACAGCTTTTACTTAATGACTTTTTAAAATAGTAATTATTGACTCGGTTAACAACACTGGCTTCAAAGGTGCTTTGACCAGCTACGTAGATACGCAGTAAAGGGTTTTTAAGATGCCATAATGGGACTGAAGGAATCATTTTGGTCAATTGCGTAAATGTTTACCCTACATAATATTGACCTGAGATACCTCACTTCCCTGGAGATTTAAGGCCCACATGGTATTGAATTTGTCAAACTATTTCAGTGTAGAAATCAACAAAAAGTCACTGAAGGTGAATACCTTTTAAAGAAAAGCATACTTCTAAAACATATAATATGCAGAGGAAACTGGAAGCAGTAAATTTTAACTATACATAAAAAAATTCTAAGCATTCAGCATTGATTGCATACCAGAAAAATAACATGAAATATTTTTTTTTAAAATTTGGATTGAAAATTGCAAAGGTTATTGCTATGAAATATTTTTCTCAGTTTAGAAAAGTAGGGAAAAAACAGTTCTATTTTCTTTTGTATCGTGCAGTTAGTTCAGTGCAAATGCTCTTCCTCCTCCTGAATCTTCCCTTTTTTTCTCTTTAATTTACTCCTCATATATAATGACCTTAGGATCAGGGCTGTAACTGAATAGGTAGTATCCTTTAGTATCACAAGCTTTTCAGTCTAAAGAAACTGGCAAGCAGAGCACAGCAGACATCTCACATGAGAACCGAAGTTATGATTACTGCGGTGCGTGGGGTCGATGGACTGGTGCCGCGCCTCTCGCACAGAGTCCCTCGCAGAGACGCTGTGGCGGTGCTCTGTCAGCACCTACACGAGCACCCAGCCTCACCCTTGCTGGTGGATGCAAGCAGCCACTCACACGCAAAGTCTCTGCGCGTTACGGAGATGAAGAGCCAAGAGGGCTTCTTTGCGTGCAGTTCCGAGGCGTTTATTGGGGTCCGCCCGGACCGCGAACAAACCACCCCGAAGGAGAGACAGAGAACCTCGAACAAACCCATGCACACGGTTTTTACCCCGAGGGCTCCCAGGGGCGGGCAGAACATCAATAACCAATAATCTGAGGGCTGGGGAGAGGAAAGGTTGAATGGCATAACGGGGGCCAATGGAAGAGGGGAGGGGAGGGGGGAGAGGACCAAGGGCCAAGGGAAAAAAGAACCTTCTGGCACAGGGGTGTGGGGAGAGATCACTTTGAAACAACATGGGCGATGTAGCGTGGGCTGAACCATGCAACAGGTGATGTGTTTTCTTCATTTAAAAATCTTCACAAAGTAGCACTGTTTTTTAAGAGGAAAGGAATGTACTTTGTGGTTTTTCCACTTAGTGATCCACTAACCAGATTTTATAAAAACATATACATTCTTCTGAGATCAGAAAATAAATTTAATACATTAAATAAAACCTTGCAATATCCAAAGGAGGAAAACAGTACCTTGTCTTGGTAAAGTGCAGGTTTCAGGGGACCACGTGAAAGGCTCTGTTCCCTTGCATAGCTAAGCATGCCCAACTTTGAAATCAGGTAGTTGGACTTTATAAACTGAATTTCCCAATTTCTTGAAGTGATCCAAGACTCCACTGCCCAGCAGTACTGCAAATCCCGGTTACCATAATATAGAGGTTGAGAATACACTTACTGTAAGAAGGTCACTACAAATATTCAGAATGCCAAGTCTTTTGAGAGAAGCATGTAATAGTACAAGACCATTATGATCTACAAAAACCTGGATTAAGTTCCTGATTATTTCTAATCGGGCTACTAACCTGCCCAGTGTCAGAGCCTTCAGCAATTGGCTCTGTGCTGGACACAGCAGAAGTTTCGAGCAGCTTTTCCTGCCCACTAAAAACCAGGCTGTGTTAAACCAACACAAATATTAAAGATGAAGACAAAGCGTGAGATTGGACTTGGTGTAAAAAGAAATTGGAAGCCAACAAAGAAATTTAAAAAACAGGAAGAGATATGTTCAGTATAACAGGAGAAGAGGTAATCCTGGCAGCACTGTATTTGATAAACTAGAATAGGGAAGCAAGATGAGCTTCACGGTAAATTAGAGTAAAGATAGCTGTGAATCAAAATGGTTATTCTAAAATGACTTGTGAAAATTTAGCTATGGACACAGATACAAATCTGGGGTCTCAGTCGTGCAAAGAGACAGATGAGAGCAACCAATGTCAACATGTATTTTTAATTATGAAAAATGTTTACATTCTTGAGATGGTTGTTGAGAAGTTTTGGATCAAATAGGTTACCTGAGCCTTAGTGTAAACTTTAGTTACAACATAACACGAGGAATCAGAAGTTTAGTTTGGCTGTACTAGGACATTTTAATCCTCATGCTCTTAAAGAATCAATGATAAAGAAAACCTCTGTATTTCACCATCATCAGAAGGATTTTGTTGATACTATACACTATTTTAAGCTGCTTGTAATAAAGATCTAACCAAGCTGTCACTATAAATGGTGCAATGTACCATTTAGAAATATCCCTGAAAACAAAAACTGCAGAAATTTAGAACTCAGAACTCTCGAATCAGCATTCCAGAACATGTCACAGAATAGGTAAGATTTTTTTTCTACCTAAATGTAACTAATAATGTGAGCAATTAACACTGCCCATGAGATATGTCTCATGTTTATTTTGAATCAGTTATATTATTTTCTCTTGATATTAATCAGTCAAACATTAAACAGGAGTAATGACTGACTCTCATGTAGATTTACAGCAACAAAGCCAGATGCAGAAAATCTCTTCCTCTCTTTCACCAGGACCTCTACTGGCTTTATAATTAATGTACCTGGATATAAGAAGATTGCAAGACAAAAGCAGTAATATTCAATGTATATTAAGAATTCATTACAATAACTTGAACAATAACTTAGCAGTGTAGGTCTATGGGGCAGAGATGTGCAGGGGATCCAGGCTATAAAGAGAATTATGGATGTAAGGTGAGGTACAGATATGGACAAAATGTTTCCTGAAGCTAGAAGAAAAAAACATGAAGGGTGAAATTTGTCAAAACAATCCTCTGAAATGCTGCCCAGCATTCTGCTTATAATCCTTTAACGGGAAGCTGGTACCACTGGGTCCTCCACAGCTTGTGGCTTACTCTGTGCTATGGAAGCTTTTACGCAAGTATACAATCCAAAGACGGCAGTGGAGGAGGCCACCCTTTTGCTGTTCACAATCTGTAGTAATAGTTATTTCAAGACAATGATCTAATACAGATGGCAAAATCTGGACAGCTTATAGAAATAGGGAGGACTGCATTTTTGGTGCTATTCAGTGGATATGAGATATCATATTCAAAAAATTAACAAATATAGAGAAAAAAATTAATTTTATTTTCACACATGACTTTTTTATTTTTACGCATATTGCAGAGAGATATTGCTTTGTTTCAGGCAGAGGTTTTTTTAATGAATAATTATAGTAGTTAGTTGTCTCTCAAAACTATGTGTAATGCAATTACACTGTATTTTTTTTAGGTTTATCATATCTACCTCTTTATATACAGTACATAATTCATACAAGGCATAATGTTCTTGGTATTAGAAATTATATAGTGACCAACAGCTGGTACATTGGGTCAAACATCAACCTCAGATAAATTTTTTAATTAATTACAGAAAGTGTTACTACCATACATATTTAATAACATTAACATAATTGACTTCAGCAGGTGAGCTAAAATAATCTATTTGGTTTAGTTCTTAATCGCATGTTATTTTTGGTATAGACTAACTAAACTTGAGGTATAGAGACCTTTATCAATCTGATTGTCATTTTATCTCATGAGAAAGCTTTCATCTCTCCTGAGATCTCTCATTGACACTTACATAGACTTGAAGTAAAACACTAAAGAGAGGGGTCCTGCTTATTTTAGAGAGAGCAGCCTGTGTAGGAAAAAAAATTGAGTAATGGTGACTTTGACAAGGACAGAGCTGTGAAGGATTAGTGGAGTTCTCAATCATAGGATAGCTTTCACATCCAATGAAAAGGTGGTATTTTAGAGCGCAATAGAAAAAAAAAGAAAATACAGAACAACTGAGTTTTCTAATAGAGATTCCATTTGTAACTTTTACATTATTTATTTAAAGAAATGTAAACTTATTTTCCTTTTCATAACAGAAGAAAGCCACCATAAATTTGAAGAGAAGTCTTCTTCATTGGGTTGAATTTGTATTTATGCAGATTATATTATTAAAAAAAAAAATCTGACCAATTATTTGGTAAGCACTCAAGGCCTGAAGAACACTAGGTTTTTTAACTGTTCTGTCTGTATTTCGTCCGGGACAGTAAATTTGAAGAGCTCCAAGGGCATCATCTGTGCTCCCTCTGTAGTCTCCACAGGAGTCGGAAGGAAGCATAGTTGCCACTGCTCATGTAACTCCTTTCCCTCTGGTGCCTGTTCCACAGACAAGGCAAAGGAGGAAATCAGCTGATAGTCCTTCTCTGTGCTATTCCATAATGAGATTATTTGAGTTGTAATAGGCCAAAGAGTTCCAAAACTGCTAGTGGCTACTGAAGGGTAGGAATTGCACAGGCATTTCTGACATTGTCTTAGTGTGTTCTGTATTGAGGCTTCAGGCAACCAAAAACAGTGGAAACATTCCCAAAAGCACATCTTTCATGCAAAATTTTTCAGTGCTCCTCATGCTTACCTCTTCATTAGAGAAACCATGATATGAACATCATAAAATACAGGACCAGGAGGCTCAATGGCCACCAGCCTTACACCTACTGGATGCATTCGTGAAAGCACACGGCACTTCATGGGAACAGTTGTGCTTATCAGAAATTACTTCTTGAAGACCATGCCAACCAGTTTAACAGAATATCATCAAAATAATGTTTTTTCTTGTAAGGAGAAACATCTGGAAGGCCCAGACTCATTAGGCACTAAACCTTATTCTCATGTACTGCTAATGTGCATTTTGTCAGTGTCACAGGTGGAATGGAAGCTTCAGACAAGGTTTATTAGAGGAGTCGTCCTGTTGAACCACAAGGTTCAGAATGGACCCCCTTGCTTTCTAAACTCCTTCTCAGAGAGGAGTCTAGGTGCAACTGGATTCGATCCTAGTCCCAGCCCTGGTAAAACGTTTGTATCTAAAGGACTGTATAGGTGTAATTGACCCTTTGAGCAATTTCATCCTGCAGGACTAAAGATGGCAGACCAATATAGAATTATTTATTTAAATTGATTTTAATAATGATTAAACTAAAGTACCTTAATCAGAAGCACTTTCTACTCAATATAGGTAGCTTTAACTACTAGTACAGTGCACTATTTTTTAAGCAATATTGAGGCAACAATACTAGAGCTAGCAAAATAATTATTAAGTAGAGATTGGTGTTGCTCACCCACACCAATGACCATGGGCAGAACTCTTTCGCTCAGTTTGAGGAGTAACCTTGAGGAGTGTCCCTACTCAAGGTGGAAATCTCCACACATTCATAGAACAGGTGCATTAGAAGATCCTGCCATTAAAAAGTGAGACTGCGCTTTTATAGTAGATGGTGATGGACTGTCAGTCATATGTTTCTAGGCTAGCCAACCCAATCTGGCAGGTCTAGACAAGCTGTCAGTCCTATCATTTGTTGGTTCCTTTATGAAGAACTTTGTCTGACACGTCCTCACCAGTGCAAGTTTCTGTTCTTCACGTCCTCAGAATGTTTAACTTTGAGAGTGATGAATCAGGCTGGTCTCAGCATTCTTTAACACCAAAAGCAGCGTTACCCCCCTTTTCTATCCACCACGGATAACTTTCGCAAATTGAGTAGAGTTCAAGCTGGTTTACCTCCCACTTAGTCTGAGCATCCTATTACACTCAGCCACAGTGAAGACTGACATAAGCTTTCAGATCATATCCACCTCAGGTATGCATTCAAAAAATCTATTCTGTATTTTGATATCTCCAGCCTGTAAGTATTAATTTACAATTATAAACAGTACTTATCCATAGCTACTGGAAAGGCAAAGGCTGTTCTAAAAGAAATAGAGAAAATAATTTTACAAAAGTGTATTCATGGTAAATTAGGGGCTGAGGCAAAGTTCTGATTAAAGTCAAAATATCTTTTATTTCTTTTTTTTCAAATGATTGCATTGATATGTATGCCAGGAATTGGTGAAAAAAAAGGAACAGCTTCTCATCTTGTGCAAAAGTGGAACAGAAGACAAAAGGACATTTTATAAATAGATATGATGAATACCATGGACAAAATAGAGACGTTAGTAAATGTAAGAAGCAAAAAGAGGTGTATAGAAAAAAGAGGTTAAAATATTGGAAGATAGAATTTAAACTACAAGCAAAGAAACGTGAAAGTGATTAACAGAGAATATTAAACTAAAAATACGAATCTGACAATTGAAGGAATAAAGTCACAAAGGAAGAATATAGAAAAGCTTGGACAAAAAGCCGTACTAAAATCTTACAGTAAGAGTTATGTGCAAACACAGTATTAGTATTGCGGTAGAACAAACACAATTTAGATCTGGGTTGGTGTTTTTGCTTCTCACATGCTCAAAACTATTGATTATATTTCTATCTCGCACTAAAATTAAAAAGTAAAATAAATGACCACTATTCTAGACATCATCTTCGTTTTATTTCTTTTCCAAAAAATGTCCCACTACCAATATCTGAGAAGCCTTGTCAAGGACTTCCTCAAGAATGATTCTTATGCTCAAAAATAATTCATAAAAGATTCCCCTGGTCATAAAAGTAACCTGCTGTCATTTTACCTTATCATTTTTCACTAATAATGATTTTTTCATCAGAGAATGTTATTGTTTTAATTCCCAAATCAATATAATGGAGAAAATTGCATATCTGTCAATACAGAAGACAGAACAGACAGAGAAGTGTGACTTTGTGAGAGAGAATAAACAGAAGTTTGGATAAAAAATCTAACAATGAAAGCAGGAACATTGGGGAAAAGATGGAAAAAAAGAACAAGGCATACAAAGGTTATAAATCTGAAAACAGCCTTAGTTATCTACTTAAATTTTGTGTATATAACAAGAAAGCTTTATTTGTGAATAATTTGTTTCTTCTTGCCCTTCATCAGTGGCATATATCAAGGCATTTGTTCTGATAGTTAACTGTTAGTACAGAACTCAAGAATTGTGTGTACCTTGGGTCAGGAGAGGCAATGAAGAGAAGATACATTTAATATTACACCTTTAAATGTTTCTCAGCTGAGATGGGATACCAGTAACTCCTTGAGCTGCATGAATGTTTCTGAGACTAAGACATTTTTACAGTGAAAAAAGGGAAGAACTCTCACAGGACAGCACACATGGCATCCAAATGATGAAAACAATGGTCAGCAAACATGGTTTAGAAACAGCTACAAAAATATCCTTCAAATTGAATAAAGCTGCCATTTCTTGTTTCCCTGGAAATGCAACAAATGTATATTTCACAAATAAAAAACTTGGAGTAATAGGATTTCAACACTTACCTTATGAACCTTATGAACTTTGTATTAAATAGATTACGTTTAAATGCAACCTCAAAACCAGATAAGTACCCTATAAAGTGTTTTTAAAGATTTTTATTTTCCTAAGATTTTTTTAAAGGTTTAAATGTTTTTTACACAGATACTCAAGAGCTGCCCAGGCAAGCAATAGCAGTTCCAATTTCTAACTCAGCATAGCAAATGCTGTGTAATCAGATACAAATCTGATAATAGGATTTTCAGCTTAGGTCCATTATATTCAGAACAGTAAGTGTACAAAAAGTGGTAGGTGATGGAGGGAGTGGAGGATTTTTCATCAACGGCCTCTATGTCAGAGTGCTGTGATAACTGAATGAAGTTGTGAATTATTATCTAACCATTATATCCTAGTCTGAATTATTGACAAAGGCAGCCACAGTCAACTTTGTGCACTTTTTATTTCTCTCTTTTCACATTAAATTGAAAATAAGTAAGTGCATGGATAGGGAGAAAATAGAGAAATGCATTACCATGGACAGTACAACCAGAGAGGGTAAGGAGAGTAATAGCAATTCAGGGAAATAATCTCCTTGAAGACATATAAAATGACAATAAAATACCTAATGGTCAATAAATATGGAATTTCATAAATATATTAGAAAATATTTCAGCAAGTGTCATGAGTAAATGTTGTGTGTCCTGAAGAGTAAGAGGGAAATTTAAGGAAAAATTTAAAGAGAAGGCTACTGACAACAGACAGATACCGAGAGACTACTTCAGTGGCCATCTTCTGTCAAATAAACATCTGTCCACTTTTTAACTTCTTCTGTTGTTGGAGCTAAACAGCAGCTATCTAACAGGATATTCATGGTGAAAATGATAATAGTTTGTGTTATCACTTCTATTTCCAATGCTTGTTCATTTATTCTTTTGTTGGTGTTTGGCTTTGGGTTTTTGGTTTGTTGTGGTTTCGTTTGCTTTTTTTTTTACATAAATATCTGCATCAATTTCAATAATTTAAATTACTGATGTAAATCTACATAATTTTAAACTGAAAGCTGAAAATTACCCTAACCAAGGATGAGATAAAATAAACCTCAAAACTTTGTGTAGATATCTGTCTGTGAGGTGGGATTGCTGGTTCAGATTACACTGTCAGATTACTTGACTGATGTTTAATTGCTAAAATCGAAAGGGAAAAATCCCAATCTCAAATCCTCCTACCACCGTAAATGTTTCCCTGTGGTCCGTGTACTCAGGACATGGATCTGCATAATTTACTCCTGCAATAATCCCTAAAATTGCTATTACAACAAACTTTTTACTTCTGACCCTCTGCAAAAGGTCCTTTGGAGTGGTGGCATTTAGCAGTTTACCAAGGAATTCCTTATGCCTAAGGAACTCAATTATAATTTGTAAGCCAGGTGAGTCATGTCTGAATTGTGTTGTTGGCTACATCAGCACCATGGATACCAAAGGACTGAGGTCCACACTGAGGTATTTCAGGATGTTTTACTTGAAAGTTTTTTAGTGTGGTCCTGAGCACTGAACTGCCCTTAGCGACTTGGGTGCTGAACAATGAGCTTCAACCTGATTAACCAGAAAGGCATTCAAAATTCTAATCACTTACAGTCTGCAATCTCAACAAGAGGATTGCCTCAGAACTCCAGAATTTTGTGATGTTAAGGTTTTCTTTCACAAATAGGAGCTCTGCAACTTTGACATCTTGAGCTTGGAACCAGCAGCACGCTCAGCAGTGCTCATCGTGCAACAGGAGGAGCACAACACACTGCAGCCCTTAGCTTTGTGTGCTGAGGCTTGGACTTTTGAGTGCACCCGTCTAGAGACTTGGGATCCCACACACAGCTAGGATTTAGCAGTCCTGGACTGGGGTCTTAAAACTGTGCCCTTCAAGGTATATAAATTCCCAGCTTCATGCATACCTGTAGCTGTCCCTTGCTTTGGGGCATTTGCCATGAATTTGAGGCAGCCTAATAAGTCTTTGGGGATTTGGTGGCTGATTAGACATTACACAAGAAGCTCCATCCTTTTGTATGTTTGTTTGTTTTGTTTGGGGTTTTTTTGGTTTGGGTTGTTTTGGGGTTTTTTTTTGTTAAAAGGTAAACCCAGGTGATTCTCTTTTTCTAATATACTTTGAATGTCTCAAATTTTTTCACGGCTGAAAAGACTAATTTTCCTTAAGAATCAGATTGAAAAATTTTTCAAAGTCTAATTTTCCTGCAACACAGAAATTAAATTTCACCCTTTCCACAGCATTTAATTGGTAATTGCAAACCAAAGGCACAGGTGTTTGTCTCATTCTTCACAGTAGCAGCTCTACATGCACTTATCTGCATCTCACACACACACCTACCAAACACTAACGAATACTCAAGAAATTATCTGTGATCTTTAAGACATTTTCCACAGCCAGTGCAAGGACAGAGCAAGCCTAGCTTGAAAGGAACATGAAGAAACTGGGAAGCTTCACTTCTTTTACTATTAAAATGAAAAGCTGCAGAACAGGAGTACAGGGAAGCAACAACTCACAGGGAAATTAAGTTCATAGAAGAAATAATACAAAGGCTATTATTTTAAGCCCAGCAAAGCATGTATGAGAATGTATTAAGTAGGAATGATGTTTTCCAAACTTATTTCCTGTTGACAAAAAAGAAGTTTGTCAGCAGATCAAGGGTTCCCTAGATGAATTCATTTATTAAAATAATATTTCATACAACTGTGTTCTGCTGTGTGGATTGATTACCAACATCACATTTTGAATATCTCATATCTCCACAGAGAAGGCTTAATTGGATATATCAGTCATTTGGTACATTCTTCTTTCCTGTCTAGATTATTTTAGCTTTACAGAAGACAAGTTATAGTGAATGTGAATAAATTCAGAGAAGAGTTGAAATCAAAGTCAATGTCAAGAATGAATGAGAACAGAAGGTAATATATTTATACTGAGAAAAAGACACATACATTGATAATAATAACATTCATGCACACAGTCCCAGATCCCTAATATTTCCTTCCTGTTGGCACAGTCGGCTTCTTATACTGCCTTTAAACTGTCCTAAAGTACTCATGGATTTTCTACAATCAGCTGCACAAAGTCAATTTCTCCCCCTAGCACTCAGTAGCCATAAACCACTAGTTTGATTCAAACCAAATCAGTCTCTCAAATGCACTTATTCAGGCAGGATGGCTAGTAAGAGATTTAACAGCGTGTACCACTGTTTAGGCAGAATATAGGACCATAAGGCCTGGACTAGGAAAGTAACCAGAGAGAAAACACCAATCTGTTATTTCCAACAATTTAATGACTGAAGTAAATGGTGTGTTGAAGAGGATTATCCCACAAATGTAATAAACTTCCAGTTGAGAAAAACATCTGTATTCCAGGCTTAATTGTATATTTAACTTACACTAATACAAAAGCTCATGTGCTCCACAGTCTTACATACTTTCTTGATGACAGACAACTCACCATTACACTTGAAGAGCAGTAATCCTTCTGCTCCCCTAGCAGGTGCCTGCTTTCTAAAGAAGCTTCTCTCATGGTGTAAGAAGAAATAACACTCATTTCTAGCCTTCTTTGTAAATACTTTTATATTCATCAGGTTGGTGTTACAGCACTTTGGTGGAATGGCAATCACCAGTTAATTAAGGTTCTGGAGACTCGAGTCATTTACATCCTCCTAAATATTCTTTTGCCTGGCAGCATGTAAAATGTCAGCATCCCAATTAATATTTAGTTTGTAACTGTAATTTTAAGGTACAGTTGCAAAAATGATGTAAGAGAATTATGCCAAATAATCAGGTTGTGCAGACCTTAAAAATATGCTTAATGGAACTTGTTACTCTCAGCCTTGTACATCTGAACTTTGACATTCAAGTATTGTGTGCAAGCTTCCTAAGGGACTTGCATCACAATTTGAAAGAACTCAGGCAACATTTTATCGGAAGCATAAAAGAATCACCAGTAAAGACAACCATAATGAAATAAGCCATAATTATATTAGACACTACTGAGGAGGTCAGTGGGGATTATGAACAACTATGGTGAACCCAAACAGGAGATTGAATCAAATCTTAACAGGTGAGTGTCGTCATCAAGGCTGTCACACAGGTAGGTTCTTGGCTTTGCTGGTGGCAGTGAGCAACAATTTCACCCACAGTCCTTAGATTTTCTATTAAGATTGGCACTGAACTTATTTCCTTAGAATGCCCTCATGGAAAGTGAGTAACTTCTCTTTTGAGGTCTTCCAACCATAAAATCCTTGTTGATTCATTGAAGTTTTCCTGATTTACAAAGCACTGCAGAGGTTTGATCCCCTCAGAATCAATACTTCATTCACACCTCACACAGCAGAAGTCTATTGGTCTTCGAGGAAGATAGAAGGGCTGCCATGAAAAGCCTTAAAACACCTCAGCCCGACCCTGTCTGCGGTATTTACAGGGACTGAGAAAAGCACATATAACCACAGAAAAACATATAAGCCTGTGATTAAAATCTTGTTTTAAATGAAAACAACTAGCTTCTGCACAATTTTTACAGTGTAGCCTGCTGCAGGATAAACATTAAGATGAAGATAAACTTTGTATTAGAGTGTTTATTTTCTAATCAGTTAAGAGAAGCGGAAATATTTATGGTCCCTTTTGGTATCTGACAGTTGAACACCCCTTACCTGCGCAAAATGAAAATGAGGACACATTGATCAAGTCCTCTGCTTGAAAACCTGATTTTCAAGCCCTGTGGTCTTAGTAGAGCCTTAGCAGATTCATTCCAGCATTGTTACTATTGACAGTGAAGTGGATTAAGTTTTTCTGGCAACAGTCAAGGATATTTTGCTTTCCCTGCTAATCAGCTGCTCCTCCTTGCACTGGGAAGCCCTCCCAAATCTGCAGGGTGATTTGGCACTCAGCTCGCTTCTGCTAAGGGAGTTAAGAACACAGGTCCAATCCCCCACTTAAAAGCTGCTGGAGGGCTTACATAGTCTCTGGAGTGATCCTAAGCCCCGGACTGAATTTCATTAAAGGCTGTTGACAACCACCAGGTTCCAATTTGTAGCAGATTGGGAAGAAAATGCTATTCATTCTGAAAATATGTACAAAACCTTCATACAAGTAAAATCAAACACACATACACACAATATAGTTAATTTTTATTAGATTTTTTAGATATATTGATTTAAGATATTATGCTATATTTATACACACGTATATCATAATGTAAAAAACACATGGGTTTGTTAGGCTATATAAAATTAGATTATAGCCTCTTCATCTTAACTCCGTTGTGAAGATATTTAAGTATCTAAGAGACCTGTGAGTCTAGTTGTTCTGCATGAAACAAAACCCATAGAATAGAACTTTTCATCACTGATGCATTGTTACTCTTTTCGGAAATCTTAGCTAAAGACTTAAGGATTTGAACTGCTTAGATATATGCTAGAGAACAAGTCCCTGCATTTGGAGTTTGGGATTTATTGTTAGGGGAATGCTGGAAAATTATGTGTATTAAACTCTTATCAATGAATAAATAGAAGTTCAACGATACTAATCTGTCTGCTTTAGCTCATAAATAGGATTTTCCTGTGCATGCAAAGCAGAAAGACAGAACCCAAGCTCACAGGTTAACCAGTGTGTCAACAATGCAACCTCTTGATTGCTCCACATATATAAGATATGCCACTACAAAAATAAACACAATATTGGGTATTATAGAGACAGAGATAGTCTTTAAACAAATTCTTTACCAGAAAACCCATACAGACCAAACCAGAGGCCCCTTTCCAAAGAAACAAAGAGGGTTGTTAGATGAATGCTATCTGACTATATCACAGAAAAATAGAAAGAAATTAAAACTCTCACAAAACTGAATTAGGATCAGTGTGTAATGTTTATCACACTGAACATATAGAGCTAATGAAAAAGACTCTTGCATCAAAATGCCTGATTTCAAAAAATGTAACTACAATCACTCCTTTTAGTATTCTGAACCATATTGTGTGCAATCACATACACTGATGCAGAGTAACTAAAAATTTACTTACTGGCTACCCGAGGACACCATGCTGTTAGGGTCATCCTCCAAGTATCAATGATCTGCATTAGGTAAGGGAGATAGAAGCCTGAAGCTCAGCAGTTATGTAGCCTATGAGAGCCAGAGCAAGATCCTTAGCAGAGGTGTTTTACTATTTTGGAATCACACTTTCAGTTTTTACTCCCTCAACAGATGAAGATTGTGTTTACAACTGAGTACCTGGAATTTCATGCTCAAGTATCTCAAACTTTCAGTATGGTTTTCTTGGGTTCACTAGTTCTTTCTCTCTCTCTACCCACCCCTCTTCTTCCTTCTCCTCTTTCTTCCCTGTCACTTCATTCTCCTACTGCAGTTAAAAGGAGCAGAAAAAAAAAGTTCCGTTTTCAGTTTGTTTCATTACGTCTTCTTCAACCTTTAAGCCAGCTCATTGAGGCTCACATCATTATGAACTCAATTTCTGCCACAGTGCTTAATACACACACCCACATTACCTCTCTAACATCTTGTTTAAAATTGCATCCTGCTAAAGGGTACCTTTTAGACTACAGATACTCTCTTCATTGTGCCCTTTTCTATATTTCACTGATACCTGTTCTCATAAGTGACTGTTTAAAGCAATTTTGATTAACAATTCCTGATTCATCACTGCACACATCTAATCATATTTTAAAAATGTTACAATTTATGGAAAAACTAAGCATATAAGAGAGGTAAAACGTCAAAGATGACAATATACAGCTTTTGTCTAGAGTTTTTATTCCATAGTTAGGGGGCTCTAGGGGAAAACAGTGTTTATTTGCATTCTAATAAAAGAAGAATCCTTTTTTGAAACCTGCCACTATTTCATTGTAAAGTAAGACATGCCTGAATAGACTCTTTTCAGCATTTCTCAGACACCTTTAAATTACCATATCCATTTAATTTTCCCAACTGAAACTCCAGTAGGATAGCAATGTATACCATGGGGTTAACACACTAGGATGTTCAGCAAAGAAGATAAGAGCAGTGCGGCAATATGGTTCCATTGCACCACTCAGAGAGGTTTTATCAGGCAAGACAGACTCTTACTCTTCTAAATGGTCAGACCCCAGTGAGCTGTGATAGGGCTGACTACAGCACATTGCTCCTCTTTGGAAAAGGAGGGGAGGAAGAAGGAGACAGGGAATGTTGATTACATCTGAATCCTTCTGACTGGCATATCTGTACTAAAATGAATTGATTCTGTTAAATATTTCATTTTTTGAAAAGGCCGAGTAAAGAATATTCAAATGCAAAAGTATGCAAACTGTGTAAGCAAAGTGATATCTATATAGCAACAGTACCAGAGAGTTTAAAATTGCATTCACTCCTGTGAGAAAGAAACCAGAATCCTGAAATTTAGTACTGGTCCTGGGAATATCATATCAGTAAAAGTCTAAAAATGCTTACTCCAGGTATTTTTAGTGCTATTTTCTCTTCTGTGGAAGAAAACAAACAAAAGTTGTAAAAAAAAACCTAAACAAAACAAAACATCCAAACAAACATACAAAAAAAAAAAAAAACCTACCCAAAACCACACACACAGTCTCACCCTCCCACACACACAATAGAGAGATCTTTTCTGTTCCTGCAATTCTTCAGGTGTAATTGCAACATGCTATTACTGGTTATTGATCTGTTTCCATGTCACATGGTGCTTTTCTTCATGTCAATAGGTAAAGCAATCTTACAATAAGCAGCTACATCTCAATAGGATGGGTCCTAGAAATTATTTAGCATCTAATATTTTTTCTCAGTAGAAATCTTGCAGGATAGCGGAGTGCAATTCCAAAGAAGATTCAGAGGATGATTCAGAGGAAAGATTTGATGTCTGTCCTTGCCTACAGAGCAGCATGCTGAGTTCTCACCAGGTCTTCACTCACAGGATGTTACTAACCTAAAGGGACAACCCAGTGATGTGTGCAGGAACAAAATATTCTGAGGACATTTCACAATTTAATAACCCTCTGGAGTATGACTATCGGAAGTCATTTGTGACCTCCGGCACGATGTTAGTAATACACAGTTAAGTTCCGGAGCTGACTGAAGCTAACACAGTTTTCTTATTCTCACTCTAAAGTTTTGAATTTAACCCCTGCCTTTCACAGGTTTCCCAAAGGTTGTATTATAAAATAAGGGACTACATCACCCTGAAAAATTACCCCCTAGCTCTTATTAATTACAATTTATTTAGGGTACTCTTCTTATTGAACAAGGATCATACTCTGTTACACACTGAAAAAAAAAAAAGCCAAAAGACAGTCACTGTCCTTGCATCAACTAAATCTAAGAGATAAATATCAATATAGATCAGCAGGGATATCACAGGAAACGAGATATTATTGGTTAGGACATCAGGGGATGATCTCAGTATAATATCCTAAAATGACATATTTTTAAAAGTATCTTTAGGCTTTACTGGCAAGAGCATTTTTAGGGTTAGTTGTCAATCTGAAAAAGCTCAAGAGAGGAAACTGCAGAGACCAATAAATACACAGGTTTACAGAACTTAGGAGATAATGACTGAACACATTGCTTTGTGCTCAGTAGAAATCAGCACAGCAATTTAGTATTCAAGCCCTATGACTGGTCACCAAAATCTCATTATATGGCTTCTTTTTTAATTACAGCTTTCTAATCAGAAGGCATGATGAACTCACCAGGACTTTTGATTTTTTAAAGAAGTGTAAGTAGAATAGCAGATCTAGTGAATGCAATTAGACATTCAAAGTTTCCCGTTTTTTTAAATCAGGAAGGTATTCTGGTGAGGTATATAGACAACAGATTTTTCCAGCATGAACAAACATAAGAAAGGATAAGCTCACTAGAAGCTAGTTCTATTGACTTAACGTAGCACACAGTATTCTACTTCCTCCTGCAACATTCATGAAAAGTAATTGCATTTTCACATACATGCAAAATTCTTTTCACCACATTTGAGTTCCATTTATTCTGCCTACACACCATACCTTTCTGAGAAATAGTACGCTCTCAGAGCACTTTATCAAGTAAGAATATAAGCCCTTCTGTAGCTGAACAAGCTTGCCCATACAGCATTATACAATTCAGCCAATGTTATCGCATCCTCACTGATTCAGCTCTTTCATCCATTTTATCCTTTACCTAAAATTATCATCACGGAAGAAAAACAGAATTTACCCATAGTACTTTTTCAAATAAGAGACTGCAGATTTGGGGAGAGCTGTTCATCACGATCTTCTAGGAACTTTAACTGATGTAAGCACTAATGGAATCAGGAGTCTAAATAACAGCTTTTGAATTGACCTAGGAAGACTTAATGGACAATCTCTCTCCTAAAATAAATAACACAGAGATGAAAAAGCTTCACAAACATCAGAGGAAGCTTACATACAGCAAGGAGATGAAACATTCACCTACATCAAGAAATAAAAAGATTGATTTTTTCATGTGACTTTATATACACAATATGCACTCAGAAACCTTAAAAATTAGGCATTAATATGTAAAGAGCATATTAAAATAAATGAGGGTATACACTCTCAGATCTGAAATCTTTTCTTACCTAGAGTCAGAGAATGGTTTGGGTTGGAGGGGATGTTCATCATCATCTAGTTCCAAACCCCCCTGCCATGGGCAGGGACACCTGCCAGTAGGCCAGGTTTGTCAAACCTGCATCCAACCCACCCGATTCAAAAAATTAGCAAACAGGTCTTGGTATCATAGGAACCTGAGTCATCACTAAACTCATCAAGCTAAAGTCCACCTTCTCCTCAACTTCCTTACATCTCTCTGTATCTGGAGACTTCTTCCCCACACAGAGCCAGCACACCCATGCTGGGTGTGCTCCTAGCAGGGTATCCTATGAGAAGAAGAGAGTGCAATGAGCACTGTGCAGGGGTAATGGGGATACAGACACCATCACAATTCAATTCATACCTAATTAAGTCTGAGGGACTGTGCAAAGAACTAGACTGTGTCAATTTATAGAAGCTGACTGATACTTTTATTGACTTCTAAGGCTGACTCAGCACACAATCAGGTCCTGGAGTTTTAACTGAAACAATGTACTCAAGAATATGTACTACTGCAGCAGGGCCTTTTCCCTTAAGTCCGCACATAAGCACAACACTGAAGCTCTTCATAAACCTGTGTTTTGTTGATGTGCATGAAAAAGCCAATGTCATGACTGAGCAATTTTGGTGAATGGAAATATTAGCTTAATAATGGATCTCCATTACATTGTTTCATTATGTAGATGGACTAAGTTTTTAAAGGGTGTATGTTCCCACTGATTTCAGTGTAGAAACACTGTTAGGCTTCAGTGCATCTGAGATTCCACAAGATTTGAGCAGATTAATTACAATCTCTTATACTCTCTCATTTTAAGACCAATTACAGGTATAGCAAGCTACTGTCCACGTCTCCTTGTATCTATAATATCAGATGTATTTTGAAAGTAGACAATTCACATTAGGTTTTGAGAAGCCAAGTATATTTAGATATTTTCATTATGAGTGTAATATAACAAATATCAAGGAAGGACATATATAGGAAGAGCAGAGTGCTTGAAAATTTGTTCCTTTCATATGAATGAGCAGTATCAGGGCTCGGGTCTTGTAGCTGAATACATTATCATGCATTACACTGCTCACATGCACACTCCTAGTTTATGGCAAATGCAACATAATTCAGCTCAGCCTTCTTTCATTGCAGACTCTGGCATTTACTGTGTTTTAAGACATGGACACTCAGTCCTACTAAGGTCACTAGACTAGTTCTTTTGCCTCTAATGGTGAGTAAGAAACCCCATCATGGGAATCTTTGCAGTAGCTGAGGAAGAAATCCTGCCTATAAAGGACATTTATTTTCCTCTCCCCATTCCCCTACTATGACCACATTACAGCAAATGTCATCCATAGAAGGAAGTATTCTCCTTTGGAGCCTCAGCAATCCAGATTTTATAAGAGTGTACGTAGAATTAGTCCATACTTTTAATTGTCTGTAGAATGCTATACAAATCAATGAAAGGTGGTAGCATGACTCAACAAGTATATAGATGAGTCATGAGAGTTCTCTGCAATACTGGAGGTTAGATTTAGACTTCAGTTTGAAAACATCAGATCATTAGTAAAACCACTGAGTAGAATTCTTCAAGTATGTGTATTGCTCTCAATATTATCCATTAAAAAAAAAATCACAGATTACAGGAATAGAAAAGATAGAAGGTGAAAGGAAAAAAGAGAAAAGACAGTGGAAGGGGATGATTTGAATCACATCATCAGAGAATGAGACCTTTATCTGAAAAACAAGAAAAAATAATCAGCAGAAATCTCCAGTCATCTCATTTGGTACTTAAACAGAAAACCCAAACTTTTTCAGATTCTATTGCCATGCAGACTTTAAGAGGCTTAAGGCTCCTAAACAGCAGTTCTTCAGATGGAGTTCCAAAGGATTTTGAAATGTCAGTAGAAATTTTCTAGGACTGAAAAAATAAGACTCCAAAAACCCCTGATCAGCACTTGTAAATTCAAATATTTATTTTGTTTTTAAAACACCAAAGACACTAAGACAGAGACATAATAACCTGGCAGCAAGTTTCATGCAGCTGCTTTATTTTTGAGCATACTAAGGAGGGCTGAAGAAAAGAAAGCATTATCAGCACTTTAAGGATTAAGTGTTAAGTGTCATTCACTAGGGAAACTGGCTTCAATTTCCCCCTCCCCATCCTCCTCCAAGTCAAGATTTATTTAATGTGATCAGACTGAGATTGATAAAGGCAGAAGACAAAACTGCTTGCGTGCACATCTGGTCCCAAATTCCAGTGACTCACAAGAGAGTCTCACTCGCAGTAGAATGAAATTCATTATATACTTACATATCTTCTGCCTTTATGACCAAACTTTATCCCAGAGTATTCATACCTTTTAACATTAACCAAAAAGTATGCAAGCAGGACACCAAAAATATCCATTTCTGCAGCTCTTTTATAGCCAGTCACTGAAGAGCTGTCATGGAAACTGATTATGAGCAGTAATTTATTATTTATGAGCAGTAGTTCATTTCCAATGAACGTTTGACAGGAGGGCATAGCTCTTGGTGGAACATAACAGTGCAGCTCGTATGGGTCTCTGCCATCAACTTTGGGCACAACCTCCAAGTGAGGGCAATTGTCTCATATTGTCTCTTCCATCAAAACTCCATTTCAATATAAGTTAAGGTCTTGTTTGTGTTGTCTGGCCTCTTCCAGAACCTCATTTAACTTTTGATTAGAAGCCCTCTTATTTTGAGCCTAAACATTAAACTTCTTTAAGCCTTGGGCAAATCTGGTATGTAAGAACAGTACTGGGAGGATGAACTGTTGAACTCCTTTGATGTTTTGAGAGAAAGTTATTATATCCCTTTCAAGTCTCTCTTCCTGTGTTAAGAAACGAGGAGGGGAAGATGTTCTCTCTCTTCACAAAGCATCTTTCATCTGTTCTGTTATCATCCTATCTTCCTTCTTCCAGATCCCTAATACAGCAGAATTCCTCATCTGTGAGAGAAGTATAGGTATGATGTTCCCAAATCCCAGCTACTGTACAGCCAACTCAATACTTCTGTACCTCTTGGGGTGAAATCCTTTGCAATACACGCTCTAGGATGACATTTGAAGAAATATTTTTTAAGAAGACATGTGGAATCAGTAAAGCAAAAATATAGGCCTTAGTCACTGAAAGTTCATAGAGAGGTTCAGGATAGTTTCTTGTCTTCTTCCCTCATAATTAAGAACAATATTCAGAATGTCTAGTTATAGGCAGTTTGCTCACTGATATTTTAGGAAAGAACAACTACAGAAATCACTACCGAGTCCAGTTACAGGGTTGAAGAACAAACATCTAGTGTCAGTATTCTTGATCTTTGTGAAATTAGGAACTTAAAGCTGATTTTTGAATTAATAAATGAATAGCAGATGTTCAAATGGGTGAATATATTATGCAGATGAGCAGAAAAGATTTTTCAGTATAGTAGATTTATTAATACAAGAGTAAGTATGCTTTGATGACTGCATTGGCTTGATCACACTGTAATTTCACAAGCTGCCAATCACCTAGTTAAAGACTGAATTCAAACTCCATTTTTAATTTAAGGCATTAAAATTAAGTATTGTATCGTCACTGTCTTGCCAAGCAGAGACAAAACCAATTTGTAACAGCTGAATCAGCAGGGTCATTACAAAATCCAAAACTTTGGCAAAGTTAAAGTGGAGTTGAATTAGCCTAATTTCCACCTCATGACCTAACATTGCCATCTTCATTGACTCATACCTGCACCTATGCCATGTATTCACAGAAGGCTCAATCTGTCACCAATACAAACGAAAGCGTTAACGTTACTAGAAAGAATGTCTACACCTTAGTCACAATTTATTGTAACCAAGGATGCACATTTTATATGCAAGAAAATCCCCAGTACCATCTATTTTTACCCTTTTCCTTAACTCGGAAATGCTTTTTCCTTCTATTACTTTTTGACACTTGGTATGCTATTTTATAGTAGGAGAGAATATACATAGTCACCTGGCGTATTAATTCAGAGGAACACTCTAACTAATTCACTGCTAAAGAATTTTTATTGTGGTTAGAAACTTAAATTATGGGGGGGTGGGGGGAGAAGGAGTTGTTTCTATTGTTTAGTTACTTTTGAGAATAAGAACTCGTGGGTGACTTGCACTTCGTAATCTCTGAACGCTAGAAGAGACCTGTCATTTGTTTGAAAGTTTTATGCCTTGAAACAGGAATCCTGTCATACAAAATAAACCATTTTTGTAGAACTAAAGAAAATTACATTCTGTTCTTCACTTGCTATTAATTTTCCCTTATGAGTCTTTCTCCTCTATTACTAAAACACTACAAAAATATACCTGAATTTTTGAAGAGATTAATCAGAATTCATTTAGGTTTTATTTTGAAAAATTCTTAGAATTTTTATCATTTTAAATTTTAATCACAAAAATCAATTTTGGATATTACTATGTTTTAATATTTAGAAGTGTCTAAGAAGTCTAAAGTTAGTTAAAGACACTAATGTGTCTTTAAGAGTATCTTAACAGATGTTGTTTAACTCAACACATTTTTCTAAACCCATGTCTAAGCTTAATAAATTGGAAGTTAATTTTAATATCCTTCCTGATTCTCAAGCTTTTAGCCAAATATTAAGTTTGAGGTAATATTCTACATGCCCCCAATTGCAATTGCACATAAACAGATGTTAGCAGAGGGTTTTTTTCACAAAAGAAAATTAGTTACAGATGGTTGGAGAGTTAAAAATGGCTATAAAATATTAAAATGCTAATGTGAAAAGAACCATAGCATCAAATATCAAGATCTTCAAAATCTGACTGGAGAGACTAAAGGCCATATTTTCTGATACTAACTTCTCCAGTTTCACAAGCAAAATGTGCATCACTAGCCTCTTCATCCGGCCATCAAGTAACCCTAGCTCAAAAATGAGGGGAAAATGCTTTTAAATTTCTGTTGAAAAATATATATTTATAATCATTTTCTGGAAGACTCTTTAAAATATGTTAAAAATGGGATGAACACACCATTCAGACAGCATTCTTTCTTACTAGGTTCAAATAAATATTTGTACCAAGGAAGCGATACATATTCCTTCTATTCAATGAAGTTACCTACCCCATCAAAAATGAATGGTACTGCTGATAGCTTAGTGCTATTGCTGCTAAGAAACATCCTACTAACCGGAGACTGGTTTAACAATTTATTTCAATTTCTTTGTTGGAAAAACTTACCCAAAGAAGAAAAGTTCAAAGTGTTGTTTTAAAAAAAACTATTTCACCTGGAGGGTGGTTGGGCACTGGAACAGGATCCCCAGGGAAGTGATCATAGCTCCAGCCTGACAGAGTTCAGGAAGCATTTTTACAATGCTCTCGGGCACATGGTGTGATTCTTGGTGTGTTCTGCACAGGGCCAGGAGTTGGATTCTATGATCCTTGTGGGTCCCTTCCAACCCATCATATCCTACGAGTCTGTGATACATCTCCTTGCCAAGTCTTGCATCTCTGTCCGTTCCTATTGGTGGCTTTAACTCTAAGTACATCAATTTTATGGCTGGTAAACAATTTCTATTAAAAGGTACTTATCTGCAAAAGAAGAAACAAACCTAGATTATGCTTCTAGTAGGCTTCTACTCAAATAATGTTTTATTTTTTCTTTTGATTGGCTCTCATTGTTTATTGGCTCCCTGACACAAGTTTCATCTTTCCCTGGAGGTGTTACACACACTTCCTCAAATTGCTACCACCATAATGCTCTTGGTGCTTGAGTTCCAATGAAAGTTAGTTACAACTTCTAAACAATATTACTGACTCTTAAATAAACAAAAAGGTTGTGTTTCATAACACCATGCTCCATCAAGAAAATTTACCCTTGTTTTAAAAATTCTGGTTACAGAAATGTACTCTGGGCTTGTACCATGGATGCAGTGGTATGGGGATCCTCCACGGGCTGCAGGGGAACCTCTGCTCCAAAGCCTGGAGCAGACCCTCCTTTTTCTCTGACCTTAGAGCCTGCAGGGCTCTTTCTCTCACATTTCCTCTATAACAGCTGCTGCACAGTAATTTTTACCCTTTCCTAAGTATTACGACAGACATGCCACCAGCATCACTGGTGGACTCAGCCTGTGCCAACAGTGAGTCCATTTTGGAACCAACCATAACTGGCTCTGCCCTACCTGGGGGCAGCTCCTAGTGTCTTCCAGCAGAAGCCTCTCATAAAACTCCCCTACTACCCAAAGTTCACCACATAAACAAAACACACTCAGTTTAGTAGTGATTAAACTTGAATTCTTTTTAAAGCAGATGTGACCTGTCCCCTGTAATTCCAAGGGGGATAAACATACCTCTTTACAAGGGCATGTAGTGATAGGACAAGAGGGAATGTCTTTAAACTGAAAGAGGGTAGGTAGGTTTATACTACCTCTTAGGAAGAAATTCTTTACTGTGAGGGTGGTGAGACACTGAAACGTGTTACCCAGAAGAACTGGGGATGCCCCATCCCTGGAAGTGTTCAAGGCCAGGTTGGATGGGACTCTGAGCAACCTGATCTAGTGGAAGCTGTCCCTGTCCACGGCAGCAGTATTGGACTCAGGTAATCTTTAAGGTCCCTTCCAACCCAAACCGTCCTGTGATTCTGTGCTTGAAACAGTGCTTGAAAGTAGAAGCACATCACACAAGGACTTCTGTATAACACCCAGACTGAATAATAGAAGTAATCATAATGCATTGTCTTTCTACATGCAAGATTATATACACTTCAATGACTGGCAGAAAGTTCTTTTAATTCCCCATCTCTATACAGTGAGACAGCCTTAAGAGTGTTTTCTCTACAAAATTACAGAAACTTTAAATTTGTACTAACTTTTCCAAATAGTACTGCAGTCTATAGGCTGGGTCATCCTCTCAGAGGAACCTACTAAAGTTGTGTTTCAAGTAATGCACATGTATGTCATGAAAGTACCACCAGGTACTAACCAGAATTTGCTCAATACCAAGTAGGTCTCTAACTAGTCCTAACTAGTGTTTTCTTGTGCATAAGAATAGCACAATTATCTCCTTACTCTTTATGTAAATATATATCACCTTTTAATTTCCAATGCTTTGTCTTCATTCAAAATTCCTAAAAGACACAGTATATTTTTCTGCAATCTTCCTGAAATTAGTCTTTCCAGATTTAAAATTCTGAGAACTAGAAATTAAAATCGGTTCATACTGAGCTAGATTTTTTTGCATTTGATTATTTTATTACAGTTGTCATTCATAGAATCATATTTTTTAAAACCTTCCATACTTGTAAGTCCTTGCAGCCCTGAAAACCACCTTTACAGCATAGTAGCTAAAAAAGTCCAGAAACTACATCCTCTGCCCCCGAACAGCTTATAACCTAAGATACTGTCAACATCAACAAAAATTATTCAAGAGCACTGCAGAAGAAAAGAGGATACCAAGCTTCTAACAAGGGAAATAAATGATGTAGAGTGGATTTTAACAAGAACAGGGTCTTAATTAGGGAGGGATTTGGAGAGAGAGAGAGAAGAAAATTCTTGTAGTAAGATAATTAGTGGCAGTAGTCTACATCAGCACAAATTAGGACAGGCAGTTGGCAATTAGAAAATACTGCTTCCTTGGTGGTGTCAGTCAACTGGCAGAGTGAAGCAAGTATTTCTAAACCCAATAAAGTGCCAGATATCAGCTGGAAACACAATCATCTTCTCTCTCTTTGTCACCATAGTTTTGAAACCCTGTAGTATTCCTTTTCTTTAAGTACTTTGAAAATGAAATGGAATATTTGAAAACGAAATGGAATATTTGAAAACAACATACTAGATACTCCCTATAAAGGCGACTGTGAATAGGCAGAGAGTAGGACAAAAGGAAGTTGTCAGATTTTCAGTTTGAGCATCCATCATATGTGGTACCCAGGAGGCTTGTTCAGATAAGAACAATTTTATGCCCAGGAAGGGGTTAAGTCTGAAACAGCACAGTGGAAAACAGATTAGTTAGATTAAGCACAAAAGGCTTACTGTCTCTGATCTTAGAAGAACTTAGGCAGGTCCTGCATTTTTGTCTTGTTGAGACACATACTAATGTATTTGCCAAAGAAATGAAAAGATCATTTACAACCAGCTGAGCATATCCTGTCCGTCCTCTGGTTCCCTTCTGAAATGGCTTTAGAGACTTGGAAGCTACAGCAATGCATCCTCTTGTCTAACCTGTCAGAGGCAGCAGAAATATTCACTATGGACTGTACTGTTTACCCTTTATTCTTGGCACCTGGTAAATACAAGATCTTTTTTTACAACCCATGTCTGGGGCTCTCTATAATTTCTCTGATACAGCAACTACCTTGCATTGCAGTGAGTCTCTTTTGGATGAGTGCTCTGGGTGCTCTGAGGTATGTGCTGACTGACATACAGCACTTTGGCAAACCTTTCTAGAAGCGAGTGCCCCAGAGCATCTTGTGGTGCATCCTACACCAGCCCTCCAAGGGTTGTTACCAGCATTTGTGTTTAGTTGCAAAAGAAGCATTTACAATTTCTTGCTCTTGAGGAAAACTATGCATTAGTTCTAAGATGGTGAAGGAAATCTCCAAATATTAAACCAAGAGCTTCAATTGCTTCAGCCTTCTGTTACGTGATTGCATTTCTCTAATATGTCTATTTCACCACCTTATCCTTTTTCCCTTTCCTCACTGTGCTGAGATCTCCCCACAAAAGTTCTGAAGTGATCTTTTCCACTACTTGTTCATCCCTCCCACCTGCAGCCATGTATTCCCACAGACCATGAGTCTTGTCTGAGCAGGAAGAACTTGAGCAGGGGCCATGTAGAACTGTGTTGCTAAGCCAAGTCTTCCAGTGAGGACCTTCATCCACATGGTACCAGTTACAGCTCTTGGGCCTAAGGAATAACTGGGATAAATACTGTCACTTATTAATGTCATACTCCTAGTCAGGCATCTGCACAGAATGTGCGTTACTGGTTGGCACTACATATTTTGGGGCTTTTCAGATGCTGGGACATTCCAGCTGTTGGGGATGAATGAGGACAAAAATGGCATAGAAATCATTTACATTAATTTACATTTACAGTAATGGGCTAATATGCAAAAGAAACTATCAGGGGCACAGCTTGTGTTCCTAAGTGGGTAAATAGGATGGTTCAAGGGCAAAGGGACAACCAAAGATTATAAACATCAGGAAATTTATTGAACATTGTGTTAATTGAGTCCATCAGTGATTTTGTGTTCTCAGTTGTCTGGTTTTGTTGTATAGTAATCCTGAGGTAAAAAACATACTCAAAAAAAGGGTAACTAAATCTCCTGCTCCCGGAAGAGATCAATTTAAAAGGAATTCCATGTTAGTGAAAGCCAGTGTCACACACTGAAGGGAAGGCACGTACTCTTACAGAAGTACATCCTGTTCTGGGTAGCAGCAGTTGGTCCTCCTGAAAGTAAACCATCAGGTTCCTAATCACTTCTGAAATTTAGGCCACTGCCTTTAATTTACTCTTCTGGGAGCAGTCAAAGATTATGGAGGCAGCAGAAAGAATAACAAAAGAAATTCATTTTAATCTGAAAATGGCACAGGGGTTTTATCTTAATACCATTTCCGTTTGCAGTTTCTATTCACAAGGGGATCTGCTGTAGTGTTTAGCATACTTGATACCAATAGCACTGATGATTCCAGGAGCTGAGTCAAATGACGTAGTGAACTGCCACCACAGCACTTTGCTGGAATGAAGAAAGCTTCTGAGACTCAAATATCTGATGGGCTTTACTTATGACAACAGTAAGACTTTACTGTGCATAAATGTTTCAAATACTCAGTCTACTAAGCTTTTGAAAGTTAACAGAACACAGGAAATTGTTTATTCTGGCATAGCAAGATAATCTTTGAGACGTATAAATCCTCACACACTGTCTCCCATTCTTGTCTCCTATCTTTCTCTTGGACTATACCAAGCTTACACCAGAGGGGAAAAAAAAGGGCTAAAATTTATTTAGAGCTATTTTTTCTAGCAGGTAGGAAGAAGCACCACTCATCTCCAAAGCCTGGATAGCCACATGAAAATAGTTAATAACAAATGGGATGCTACATATCTGTTAAAATTTCCTTACACTGTTATGACTGGTTTTGACTGTAATAACTAAAAGTTAGATTCTTTCTTAAAATTACAGTCAACTGAGAATTAGAATAGAGAAAAATTTTCTTACTGTGAAAATAGAGGTGTCTGGGAACTTCAAAGGAGAATAATTTTATAAAAATTTTGTTTCCATCAAGCCCAAATATTTTTTTGTAAATATCTGGGTGACAAGCAATTTTCATTGCACTGAAGGCAAGGTTTCAAGGCAATATTTTCTCTATTTACCATACATGTGCTACAAAGCCAAGTAATGTGGAAGTGGTGGCCTTCTGACCCTGTCTGTCATAAAGAAAGTAATGATATAGAAAGAGCCTCAAAACTTTAGCTTAGTGAATACATGCACTGTCCAATATGTCCCAAGCCAGAAGGCTCTAATACCTCCTATATTTTGACTTTGCCAAAAAATAAAAAAATTTCAAAATACGCAGAGTGCACCAGGGGTTCCTCAGACCACCAAAATTCCCTGGGAAAACAGGATAACATCAGCCTTGATACTGAATAATCCCTCCAGTTTCCCAGAAGAGAAGAGAACTTCAAAGATTTAGAGTTTGAAAATTTTTTCTTGTTTGTTCTAATTCAGAGTGAATACAAACCAAACAGAGCAAAAGAAAAACCCATTCAAAACTAAATATTACTCACTGGCCGACTGTGTAAGGAAAGAGACATACAGTGTAGTGTAGCAGGCAGTGGGCATGGGGATAATGACATGACAGAGCTGTCCGGGTGCCTTGGTTACCTCGGGCTGTCTCCAATGACACTCAGACTCCATATTTAGGCAACATATCTATATGCTGAAATAACTCCAAATTAAAAGATATAAATGTTAATCTCTACAAATTTGATGTCTAAACTCTCACTACAATGGATACAGCCAGTGAAACAATTCAGCTCATCATAAAGTTCTTATTTAGCATATGATGACCTAATTATATCTCGAGACTCCACTGGTTGGCTTGACTGGATATTTGTTCACCATAGCAGAAGTTTGGACTTCACTGACCTGTATATCCATAATTTTAAGTGTCTTAATCCCTAATTGTAATATCACACCAGTGATTAACCCCTTGTCCCGTCAGAGAAGAAATTCTAATTCTTCCAGTTGAAAGTACCTTTTCACATAGATGCAGGTCTCTCTTACTACTTTCAAAATTAGGGACCCACATGATCCATACCAAAGGTTAACCAGAACCTGATTTATTTTTCAGTCCAGTTAAGAACATGCGGATTGGACATCCTCAATTTATTAGGATGGAAAAAGTTCCAAGAAATGGAAATAATCAGGGTTTGTTAAAAAGAGTTTGCATGAAGCAGAAATAAGCAGCTTACGGTTCAGGCAGCATCTCAGAAACCACAGGGCGGTTTTGCAGAATTAACTCAGGAGCAAAGGCGATCTGCATATTTCAAGGTGAGTTTGTACATAACAATTTGGTGTTCACAGGAAGGTATATCTTCATGGTGGTGACAAAGATTCATGTTGAAGGGCACACTAGTCCTGTGTTAGAGCTGGAGTATATTAAAGGTCAGCACTTTCAGATGTTCCACTAACTTTGTTACACAAACCTCATTCTGAGAAGGCAGAGAAATACTATTTTTAGCACTTTTCATATATAGATTATACCTGTTACTCTATCAAAAAAAAAAAAGCACACAAAAACCTAATAAATAAAATCTCTCTTGCAACACAAAGGGAAGTACAATGAGAACTCAGCTCACAATGAAGGCCAGTACCTTGAGGAGGCCAACAAACATCACCTAGAGTGCCAAGCATTGTTCAAGGTGAGCAAAACAATTAGAATTTGAGCTACATGAGTGGGAAAGAGCAGAAAGAGACAGAGGGAAAGAGAGAAACAGAATTCACATATTTGAAAGCACTTGCTTCTGCATCCGATTCTAATTTACCTGCTCAGGTCCCGAAAACACCGAAATAAATCCTCTCACAAGAAGTGTCTGAGAATAATAAATCCACATTTTAATGGGACATATAAGTGACTCTGCTAATGAAAACTAGCGCTAAATTTTAAAAATAAAATTTACTTACTGGTATGCACCACTTGCAATGAAAAATCCATCTTTGGAAGACTGAATACAAATCTCCAAAAGCATGCAAAATAAACAAGAAAAGCCCTCATGTAACATGTCTATAAATAACTCTTCAGACCAATCTTTAGACAGGGTAACATCACACTCGGGCATGTGCTTTACAATTTGATTCTTAAAAAAGTTTCCCACATGAGTAATCTATATCTGGTTTATCTTTTCCTCCTCTACACTCCCTTTAACACCAGGTACCTCTTGTGCTAGTTTGACCCTGGCTGGATGCCAGGTACCCACCAAAGCTACTCTATCATTCTCCTCCTCAACTGAGCAGGGGAGGGAAAATGTCACCAAAGCTTCATGAAGTAAGAGCAGGCAGAGAAGACTCACCAACTAGCATCATGGGCAAAACAATCTCCCTTTAGGGAAACTAATTGAATTTATTACCAATAAATTCAGAGCAGGATAGTGAGAAGCAAAACAAATCCTAAGAACACCTTCACCACACCCCTCCCTCCTTCCGGGGCATAGTTTTATTCCCTATGGTGCAGGGAGATACAGAATGGGTGTTGCAGTCAGCCCATCACACATTGTTTCTACTCCTGCTTCCTCTTCAGACAGAGGAGTCCTTCCCCTGCTCCAGCGTGGGTCCTCTCCCACAGGAGACAGTCCTCCACAAACTTCTCAGAGGTAGGTCGTTCCCACAGGCTGTAGTTCTTTCAGGGTGGGAGCCTTTAAATTCCTTCAGGAACAGGCTGCTCCAGTGTGGATCCCCCACAGGGTCACAAGTCTTATCAACAAACCTGCTGCAGTGTGGGCTTCTCTCTCCATGGGTCCACACATCCCTGACAGGGGCCTGCTTCAGCGTGGGCTTCCCACAGTGTCACAGACATCTTTCAGGCAAGCAGCTGCTCCAGAGTGGGGCTCCTTCACAGCTAGCAGGTGGATATCTACTCCCCCATGGCCCTCCAGGGGCTGCAGGGGCACAGCTGCCTCACCATGCTGTGCACCACAGCCTACAGGGGAATCTCAGCTCCAGTATATGGAGCACCTCCTCCCCCTCCTTCCTCATTTGGTGTCTGCAGAGCTGTTTCTCTCACAAATTCTCACTCCTCTCTTCTCTGGCTGCAAATGTGTATGCAGATTAATTTGGTTTGGTTGAGGTTTTTTTCTCCTTTCTTAAGTATTTTATCACAGGTGGATTTGGGGGATCTAGCTATCCAGTTTGTACTCAGTTTTCATCAGCAGCCACCTGTGGAACTCATTATAGTGAACTACCCCAGTCTGACCTTGCTGACTTCAGGGTTTACTGTTTATTTTTGTGTGTTAGAGCTGTTGGTCTGTTAAGTTCACAAAGACATCACAGAGCTATCTAAGGTCAACATACAATTATCAGGATTTTGCTGATATCTCTATATTTGAAGTGCTACTGTGGTTTATACAGTCACAGAAACAGAACTTCCTATTTGAGGGCAATGAAAACTGCCCAGAAACAAGTTTACAAGTTATTTTAAAGAGAGACATTGTAAAATACGCCAGGCACGTACACTGAAATTATACAATTGCCAAGAGGAGACAGTAATAATTAACTTATCCAATAGCCAACAAAAAATCTCGAAGCCTAAACTCTCTTTCCAAAAACATAAGTGATCCTGGAGGAACAGTGCTTGCCCATGACACTGCCTTTATCTGAGGGGCTCCCAGCATGGTTATATGTCAGCTAAAGTCTATACCAGACAAATTTTGAAGCACAAAGAAACCTGAAATGTAGGTACAACTATGTAAGTCATTAGTGCTCAGGCTGCTCCCAAGACTGATCCAGCCCTAGCACAAGCAGGTATCACTCAGTTTAGATCCTGCAGCCTGAATG
The DNA here is from genome assembly GCA_013398115.1 of Falcunculus frontatus. NCBI lineage: Eukaryota > Metazoa > Chordata > Aves > Passeriformes > Falcunculus > Falcunculus frontatus. The sequence continues at coordinate 555,613 of VZRV01002505.1, read as the reverse complement.
TCCCACTGCATCTTGTGGCAGATGCAGGCAGATGTGCCAGTGCTGTTGTCTGCAGCCTGCACAGCAGCTGCTGGGGCTCTCCTCGTGGCAGATGTGATTGCAGCATGCTGGACACACCTAGGATTCCAGTACAGAAGACAAACAGGAACACCCTATCAGAGATCTCAAGACTGATGCTGTCAGCATATGATTTGCTGTTTTCCCTCAAGGCCGAATTGAGGATGTTCTAAACAGGAGTGTAAATGTAGACAATCGATCCAAAAAGACCTGACAAAATGTCAAAGTATTTTGCTGGTTTTGTAGATTGAATAAACACAGTCTTACACTACACAGCTTCCCCAAGGGGTTACTTTAGCAGAGAACAGTGGCATTGGCTGGAATAAAAGGGGCTTTTTAAGAAACCACAGAAGACTCTTGGTGTTAAATAACAGTAGATACTAGATACTTAGCTGCTATTGTTTTGGTAGAGCTCAGATTACTTGTGAAACATAGAAGGTTCTATTATAAAAGAAAGCTGAGAATTTGTTTTTTCTCTTTTGCTTATTACATCCTCATGTTTTGACATTGACAGCACAACAAAAATGGCTTGTGCCTTCTCTGGACCGCTGAGTTCTTAAAGGTACTGCCTGCATCCTCTAATAAATCAGTTCTATCTTTTAGTTCATTCATGCCCTTTGAACTTAGGGCATTTGAAACAAGAGATCCCCATATCATTTGCTCCTATCTAAATACCTTTATCAGATCTTCTTAATTCTCTCTGTGTTACCCCCCTCCCCTCCATGTCTGTTCTTTGCCTAAAAACAAAACAAAAAACCCACCCACAATGAAGAGGCGCCACCCTATACTTCAAGATAGTGATTTCTTCAACTGTGGAAAGTAACATGCCCTTCAGTCCTGCACCTGCCACCATGTTTGATCTCTGAGGTGAAAACGCGTTATACTTGGTCAATGCAGACTACTGACACCAGGAGAGTGAAAGCCAAATTTTCCTGTGCTGAGACCAATAGGGACCATTCACCAGCCCGATTTTGTCTGTTCTCACCAACAACAAAGGAACTGCATGAAAATATTCGAGATCAGTATTTTTACACTGAATGATTTTAACAGAGTTCAGGCAACTGAAACGAATCAATTGCCATTTTCAGAACTAGATCTGTGCTGAAAAAATGATAGAGACAAAGAGCATGATGAGAAGGTGGAATAGTTTTCCTGTTGGTGAGGCAGGATAGACCCTAGCATGTTTCTTTAGCCATTTCCCATTTCACTGGCAGCATTATTAGGAACTAGGTCAGAGTGACATTTTCAATATTATTGCAGCTTGCTCTCTACTGTGGTGTGACCCCAGGTAGCAGCTAAGCACACACTCAGCTGTTCATGCACTTCCTGCCCCCAGCAAGACCAGGAGAGAATAGGAGGAGCAAGAGCAAAAAAACCTAATTAGTTGAGATTAAGATAGTTTAATAAGTGAAGAAAGGAGGGGAAAAAACAAATGATGCAAAGGCAACTCTCCACAACCCACTCAATGTCTAGGCAGTTTCTGAGTAACAACTAGGAGATAAACCCTATGATTTTTCTTCCTACCCATTTTACTGCTGAGCATGAAATCTTATGGTAAGGAGTATCTTTTCAGCAGTTGGGACCATCTATTCCAGCTGTGTCTCTTCCCAATTTCTTATCTGCCCCCAGCTACTCACTGTGGTGGGAGGGAGCAGAGAGGAAAAAAGAAAAAGCCTCCAGTGCTCTGCAGATACTGTTTGTCAGCAGTCAAACACCAGGTGGTTTTAATCACAAATCCAAACCAGCACTGTATGAAGGAATTTGACTCCATCTCAGACAGGTGCAGTGCACTACCTGTGGGGATTAGAGACAAAGGACAGAAATGCATGTTCCACCTCCCCTGTGTGGAGAGGGGATTCCCACACTAGAATAGGAGTTATTTGCTCTTCACTCTCTCATTTCTTTCATTGTTCACCAGCTACACCATATTTTTAGACTACCCTAAACCAGGGTGTCATTAACCATCCACCGTTCCAAAGTTTCAGCCCAGCAGAGGGCAACTAGTCCTTACTTACTCTGCTGTTTGATTATTAAAGTACATGTTACTTCTGGTCCCACATTCAGATGTCATTCATCCAGTTCACTTTATAGTACCTATGATCAATTGACAGGCTTCTAGAAATATAAAATAAACTACTTTATGGCTCTTAACATCATTACTCCGTTTGCAAATAAATGTGACCTGGCTAAAAGTCACTCTAAATAATCCTGCTGAAGTGCAAGAAACAGGAAGAAAATATTTTTCTCCTATATCTTTTTACGAGTATTTTTATTATTCTTACAGTACTTACATTCTTTCCTTACAATTTGAAATGACTGAACAAACTTAGAAAACATAATTGCATTCCAGGTTTTAATCTGAACCTGTGTGCAGAGAAGGGTAAATTATAGTCTTCATTTCATATAATTCCAAAACTTTTTGCAAATGGAGGTATTACTTTAGTTGCCTATTGAAACTGGTGAATGTAAGGTTAGATATTGTGATGGACAATACTATGGGGAAACCTTAAAAATAAGTTCTGGATATGTCTCTGTCTGGACCCTCTTACTGTTTCACACCTTTAGGATTCTATGAACTACACTGGACTTTGAATTAAATTGCAGTCAGCGAATCTCTGCAAATTTACAGCAACTGGGGAAATGGACTATTACTTCAAGAACACTTTCTGTTGCTGAATACCAGAGTAACTGTTTCTGTAGGAAGAAGTGCTCAGCAGCAGAAATGAATGTGAGAGCACCTCACCTCATACTATTTATTGTATTTCTTTATCACTTGAAATAGAGAATAAGCTACCACACTATGTGATCCTTTGTGGAAAAGCTTTGTGACGGATGCTCCCAAGCATGCCACTAAATCTTAGGAAAGCCGTTTCAATGAATTGAATTGTGAATATTTTAAAACTGCTGACAAACACTTTTAAGCTGAAATGCTTATTAGCATATCCAAGTCTGTTCAAAAGGCATATCTTGTGAGCTGTTTGAACGGGAAGCTTTAGCAGAACAGTCAGGCATGTCGTTTCAGTGGTACTTGATAGTTCCTCAAAATGACCTAATTTCTTTCAATTGACTATCAGATTGTGTTTCAAATCCCACTTTAGCATTTGCAAAAATCTGCTCTTAATCCTTACCTACTATTCCAAACAGAAGTGTAATTGACATTTCTCTAATATACAAGTAATCCCCGCTTTCCATATTCTATTAAATGCTTCTACATCTTGCAAAAGCTGGTGTTGCAGACGCTTTCAGAAAATAGAGGATGCTTCTGTTAAATCATCTAAATAGAAATGTTCATTTTGAAAATTAAAGCTGCCATAACTTTACTCCCTAATCTCTACAACATTGCAGGGGAATTAAGGTACAAGGCTTGAAAATGATACAGCATCCTCCTACAACAGAATGGTGTTTTCAACTTAGGTTCAGAAATATCTGCAGGACTGTTATCCTTAATATGTCTTAGGTTTTAGTGGACCAAGCTTCACTTCAAAAACCTAACGAGTCATAAACCTCAGACAGCAGATACTGTTCTCACTGAGTGGCACTGCTTAACTTCCCATAGTCTATATCAAATTTCACCGGAGCAAATGTACTAATAAGAGTGGAGATGCTCGTGAACAACCTGAAGTAGACACAACGCCCTCTTTCAACATTTGGTTTCCTTGATCTTCTATAACTTTTTTTCCTCATAAATGAAGCTCTGTAAGGCATTTCGATAACAATCTTTATTGCCAGCATCAATGTGACATTTGATTAAACCAGTACTTCTGGGCCTTATCTTTGAAGTTACTGCATTTTTCAGTGTTAAGAACTTAATCACTTTGTTTCTGATGTGAGTCCATTTGTAGATTCAACTATCATTTTCTATTCTCTGGATTACTTTAACTCAAAGCCTTCCCACAGCTAGTTAATGCTTATACTTTTTCATAAGCTGAATCTACTTATGACACTGAATCTGAGAGCTAATCTTATACTGAATGTTTTAAATCCCATTAACTTACTATGAGTCGAGGTATATTGCAAAATACAGTGTTTGCTAGAAGTACAGGGCAATGCCCACACCATTTACTATAGCTGCTAGACTTTATGCCCATTAAAAAACAAAATGGGCTTTTTAAAGATAACATCTTAGATAGGGTCCAGTTTTGAACAGCAGTGTGAAAAACCTGCTTGATTTTTAACAGTCCAAAGATTAAAAATGCCTAGGGTATACACAGAAACCTAGACAACGTATGTAATGACCTGCATCCCTTCACAATAATAAAAACAAGAACAACAGGCAATTAGCTCGGGAAACTTGACTGGTAAGTGTCTGCAGAAAATGGACATCATCTCAAATCTCAGCATGGGCCGAATTCATGGGCGATGAATTTGTAAAAGCATGACTTTGAAATATCTTTTATCAGTTTCTGTTATCTCTGATTCCCAGAAAGAACAGCTAATTCTTTCCATTTGTCCTTCCTCTCTAGGTTCACTGTGTGCAGCAGGCTGCTTAGGAACAGAGTCTTGTAATTTCTCATATTCTATGTCCAACAGAGAATTTAGGTTAGCTGTTTCTCATCTTACTTCGCACATATAATTAGTACACTAGTTTTCTTGCGAAAGAAATCTGCAAGAGGGGAGCTTCACAAGAGAGAGGATAAAGATGTAAAGGAAACATCCCATAGCAGTGGTTTGTTACTGCAGGAGAACTCACAGTGCCATGAACTGACATCACCAAAATATTCTAAAGGCCCTGTCATGGTGAGGGAATCAAAAAATTAAGCTTTGCAACAGAAAAGTTGATCTACCTTCTAAATATCCTTCTTGATTTACTTATTAAGAGAAAACTGACAACTGCAAAATAAGTATATTGACAAATAAGGAACAGGAATATAAGAAAGTAGGAAGGTGTTCAGTTAGCAAATTGATGAGTTACCCATTTAGCAAATGAATACCCTATCCTACTAGCAGGTATTGGAGGACATGTGTAGAAAAGTGCAGGTGATGAATAATCTGAGATACAGCTAATAGAGAACCAGTGTTCAAAATAAACACATGAAACCAACAGTTATTGCCTAGCAAACCTCATTTCAGGTTGGGAAAATGAAGTAGGTAACCTAAAAAATGCCTGTATTGAGACATTAACTGAACTTAAACTCTTGCTTTATTAAAAGTCTATTATGTTGGATGAAATTTGTATGTTATGGGAATACAAACACATGGAGGCAATATTCTTGGGCTATCTGTTGATGTTTAGTCAATCTGTCCTGTAAATAAACAGGTCATCATCAGAAAACCAAATGAAGAAAACACAAGCAGAAGAGTAATAATATAACAATAAATAGCAGTAAAATGAACTAGAGGGTTTTTTGCAATATCTATGACTGTTGGATTTCTACTCTTTCAACATACCATTTTTCACCAGCATTTAAAATGGAAAAAATGTAAGGCATTCATCTTCATTAGGAATCAGGAAGAGGTTAAACAGCACAATAATTAAATTAGCAGATGATAATAAATTGGGAAGTGTAGTAAATGACTTTTCTACAGCAAAGGCACGAAAACACAGTATAGAATTTCCTTAGGTTCAACTAAATATGTAGAAGATGAAGAAATCAGATGAAGTTATTTTTCAAAACATGAGAAAAGAAACTGGACCACCAATATTACTTCAGTACAGTAAAGTGCAAATTACACAATAGCATTTTGCACTGAAAGGAGAGTGTGACTTTGAGCAGCACGTATAGAACTACCTTGACTTATGGGAAAGAAAAAATATTTCACTCTACAAAGTTAGAATTTAGGCTGATGTATTCAATTCTAAGCACAGCCCAATAGACACTGAAAAGTTGAGGGAATCAAAAGCATGAAGGCAGTAAGAGTGTGTGAAGAGAACAATTTAACAGAAAAGACTTAGAGCATGAAATATCTATAGATTGATTAAGAGAAAATGCTTAAATAAGTTAAATGAGTTGAGAACTTATTGTTGAGGTCAAATTGGGCAAAACAAGTAGGTTGGGTTGCAAGTGTTTAAAAGAATTTTTGGAAGAAATGAGATCTTTCAAGTTGTGTTTTGTTGGAAACCCTTTTTGAAGTTTAGAAAATAAATTGTTGGAGACCATTTTACCTTTGCCAAGATGTTAATTGCTTGTTACCTCATATCTAAATCTACCCACACTGAGCAATTTCTCCATAGCCTTCAAAAACAAACCAAGGAAAGGCAGCCAAGCAGGAAACCCTAAGGGAAAGAAGTGGAAGTAACTGAATGTCTAGCAAAAGTACTAGATTTTCAAATACATAGTAATGTCCATTGAGTTCAAAGGTCTTCACCTTACTTGCTCTAAAAAGTAATTTAAGTAGCCTATCTGACTCTTTGGCTCTTTATAGGCATCTTGAAAATTATTACTCTTAAAAGCTGCATTGGTTTGGTTTTCCTTAAATATGAAACTTCCCCTCCTTCGTCACTTTTTCACAGCACTATTTTACATCTAAGTGCAGACACCCATACTGCAGACTACAGACTGACTTGACAAAAAGGTCACAGACTCATCATGCTGATCCAAGACTGATCTGTCAGCAGAAAAAAAAATTTTTTTTTTCTTTTTTTTTAATTATCCATAAGCTAGTCTATGGCTCAACTCCAGAAATTCCCTATTCTTTCAATTTTTCATAATATCTTGAAATTTAAAACTTACAGAACATGCTTTTGTTATGTTGTTCCCATTTCTCATACTGTCAGAAATGGTACTTTGAATAATAAAACTATTGCATGTCTACTGCAATAAGCAAGAGTTTCAGATAAGAAGATACTGTTTAGGTACATTAAAACTATAAAACATGCATTTTATTATGTGTTCTAAGAGAATTATTAATATTGTGCAATCATTGCATTTGTAGCTCAATGTAAATTACAATGGTTTATGTTTAGAAACTAGCAAAACCACATATTTCTGAAAACCTTCAAGATAAAGTTGAGACATTTATACCAAATGCATTGCATGGTTGAGTCCCTTAAAATTTTCATTGCAGTTTAAGATGCAGAGAAAGTTAGCAAGAGTTCATTATACTACTATAACTAAGCATTCATACTCTAAATAAGGAAATATTCGGGGAAAATACATGCAGCAAAATGTCAAAGTCAAAGAAATTTCTGAAAAGTTAAACACACTTCAGTCCTTCTTTTCTCCTCTGTTCCTAATCATGTCCTCCAAAAACGTCTCAACTTCACAGGTTTTATTTTATGAGCACAGCAGGTACCTGTCACAACAGGCCCACCATCAGCTGCACAGGCTCAGCTGACTCATTAAGCCACACGAATTCAATCACTTTCAACCATGGTCAGCTACTTTCAAATGGAGACGAGGGCTCTAAAACAAGCACAATGCCTTTCACATCTGTACCAAGAGGCCCAAGAAAGCACACATTGAGAAAGTATATTATATAGTATTTTTAGGGTAATGTAAAGTCTCCATAATTTCAAAAACATATATAGTTCCTTGATTTAAGCTGAAGTGTATAAAGGGGTTTTCCAATGGAGAATCAACTGAAGTTCATGTTCCTTTTTTAAATTTAATTCTATGCTTCCTCTGCTTTATATTGCTCAAGTGCCACATTTGAGAAGCACAGCCTTACCCAGCCCACCCTACTGGCATGGCTAAGGCATGCTGGCTTCTGTTGCCCTTGATTTACAAAGAACTGGCATGCTGGAGTGCTCCTGTCTGTTTCTAACTACCAAGGCCTCATTAGATATGCTCACAATGAGGTTGACTGGAATGATTTGATGTCCAATTGGTGTCTTCATTTCCTTCCAATGATTCATCAAAGGTAAGGGAGTCACCACTGCCCCAGGCTTTTCGTGTAGGAGCCCCGTGTTTACACAAGTGCTTTACCAATTCGGAGCCACATTCAACTGCTAATGGCTACTCCATTCCACGATGGAGTTAACTTGCTATAAAACCCTGATGGACCAGACTCACTACAGGCTTAATTGACTTTTGTACAACTGACAAGCAGTGCTCTCATAAAAGTCTTTCCCCACTCAAAATAAGATGAATTTTTATATCATATCAGACTTAACAATGCAAGGGTAAGAATTCCTCCCACCCTCCTGGAACAAGGACCTTTTGCTATACGATGAAAGATTTTATATTTGAGAAGAAAAGTTTCTGACCTTCATGCTTGCTAAGAAAACAGCAAACACACGGATGAACTGACCCATTTTTTCCAGCTCTGAAATCTGAAGATGACAATTTAAAATGTCAGCATTGTTAGCTACTCTAGTGCACAAAGTTCTATAGATTCAAGGGTATTAAAGCCAACAGGCATTAATGGGCTAACATAATCTGACCTGCATAATATATGTCACTGAATTCCACCCATCCTTTCTTGCATCAAAGCAGTAACCCCAGGCAAGCTGGTGCCTGTACCTTTACAGCTGGTGCCTTTACCTTTAGAAAGACGATGAATTTTTGTCTGAAATTTTTCCATGATAAACAAGCCATCATATTCCAGAAAAATTTATCTTTGTCATTAAATAAAAATAAGCCCACTCCTGTTTCCATTAATTTCCCTGCCTCTATCCTTTAATTAGTAGCTTATTTTCTGATGGATTTAAATTACTTCCACTATAAAGGTTTTTTCACCACCCAGGAAGCTACAGGATGTGTGTGCACCACACAGCAGAGCTCAGTGCAAATACTCCCAAGTCAGCAAATCCACATGGTTCAGCTTCTCAGCAGGGCTTTTAAAATGCAGATCAAGAGCCATATGAGCACAGCATAAAGGCCAGAAGCATTCTCTTGCCTAACACATATTTTATGAGTCTTTGGATCTGTCAAGCCACCCTGCAGCTACAGAATTCCAGTGAAAAAAAGCCATTGTCTCAGCTGTTACCTCAATTTCCTCTATTCTTTATGAAATTGCTGCAATACTGGGAGATTAAAATTAAAGAGGTTTTGTATGCCATAATCCTGGCAATATTATTCCTCTTTGTTCCTTTCATGAAAAACTGCAGTAATAACATTATCGCAGTCTTTTCCTGCTCTGAATCCAAGGTTTCTTTCAAGAGACTGAGGGATCTCCACTCCTGGCTATCATTGCCCTAATCCTTTCACTGAGCAGTTCAAAACCCTACTTGGAGTCAGTTCCCCAGGTTTAGCTCTATACCTCTATGTAGTTTTCCACAATTGAGCCTCTTTCTAATTAAAGAATTACAGAGTAGGAGGTTTCAGAGCAGTTAGTTATGCCAGAATGCTTAGTTCTTTAATGCAGTCATTCATTATTCTACTTCCAGGTTTCAGATTAAAATAAATGAAAATCAAAGTAACCTCCCTCTCTCTCCAGTCTCGTTCCAATGCACACATACAGCTATCAGCCTTTCCCACAGCAGCAGCAGCATTGTTCCGGCAATGATAACTTTCTTTTTTCTCCCCTCTTCTTTATTTTCAATGGTCAATTCTGAAAATTGATGGAGTTTTTGCTTCCATTTTTTTAAAAATGTATGTGGAACTTTCTGTCCAGAAATCTGTCTTTTCCTTAGTATCATTCCTCCACTGATGCAGGCCTTTTCTGCTTGTAGCTGCTGTTTTCTCTCACCTCTGTCCCCTCTGCTGTGAGTCTCCTTTGAATGACTGTTGCTACATCTCATATACATGTAGACTAATCAAAGAAAAGGTCTCCTAATCTAAACTGACTCCCTAGTATGAGAATGATTTGCTGTAATTGCAGGCAGTATTCAACCCATGCATGAACGTATTAGCTTTGTCTTCCTTTTCCAAAATCTACCTCCTTGAGATATTTTTCTTACTTTAAGTCACTGCTGAGTACAAAAGAGATATATTTCTAGTCCCACCCTTGCTAGAAATTAAGACTACAAAGGTAAAAACAAGTTGGGTTTTGTCTCTGAAGAAATGTTATGTTGGAATTTACCTACCAAACTGAGGTAAATGATATTATGCCAACACCCAGAGCCTGTCATTCATAGTTTAACTGTAATGCAGCTTGAACAGTCATTTACTATTAAAAGATAGTGCTGTGAATGAAGCTCAAGCCAGTGGAAAGGAAAATTAGCTCAGACAACAGCAGTTTTAATAAATCTCATATTCACTATGGTCTAGGTTTGCTTCTTTCAGCAATTTTTTTTATAACATCCAAATGACATTGGACCATGTGACAGGACTCCAATGGAGCCAAAGCTTTGAGATTAATTTCCTACATGTTATTTCCTACGTGTTGTAGTAAACACACTTAGGTCCCGCAAATCTGAGTCTTAAAAGATGCATTTTACTCGAACTCAAATTAGGAAAATCTAACATTTAAAGTAGAAAAACTGATCTGCTGAGTGAGAAAACCCCAAAACTAAATCCCTTTAGTCCTGTGTACTTCCTAGATCAGTTTTGTTCTCAGTCCAGCAACTTGCAAAGGCTTTCTACAGTACTTTACCCCAATACAGTTAATATTCAAGGCCAGGCTGGAGAGGGCCCTGAGCAATCTGTTTTAGCTGAAGTTGTCCCTGTTCATTGCAGGCATTTGGACTAGGTGACCCTTAGAGGTCCCTTCCATTCTATGATTCTAGGATTTTCCTCTGGTCCAGGGGGAAAAAACTACTTTCCATCGCAGCTTTGGCTACAGTTCAGTCTACCTCGCTTTTCAGTAACCTTCCAGTCTGGCTGTCACTGGAGCATCCTGCAGAGTATGCCTTTTTCTCCGCCAGCTCCCTCTGCTCTCCTTCATATTCATCTGCCCAGATAAAGGCTCTTATCTTCTGCCCTGAAAGGACTCCACCGGACAAAGGAAAAAGGCAGCCTTCCTCTCTTCTCCTAGATCACAGCCTTTAAAATAATGTATTCAAACATTAGATACACCACAGGGTGAAAGAAGATGTTGAAACACAGGCTGTCACAAGCTAGGTAGACATTATCCCCTGGCAAATGACCTGGAGGACACATCTTTTTTCAGTAGTGGAGGACTGTATTTGAAGGTTTTATAGCAGTACTCAGGGAAAGTCAAGATTAAGGCTCAGGCCTTAGTGACATAAGGGCATAAAAATTGCCAAACTAGGTCAGTCCTGCTTCCAATAGTAGTTTGCTAATAGATGATTCGGGGAAGATTATATCAGGAAGAATAGGAATAGTGCGATCCAAGCACAGCCTCACATCTTCCAGCAATGTGTGTTTAGGGATTTCATGGGCTGGACATTGCATCTGTCCGTCACATTTAATAGCTACCAGGAGAACTGCCTTCCAGGGGCTTGTCTAATCTGTCTCTGAATCCATTTTTACTCCTGGACTCCACAGATTCTTATGTCAACAAGTGCAATAATTTCATCATGAATTATATGCAAGAAGTGAAGACAGACACCTGTCTTCACCAAGCTCCTTGCTTCTTATGTAATGAAGCTATCGGCTCCCATTCACCTTCTCTAAACTATTCATGAGTTTATAATCCTCCACAACACACCTTTTCCAAGATGGAGTTGTCTTATATTTTCCTCTTATTTAGAAGCTTTTATTGTGGTTCTTATTAAGGAATGTTAGGAGCAACTACTCCCTCCAGCAGCTGTGGACCAGGACTCTTCTGCTTGACCACTGGACCCCAGGCTGCTATGCCTGTGGATCCAGGGTTTGTACCCAGGTTTGCAGGTTCAGTGGGTAGTGAAGGTGAGCACATACCCCAGGCACACACACACACGAAGGAACATACAGGACACTCTCTGGAGTCACACACACACACAGATTTTCAGGTCCCCTGAATACCCACACAGACTCCCCCCAGCAGCCTGATCCCCCCTCCTAAACCCTTATCCCCATGATTGCTGGCTGCTCCAGCCTGAGGTTTGCTGGTGAATGACACAGTCACACCACACCCATCCTAGTCTGGGGACAATACAGACACTGGCTCCCCCAGAAGCTGGCATGAGGCACATGGCCTGTCCCACTCCAGCTGACAGCACTGAGCCCCTCAGTGACCTCATTTACACTGGTTCACTCACAGTAGCTTGGTTTTTTTGGAGCACACACCACAGTGGAGAGAGGCAGAGATGCCCCACCCACTGAGGCAGCTGGCACTGAGATCCCCCTTGCTCCAGTAGTTGACACCACGGACTGTGGGGCACCCACACCCCCAATCTGGCTCCAGCTGGCACCAAATAAAAAAAATTTGACAGCCCTAGTAATTGGCACCTAGTCTTTGCAAGACATATAGGGTAGAGGGTGAGATGACACAGAGAGGTAGTTAAGAAAGGATTAATATAATGGTCCATCAATTACTGTGTCTGAGGAGGTGTGTTCTGCTCTTTGCCTCCCTTATATTAATCTCTCAGGTTTGTGTCTGTATATTCTTTTTATGGCTTCTTGCTTTTATAATTATCCCCTTTTGTATTGAAAAAGTCCTTGACCAAATACCCTCAAGGGAGTATCCACTCTCTCCTTCCACACACCCTTACATTTCTTAGCCTATTCTTTTCCACAAATTCACATTTCTTCCAGGGCTAGTATGCCAAGCTTGAGCTCCCCAAAAACTGTTATAAAGCATTGAAAAGTGTTTTCTACTTGATTCTTACTTTATAATTCTTGAAACTGAACTTGGTTTTTTTAGTTGTCATGAAGATAATGTCTTATGTCGTCAGAGAATTTTATGTCACAACTCTCAGATATTTACAGTTGTGAATCTGAAATTTCAGATGGTTGTGTATCACAATGTTGCATCATTATTGTATAAGATAATATTTCCTGTATTTTTCTTTTTTGCACATATAATTTCAAAACATAGAAATAACAACTTTATTTTCATGTGATACCTAAATGATGGTGTTACGTTGATGAGTAATTTTAAGTGTTTGCTTCATAAAAATAAAGATCTTTTCCTATCGTTTTCATATAGTATATTTATTATGTGACCCAGCTCATTAAAAAAAAAGAAAATGAAACCATTTATGTATTATTTTTACATTTTAAATGGCGTTGTTTGGGAGACCCATATACAACTGCCTAAATTAGGCAACATAATTGCATTTCCAATGACACCATTTCTACCAATCTATGTTTGTTCTAATTTGACTGGTTGTGGGTAGAGGTCTTGGCTATCCTTTTTGTGACTTGAGAACAGCCATATGTTGGTGAATGTGATACTGAGGAATTTCAGTCACATGGGCTTTTTGCATAGCTAAAATTTTGGGAGTTTGGCAAGGGAGAGACTGCTGGAGTACTAAAATTTAGTTACTTTTCCACATTTTAAATGGTAGAATTTCAAGATAGCTATTTAAGCAGCAGGATGGCAAACAACTAGACTAAGAAAGAGATCAGTAACTAAGGGTGGTTTTGCTCACACATGACAGAATTAGGAAACAAAGGCATTATGAGATAAATTCAGGTCAGTCAGAAACGTTCATTTTATTTCTATATTAATTATTATCACTAGGGAAGGATGATATTATGTCAAAAATTTTTACAAAGATCAAGAGAAGTCCTCCTTAAAAGATCTTCTAGTTCATGCAAAACACGATGGTTCCGAGAGCAGAAGGTGTGGCAAACAGTATAAGCATGGAGGCCAATGTGTTGATTTGCAAACACCACAGATATTTTCTGCACTGGTTCCTGGAGCATGTTACAGGCATATCAAGTCTCACCCTTCCTGTGATAGGTGCAGTTTTTCACACTTATGTTCTCCTATCACACACTGATATTCCATGTTTGGTACCAAGGCATGACAATGTTTCACTCAGCATCTGTATCTTGTAGAACAATAGAGAAGTTGTGGTGCTGTATTGCATTTGGGAAACTTTCCTAGCAGGGCTACCAGTCAAAGAAAAGCTCTGCTAAAAAGACACATTACCTATCAGCAGCTTTTTTTTTCTCCTGAGCATAGCCTGCTGCCTGTGTGGTCAAGGAAATACAAGTAGTATTTCCTACAGTGAGGTTCAGAGATCAAGATGACTGAAAAAATAGAGAAAGGGGGAAGGAAAAATCCCAGAGGGGGATGTTGTGTGGATGGAAAGAGAGGGAAATATCCCTGTTCTTTCTTAAGCAGGACAAAATTATAACCAGTAGAGAAGGCTGTCCAAGGAAATTCTAGTTTAATGCACTCTGGAAAAGCACTTCATCAGTCTCATCATCTGTCACCAATATAAACATATCCACGTTTTCGGAAGCCATATAAAATACTATCTATTTTTAAAAATCAGAATTTGCAAGCATAATCATTTGGCCAGTTTGCACAGAAAGCTTTTAAAGAGCTGTTTTAGCATAAAAAATAAAGTGAAAATAGTCAATTCTTCTAAAGGCAGAATGACTAAAAGGCAAAACAAACTTACATGCATAATAACAAAGTTCTTTCTAGTTAAAGTTATCATCTTTTCATTAAATATTATGTGAAGATTATCATTCATAGGATCATAGAATACCAGGTTGGAAGCGACCTCAAACATTTTCTTGGTAAAATCATGTTCTAGGTGAGATTTAATTGTGCCCATTACTCCTCCTCTTTTCCATGTGACTCCACGTGAGTCTCCATCTTCTTTGTAGACATCCTTTAAATATTGGAACATGGTGATAAGGTGTCCCTTAAGCCTTCTTTTCTCAAGTTGAACAAACCCCGTTTTCTCAGCCTTTCCTCATATGGTAGGCTTTCCAGTCCATTGATCATGTTTGTGGCCCTTGCCTGGACCCTCTCCAGCCAGTCTACATCTTTTTAGCGTAGCAGAGACCAAAGCTAAACACTGTGTGGCCTGAGAGGTGCTGAGTGGGATAACGTCTTTATCTCTTGGTGATGTTCTCAATGTAACCCAGCATCCTGTTGGGTTTCTCTGCTGCAGAGCACACTGTTCACTTATACCAAGCCTGTTGTCCACGAGGGGCCCTAGGTCCTTTTCCACAGAGCTGCTCTCCAGTCAGGTAGATCCCAGTCTGTGCTGCACTCCTGGATTATGATTCCTGTATTGAAAGCCTTGGGGAAATCCAGGCAGACAATGTTCACCCTCATCCAACATCAGCTGAGCAAATGAAAATGATCATGTTTGTCAAGCATGATTTGCCCTTGGTGAATCCATGCTGGCTTTTCCCAATCATGTTCTTCATATGACTTGTGATAGCCCTTAGGAGGATTTATCCCATAACTTAATTCAGTGTTAGGTAACATAAAATTAGCAGACCAGTAATGAATGCAACTGAAAAAACAGCAGTCTGGAAAAACTGCTATTAAGATTGGCTGTAAAAGTTAAGTTTTGTTTCCTTCTAGAAAAGCATGTTATTTACAGTCCACTGATATCAATACTTACACAGGTGCACCTAGAAAGTTGTAATATTTGTTTTCATTTTAGTAAACTCAAAGAGAAGAGCAAGAATAAAAAAACTATCTAGTGATATATTAAAAAAATTGAAAAAATTGCTTGCTGTTAATAATTAGTGTTTTCCATTTCAAACAGAAATGTATTTTATTCTGTTAAAACTAATAGTTACAGAATTTTATTCTTTCTTATAATTTAGTCAAGTTATTCTATTTACGCTTTCAGACAGCATGATATCTTCCCATGGGATTTTTGAACATAGCAACACGTTGTCTGTTCACTTACACAAACTGACAAAGTTTAAGCTTCATTCAAACAAGAATGTTTTTTCCACATAAAGGCAGCAAAAACCATAAAAGTGTCTGATGGCAATTAAAGTAGCAAAAGCCTACTACTTGACTTTGTAACTATTTAAGTGTAAAATAAAATGTTGACATTCACAGAGGAATATACTCAAACAAATGATAAGTATATACCAAACAATCGTTTCATTACTGTCCTTTGGAGAACTACTTTAAATAGTTTATTAATGTCAGTCACTGGAAAACAACAGACTACTGTAGACAGGCAGCAGAGGGAGTTCAGGTTTATGCTGCTTCTCGAAAGAAACCCAGTACTTGGAGTTTCACAAGGGAGCAGAAACGTGAAAAAGCAGTTTTTAAATCAGTTGCACCTTTTAAAAATGTTACAGCAGATTTACAAGATTTACACTTACAGTCTTCCAGACTCTTTTTCCCTTTTGCAGAAAGATTTCCTACATGGTGGTAATGCTGAAGCTGTAATGCTGCATATTTTCCTCTCCTGAGGGAGCATGTGGTAGACAAGTGGCTAACCAGTTTCCATAGCAGAAGTCCTCCTGTCCTGGCCCATCTCACCTTCCATGGTTTAGTCCCCTTCTCATGGTGGTAACTGTTTCACTGGTCCAGTTCAGTATCTTCCATGTTGGACCACAACTCTTGACAAATGGCCGCATCTTTCACAGAGCCACTTTGGGCAAAAAATAAGGTTCACAGTCTCTAATATGTTTCCATCTTTGATCCTGGTTTACTACAAAACATGCTATGTCATTTTAAAAAGCCCAATACGAATAGTAAGGTCAGAGCAAATTTACCTTCACCCTGTTAAGCATGGTTTTTCACCAAATATGGATTTGTTGAACATAGAGGCTTTTCCCCAGCTTTTTTGAGTTTCATTACTTTTCTGGAGACGCTGTTGTGTGACAACTTGAAAAGCCCTCTGCTTTTAACTTTTTGACTAGCTGTGTGGCTTTGTTTCCACCAGAGGACAGAATAGTTGATTTAAGTTCCACAACACCCCGTTCATTATCTCCTTGGGTAAGCTTGGTTTCAGTTTTGACCAGCTCGGAGAAGGTACTCAGTCATTTAGCACAGGGAGGAACACTACATTGGTGGTTCACATTCCTTTCCAAAGATATAGGCACTGGTACTTTTGTGCTGAGGCCAGTGGAGGTGCATTTTTCAGAGAAGACACTGTCAGTGACTGACTCAGATTGGCTTTGGCAATATCAGCTCAAGTGAAGGGGGGTGAAGGGGGAAGAGGATGTAACTGGGCTCTCCAGAAGCAAGGCCAAGGGTGGTAAGCCAGAGTCAGGGGTGAAATCAACAGCCCAGCTGAAGTGCATGTATACTAATGCACACAGCACGGGTAACAAACAAGAGGAGCTGGAAGCCATGGTACAGCAGCAAAGCTATGATGTAGTCACCATCACGGAAACATGGTGGGACGACTCGCAAGACTGGAGCCCTGCACTGGATGGCTACAAGCTCTTCGGAAGAGACAGGAAAGGGAGAAGAGGTGGAGGCGTGGCACTTTATATTAGGGAGGCTTTTGATGCCATGGAAATCTAAACTAATGATGATGAATTTGGATGCCTATCGGTAAGAACTAAGGGGAAGGCCAATAAGGCTAACATCCTGCTGGGAGTCTGTTATCGACCACCCATTCAGGAAGAAGAGGAGGATAACTTATCCTACAAGCAGCTGGAAGATGTTTCAGGGTCACCAGCCCTTGTTCTTGTAGGTGACTTTAACCTACCAGACATCTGCTAGCAACTTAACACAGCAGAGAAGAGGCAGTCCAGGAGGTTCTTAGAGTGTGTGGAAGACAACTTCTTGTCACAGCTGGTGAGCGAGCCCACCAGGGGAGGGACTACTCTAGACCTGCTGTTTGCAAATAGAGATGGTCTGGTAGGAGATGTGGTGGTTGGAAGCCATCTGGGGTATAGTGATCATGAAATTATAAAGTTTTCAATATTTGGTGAAATAAGGAGGGGCATCAATATAACTTCCACACTGGACTTCTGGAGGGAGACTTTGGCCTATTCAGGAGACTTATTCGGAGAGTCCTTTGGGAAGCAGCCCTTAAAAACAAAGGAGTCCAACAGGTAGGTTGTGTTTGACCAACCTAATCTTTTATGACCAGGTGACCCACCTGGTGGATGCGGGAAAGTCTGTGGAGGTTGTCTATTTGGACTTCAGCAAGGACTTTGACACTGTCTCCCACAGCATACTCCTAGAAAAGCTGGCAGCCCTTGGCTTGGAGAGGTGCACTCTTTGCTGGGTTAAGAACCGGCTGGATGGCCGGGCCCAGAGAGTGGTGGTGAACACTGCTGTGGCCAGTTGGCAGACAGTCTCTAGCAGTGTCCCTCAGGGATCTGTGCTGGGGCCAGTTTTGTTTAATATTTTTATTGATGACATGGATGAGGGTATTGAGTCTACTATCAGTAAATTTGCAGATGACACTAAGCTAGGAGGGTGTGTCGATCTGTTGGAAGGTAGGAGGGCTCTGCAAAGAGACCTGGAACAGTTGGATAGATGGGCAGAATCCAATAAGATGAAGTTTAACAAGTCCAAGTGCCAAGTCCTGCATTTTGGCCGCAATAACCCCCTGCAATGCTATAGGCTAGGGACAGTATGGCTGGACAGTGCCCAGGTAGAAAGGGACCTGGGAGTACTGGTTGACTGCCAGCAGCATGCCCCTGTGGCCAAGAAGGCCAATGGTATCTTGGCCTGTATCAGAAATAGTGCAGCCAACAGGACCAGGAAAGTCATTCTTCTCCTGTACTTGGCAGTGGTGAGGCTGCACCTCAAGCGCTGTGTCCAGTTCTGGACCCCTCAGCTCAGGAAGGATGTTGAGAAACTTGAACACATCCAAAGGAGGGCAACAAGGCTGGTGAAGGGCTTGGAACACAAGCCCTATGAGGAACAACTCAGGGAGCGGGGGTTGTTTAGCCTGGAGAAAAGAAGACTCAGAGGTGACCTTATCACTCTCTACAACTACCTGAAAGGTGGGGATTGGTCTCTTTTTCCAGGTAACAACTGGCAGAACAAGAGAACACAGTCCATTCTACCCCCTTCTTTTCCTTCTTTTTTTTTCTTCAACTCTATTTAATCCAGTCAATTTGTCTAAAACAATGAAGATTACTCTTCACTATCTCGTCCTTAATAACAACTTCTGCTAATCTCATTTTAGCAGAGGACTTGTTGCTATTTCAAAACACATCCTACTGCTTTTTCTCATTCTTTCCTACAATATCAATCATGGTGATTTTGAAATCATGTAGCAAAGGTACCTTTTTTTTTTTTAAAATTGATTTGTCAATCCTTCAAAACATACTCTGTGCTACTTCTACATCTGAGGAGGTGACTTCCAGAGAAAATTGTTTTAAAAGGATCAAAAATCATTAAACACAGGTCTTGACATTTCATTACAAAGAAAATATATCTCCTGGGATGGTTTTCTTGCTTCTGGAGATGGTCTAACGGTCAACAAGTTTCTCAGTGTACAACTTATCTTCCAAGAATTTTTCAACTGTTTTTTTGTACGCATTTGTCAGAGAAACCTTCTTTACAGATATTAAATTTCAAATAATGGAGGATAGTAATTTATTTACTTGGTTTAAATGACTCAGAGTTGTCATTACCGCTGCAGTTGTATGTTCTGGGAATTCACCAGCTCAGAAGGGAGATAATATTAGACTAGTTGTATATGAAGAAGAGGCATATGTCTTCTCTTTTACCTTTTCCCCCTAAACAAATAAAGCAGTCTGGGTTGCTTCATATCCTGTGGGACTCATTTGACTAAAAAGTGCCCATCTAGATTTTGTCGTAACTCTCTCCCAGTTAGTCTGGAGTAAGAGAGGCTCTCCTTTATTCCATTCTACATGCTAAGGCAGAATTCCCAGAGGACTTGAGGAAAGTGTACCAAGTGTAGGAATAAAGGATGAATGTTATATTTTACGTGACAAAACCAGATCCAACATGTGGTCTAATAGCTGGGAGTATGAATTCCAAGTGAGGAAATAAAGAAAAGTAAATTAGCACAACATAAAACATAAAAAATAATAAATAATAACATATAAACCTTTTGGCTTATTTTATATATATGTGTGTGTTTGTGTATCTATATTTATATCTACATCTATTACGCAAAGAAAGAGACATCTGACTGCACTGTTAAGGGCTCTCAAGTACGGGTTCAATGTTCATAGAGCAAGCACTTTCCTGGGCCAAACCCCATCGTATCCACAACACAGTCGTCCAGCTCCCTTTTTCTTCATTTTAACAATCATTGTCCATCCCAGACAAGGTTTTGAATATAAATGTCTTCATAACAAGAGTTTAATCTTCAGTTTACCACTCAGCTGTGTGACCATGGTGCAATAAAACTACAGCAACTATTACCAAGAGACATCACCCTCGTGTAGGTCAGAAAAAGTCAAATGTTTTTATTTCACAGTGTCGGTGTGATGTGATAGAAGGCACTGTTTTGATTTAAGCCATTAAGCCATAACTTAATTCCAAAACATGGTGTTCCTCTTTTCTTTTTATCCGCCATTTCCAAATTTCAAGCTATGTGATGTTATTAACTAAGAAAGAATTCCATTATTTATCCAGAAGACAATATATTTAAAAATAAAAAACCTCATTAATGAGGTAGATATATCAATTATATAAATATTTAAACAGACACAGCAACTTGGAGTATCAGGAACTGAAGGCCATTGAGTACTTAAGCTGACACCATTTTGAGAGATCGCAGAGCAAATTCTTGGAGCTTCCTGAGGAAAATATCTTTAAGATCTGTTTCTCAGGCTGCATTATTTAAATTTTGGAGGACTCCAAATCATTACCATGTAGAAGATTAGATCTTTTGAGCCAGTTGAACTTTGATTAGGGAAACTAAATTAAAATAGAAATCTAGATTCTCAGTATAATTGTAATCAGTCATGCTTAAGAAACATGCACTCAAACTAGAACTGTTGCAGAGCATGGTACTATGATCATGAGGGAAAGGGGACTTGTTTAGGCCAACAGAGTTCATAATGATATGCATTAACAAAACAGAGGGACAGCAAATTAGTACAAAGTGACTGTGACTAAATTTAGGATGGAAAGAAATAAAAGAAAAAGGCTGTCACAAAGTACAGGGCAGTGGCAGAAAACTGTAGAGTTAATTAAAACTATTGCATGATAGACTGCAATAGCAGTAACTTCTGAATTAATTTGCCTATGTCCAGATACAATTCCTCCTTTTCTTTTTCCTAAAGGAAGATTCACCAGGAGTCCTTAAACTTTCAATTCTTCACCAAATGGATTATGTGGATGAAGGTCTTTTTCGGTCATACATATTCGGAGTTTTTCTCCATTCACAAGACTAGGAAATATATTCAAGGTAATTGTTTGCAGGGCAATTTGGTACCATTCCTGAATTGTCTTTGGAAGATTTTGATTATGTAGGTGAATTCATAAAACCCTGAGATTGAGCTATATTCCTTGGACAAAAGAGGCAGTCATGGGGAGTCATGTAAAAATCATGGGAGGAAATAATTTAGTTAAGCCTAATTTAGTTTCTGCTTCAAAACTCTTAATACTGAGCTTCCTTTATGACTCTTCTGCTACTTCAATATATTGCTTGTTTCTATAAATATGACAACATTTCAAAAAGTGTTCATTTATGGCTGACTGCTTTAGTGGCTTAGTGAAAGTCAAGTGGTTTATTTTTGCAATGTTCCCCACAATTAAGCCTTCTGTCCCAGCCTGACAAGAACCAAGACTGTCCCAGAAGAACTCTAAACTGTAGTTTGAGGAAACCAATAATGCTGCTGTGCTTGTTTTTATTAACCATCTTCACTAGATAGCAGCGTTGGCAAAGAACTAGGCTTTTGTTCTCGACTGCAATTGTGACAATTGTTTCCAGTCTAGGGCATTAATTTTTGACCTGTTAAACCAGAAGGATTCCCCTGGTGGCAAAAGGGCAAATTCAGCCTGCTGTCTGTGAAGCTTCACTTAGTTCTATCCTAAATGTTGTCCAGAAAGGAGTTGGAAAGGTCAAGAGAAGCCCAGAAAACAGAGAAGTGTGCTCTTTCCTCAGTTAAAATCTGTATGGTGAGTTCAAAAAGCAGCAGTAACCCTTCCTCTGCACTCTGGTTTTAATCAAGGATTGTCAGTGATCCTGGTTTCCGTGTACTCCAGGTAGCTGTTAAAGAGTGAATGTACCACCTGTGGCCATCTACTTCAGTCTTCAGGCTATTATGGATAAAGATGGTGGTAACACCGACTTTTGCTAGACATCATCCTGGCACCTACAGATGCCACAGAGCTCACTAAGGTTTCACAGCCACATGAGAGTTAACTCACTCTGTAGTGAGACAGTGCTTCTTATTAACTCTGTGCCAAGCTTTGCATGACCCAGCACAGGATACAATTTATTTGTAAAAGAATTATAGTAGAAATATATAGAATAGGAAACAGCAAAGTAGCCATCTTCTTCTTGGATGATTTTCATGGCCAAAGGCAAAATGAGAAGTCATGACAAAGTCTTCGGTAAATTAGGATTCAAGGTTTCTCACCATATTCTCTTTAGTGAATATTTTAGAAATGTATTTTGCTGCCACCAAAAACTGCAGCATGTGCTAAAATTTCCATCTCTATTGCTGCAGCAAGTAGAGAATAAAATAGAAAATATCCTTAAAAATTGCCCATGACATGACACAATATTTACCTCTCACCCTGAGTCAGCATGTGTAGATCTGCAGCAAGCAGTCAGACCTTTGGGGAGGTTTCCGTATCCGTGCATATAGCTGCTAATAACATTCTAACCTCTGACTTCTTAATTATTATCTTCTACTTACATCATTCAGCAACTCAGTGTTAAGACTCTATTAACATATTATAAGACATTAATAGATTTTTTTTTTTTACCAATTATATTTCAGGATTGCTTTTTATATAAATGCCCTACTGCTAAGTGCATGTCATCTCCCTGACTCTACTCTGATGTACCAAGACAGTAGTTAAAAATGGCTAATAAGTCACTCATGTAACATTATAGGTACATTTGGTACCTTTCTCTCCTCTGATTATAGATATATCAGCTCATTAAACACTAGTGTAAGAACACTAGCTGAGCCCTTCCTTTTAACAAACTACCAGTGTGAAACTAGAAGCTAAGCCCTTCTCTTTTAATGTGTAAGTATCACTGCCTCCATAATCAGTTGAGGCTAGGAAGTGATGTAAGGAGAGCATACCGTGTTTCAGCCAGCATTTATTGCTACAGAGGTGGTGATTTTTTCGTGTCTGATTTCAAGCATATTTTTAAACATCTTCATGTGTCCTTTTCAGGTTGCTTCTTTTATTAAAAATGTTGATGTTCACTCTCAGAAAGATTACTGTACTTGTGTATGTGCCACATTGAAGATAATTACTCCATGCAATCATTTAGAAGCTGTATAGCACTACAGATACAATGAAAAACTCATATAGCTCATAAACGTGTATACTAAATAACATAATATATAGTTATATAATAATGTACAACAATATATATTGTAACCGTAAGTCAGACTCTAATTTGGAACCTTCAGTGGCCCCCAACAAAAACCCATTTGTTTCTACAGAGAATAGGAAAGTATTCTGTGTGATTGCTTTAATAAATAAAATCAGTCATTTTTTGCTCCCAGTCCAATTGCATACTAACTGTAAATTTTGTCATGGCTCCCATGGGTTTCCTCTCCTGAAGATTTAAAAGTATAAAAAGACTTTCTCTTCACTCAGAATTGAGCACACTGTAGCTTCTGGAAGGTCCTCTACCCTTACCATTGGAAACAGCCTTCTAGCTATTGACATGGAAGTCCTTCCTTTCTGGGTTTGTCAGTGATCAGAAGGAAAAACAGATGCAGAAATAAACACAAAGTGAAGCACTCTTCCCTTATAAATTCTTGTCCCTTAGATATTACAAGGGCATGCAGTGATAGGACAAGGAGGAATAGCTTAAAACGAAAGGAGGGCAGGTTTAGATTAGATATTAGGAAGAAGGTGAAGGTGGTGAGGCATTGGAACAAGCTGACCAGAGAAGCTGCGGACACAACATCCCTGGGAGTGTTCAAGGCCAAGCTGGATGAGGCTTTGAACAAACTGGTCTAGTGGGAAGTTGTCCCTGCCCACAGCAGAGGGGTTAGAACCAGATAATATTTAAGGTCCCTTCAAACCCAAATTATTCTATGAGTCTGTGATATTCTCTGGTGAAACTTTCCACCCAAGACATGGATCACAGGGCCCCTCCTCTATCTGCTGAAGCACACAAGAAAAGAGTCACTGCAGAGACAGTTGTACGCAGTCCCACCTAGGCACAGCAGACTCGCCATGAGCCTATGCCTTCCCATTTTACACTTGCTCATGATTTCTGTTTTCCTTTTCCTTCTTTTAAGTCTGATTTTCGTACTGGTATGTTGGGGTAGAACTCCTTGATCTCATCACAGCTCATCAACCCCTTGTTTGGCAGTAGCATACCTGCATATGGTTCACATGGCACCACTGAAAGGTACAGAACCATGTCATCAGAAATATGTGCTGCAGCAATGTAACAGTGCCCATCGGACTCCTGGCTGATTTTCATGGCCAAAGACAAGATGAGAAGTAATAACTAATTCTGCAGTAGATGAGGATTTAAGGTTTTTCATCTTTTCTTTGCTGAATATTTAGATAAAATGTATTTTATAGCTGCCAAAGAATTAGAGCACATACCACCATTTGCAGTTCCATTACCCAGAATAAATTAATACAGTATGACAAAGTGATTCAACAGACTTGCTCTGTTATTATTACCTGTTTCAGAACTCCCAAATAAAATCAGTCAGCTGCAATGTATGCTGTGCTTCCCAGAGCTCCATTAGTTGTTTTGGTACCTTAAACATGAGTAACTGCTGGAAAGAGAAAGGTTATATTAATGTCTCTAAATACTGTACCAAATAATTAAGTTGTCAAAAACAAAAGTAACAAAATTATTTTAGGACCTTCCCTACACTAACAGTTTGGTAAAATTAGTAGTTAATGAGACACACATCCTCAAGGGCTATTAAATTACTTTACAAATGACAGGCCGGGAAATAGCACTATTTGCATTTTAAACTGAGGAAATTGAGGAACAGAAATGCTATTAGACAAAATATAAATGGTGAATCACATTGAAGTCATAAAAATCAGAAATGGTGACACAGATTAATTTAGGTGTATTTAACTGGGTCAGGCTAGGAGTATAGTCACACCACACTCCCTTTGTTGAGATAGAGGGTAGCCCAGTAAATACATTTTTGCTGTTATTAACAAAAGGCTGCATATTGCCCTTCCAGTGCAAGGGTCTGAGAACTTTCCAGGAATTATCTTGGCATGGCTTAGCCATGATATCAATTGTCTAGAAGTGAGGCAACTATTGTCAAATGTTTCTTCATCTTAGTTTCAGTTCATAGCAACAAGTGGGTTAAATAATCTAGAACTCTAGAGCAAAAACTGAAAGCTTTATCTGAGGTGCCAGGCTGCAAATGCTGATGATAATCAACAAGCAGCCAACAAGCAGTCACTGTATAAGTGCGGGCTCACGAGTAATGTGACACTAGTTGCAAAGGAAAAAGCAAAGAGAAAAACTGAATAATCTGGAAACTATTAAAATAAGGAACATGTAAGAAGTCTGTGTGAAGAAAACATAAAAAAGTAAATCCAAGCAGATGCAAGACTGAAGAAATCTCTGTCATGAACATCACCCTCCATCTGAGGAAGACCTCGGGAGACTGATGACTTTTTACGGTTTCCTTCTCCGTTCTACTTCAGAAGTATTGAAGGGTCAGCCTTGGACTCAGAGGGATACTGAAAGGGTAAGGACAACACCACTGAACAAGGGAGAAATACTAGGAAGGTTTAGTATAAAAATGTTAATACTATTGATGAAGATCCACTGTGTTAGTTTGCATTATTAGCCTGTTAAAACATTAACTGGGCTAGCAATAAATTCTTATCTCCATATGTATAATATTAATGCCAATGCTCGTAACTGAATGTTGAGCACAGTGAGACACACAGCATGATCAGGTTCTGAGGCACACAGACTGCCACAAGGTACATGGGCCTTTCACTCCCAGAGTGAAGCACTGTAAGTTCTCCAGGAGCTCATACATTCCCATCCAGCAATAATATCCTATTTATAGACTCAGCGTTGAATTCTTCCTCTATATTTAGAGGAAGTGACACTACTTTCAACACTTAATAATTATGGAATGTATGAATGCAAAACTCATTTTCTAATATGAATTATCAATCGATAATATCCATTTTCACAAGGAGCAACTGAACTATTGGTCCATTTCAAAGATAGTAATCTGTGAATTTCAAATAACACTTTTTCACAAAAAGGATTTCATCCTCCCTGATAATGGCTCTACTGCTTTCAGTCTTATAATATGTGGTATTGTTGTATTCTGCCTGCACTGGAATGGTTGCATTTCAATAGGAATTGAAATAACATTCTTCCTAATACACATGCCAAAAAAACCCCTGGCATGTAAATAAAAAGCCATTTTTATTATTAGCTCCTTTCCAGTCCATTCTTTATAATGCAAAATTAGTACTTTTCAGCAGACTATCACATTGTGAAATATTCTCTTTCTCTCTTATATCTGGTATCACAAAATACCATGGCAGACTAGTCCTGTTCAGCAGCATGATGCCCCAGCAGGAACACAGAAAAAAGACATCCCAGTTTTTTCAAAACCATAGTTCCTGCAACAGGAACTTTAGCTTTCATTTCTTTAGAATTCATGATTTCTCAGTGAACGAGAATAAGAGTAGGAAATTATTGTTGATGAGCCTAAAACAAAGACAAATAAAATCAGTATTTGGTAAAATCCTGGGCAAGGGAGTAATAGAGAAAATTATTTTGGTACTGTAACCAGTGCAGAAACAAACAATATTGAAGTTAAACAATTCCAAATAGGAAATGTGGTAAGACTAATTTGGGCTTGCATGGAGCTTTCTGAGTATTTCAGAATCAAATAAGGATTGTCCAAAAATATAAACAGGGGAAAATTGCATAGGATGATTGAGAAAGCAATACAGAAGTACAAACAGACAAAACAAGAAGTGATAAGTGTAAATGTGTAAAAGCCAGCAATGGGTAATAAGCTTGCAAATTATAGCCTCCCCCCCCCCCAAAAAAAAAATATATAGACAATATACAAAAACTTTAGAGGGCATGGCAAAATGAAGTAAAATGTCTTGAGCCTTATGGAGAAATTGAGATATTAACAGATAACATATAAGAGGTAGAAATATCCCAGGGTTTTTCACTTCCTTTTTCACAAAAAGATTAATAGTGATCAGATGATTCATAAGATTTCTGTTAACAACAAAGGGATGTGAACATAGGCCAGACTCGAATAAAAATAAATCAGAGAATATTTAAGTATTCAGGAAAGTGATATATATTCAAGTCACAAGGCTTGAGAGAATTTATTGTTGAGCAAATCAATCTTTGAATTGTTAGTGATTATATTCTAGACTTCATGGAGAATAGGTGAAATCTGAAAGGGATGGAGAAGGAGAAATATTGATCTTAACTTTAAGAAAAGGAAAAATAAACACCTGGGGAATTAGAGAGCAGTAAACATAACTTTATCTTTGCAGAATGATACTGAAGTAAATGATTAAATAATCAATTTATAAGCTCCTAAAAGCAATGAAGTAGCTTTAAGGATCCACCATCCACTTCTTGAGGCAAAACCTTTTCAATGACCAACCTGTTTGTCTTTACTGGATATCTCTCCCTCAGTAAACAGAGTAGAAGCACAGGCTGAACTGCGATGAAACTGGAAAATGTTTTTGGCACAGTCACTCTCAGGAGAAAAAGCTGTGTCTGGTATTTTGGTTCTGGTTGAACACAGGTGCTTAGCAGGTAAAAGAGCCAGTTTTAACATAATTGTCACTAGATTGCATCACACTGGAAGATCGTATTTGGTGGGAACAAGGTAAGGCTGCCCTGCACATAATTCTAGTCAGTGTTTTCATGAACAATGTGAATAGTGGAAAAGCTCCTTATAATATTTGTAGATAATTGAGCTGGGAGGGGCTTCAAGGACTTTGGGGTGTACGTTTAGAATTCAAAATAATTTTGATAAATTGGAAAAATGGGCTCAGATCAGTACAGCAAAATTCAATAACAACATCTATGAATTACTGCAGGAAACTCAAATGCATGCATATAACAAGGCAAACAAGTGACTAGATAGCTACACTGCAAAAAAAGATCTGAGGTATGTAAAGGCTGTAAAACTGGATACAAGTCAACAGTGTGCTGCCCTTGCAAAAAAAGGTTATATTATTAAGAGTATAGCATATAAGAAACAGAAGGCAACCATCCTTCTGTCCAAGGCACTAGAGTGGCAGTCCAGTTTTCAGCAGCGCACTTTCAGGAAGATATAAGTAAATAAAAGAAGAGAGTAGTTTTAGGTTGAAAAAATCAAAAGGGAAGGCAAGATCCAATCTTTCATTGCTACTCCATGGTCTGTCACAACCTTCATGGCTCAGCTGACTCATCCTGAGTAGGTCTTTTCCCTGACAGTTGGTTAAAAAAAAAAAACCTAGAATAAATTCTTTCATATTACCAGCAAACTAATAGCTGAGTGAATTGAAACTGAAACAGCCTACTCCTCCACCTAAATCCTGATTTCTTACAGCTTTTCTTAATAATTCTGTGACTGTAATATGCAAATTAATCTGCCTTTGAAAAAGCGCAACTAGACATCCCTGACGAGATTTAGTTCAGTGCATGATTTATTCACTGATACACTCATGAGCATAAATTGATCCACCATTTTTAGGACCAGATACTTGATAACATGCATAATCCTTAAAATACGCAAGATACAGATAAGAATACAGTCTGTTATCAGGAAGTTATTCTACATCAGCTCCAAAATCATATCAGTTGAAATCGTACTTCTCAGCTGATTTCTGCTTTTTTAATGCTACCTCACTCCCAGAGTATCAAAAAAAAAGTGATGCATTCTCACAGATGAAACTTAGGTCATTTGTGGCACTTGAGTGAAGTTTCTTACAAGACTTCATGTAGATGGCAATAACAGTTAGATTTCATCAGCTGGCTCAGTAAGTAGAGAATTTCAGCTGGAAATCATACACCCCTGTTTACACTGGAAGATGAAGCTGGAGGAATGGTATCCATCACATCACCCCGTATGCCATGAACTTCATGAAGCATTGAAGCTTTATTGGAGTGCAGAGGATGTCAAAAGGAACCTTCAATTTCTTTTTCAGGTAAGAATCAAATAAATATTGGAAAATTTTCAGACCAAACACCACCAGATACAGATAACCCTCAAAGCTGACTGTTCAGTCAGATAATAGTGTTTGTTTTCAGAGACTTTAGGGTAAGCCTGTATTTCCTCTTCCATTTTGGTTTTCCATTGCTAGAGATAGCATTTCCACATTTCACAGCATATGTCCATTGCAGACAAGTATTATTTCTACTTTTTTAAATTTTATTTTTAAATATTCTCTCCTAACATCTGACTAGGACAGAGAGATGACCTCTTAAAACTCATGAATAAGAACTAGAATGTTTCTTAGGAGTTTTAGCAGTGAATTGATCTTTTCTACTATTTTCTTTTCTACTTTCGGCTGCAATCTGACATGACAACACAAGGTCTTAATTACTTGCTAAGGATTCAGAGATAGATGGATAGATAAATAGAGAAAGAAAAGCAGTAAGGTAATTGCTTCTAATGGAGGGGGCAGGAGTAGTGGCAGAGAAGGCAGAGATTATAAATGCTCCTAAATCAGGCTGTTTCTTTTCTTATATCAGGGCTTGTTCTATTTATAGTTACCAGTGGAGAAAGACCCACATTTTAAAGAATTTTAAGCACATCATCACAGGGAAGGAACAAGAAAGTTCTTGGAAAAATGCAGTTATCAGCTCCTAAGTTAAATCCAGAGTAAAAAGCAGAATGTCAGGAGAAAACAGGCCAGATTCAGCAGCTCAAGGGCTGTGAGGATGCTGCATGAGCAAAACCCAGGTTCAGCCAGTAACGAGGCTGAGCGTGGGTTCTTAGCGGGGGTATACAGAGCACATGTATGCACTGTACGTACTATGAAATGTATGCAACTGGCCATTCAGATTACATACACAACACTCACCAAATACATGCAGCACAACAGCCTCGTCCTGCTCCCCCCTCTGACTGAGCACAGTGGAATACCAACAGTGAAAATGTGCATATATCAGAAAGAGAGAGAGGGAGAGAGGGAGGTATTCATGCCTTCCATGGTTCCCTGCAGCCAACCCTTCCGTGCTTTTACCTTCTGTGTTCCTTTTGGGTGTGTAGACCATCTTTAACCACACAGTTTAGCTAGGAAAAGGCAGTCAGTGACTGGAAATTACATTCAGAGATGGGAAGGAGATAGTTAATTAGGCACAAGAGAAGTCCATTCAGGATTGTAAGGAGGGAAACCTGCAGAAAATTGAGGCAAACTCTGAAATTGTGGGAGAGGGTTCTTCAATAAAGCCATAAGAAAACAGATTAGTATTTAGGGACTTGGTTTGGTTCTGAAAAACATATCCCACTGAGAACAGTTATAGAATCATAGAAAAGAAAGTTTTGGTTGAAAAGGACCTAAAATGTCACCTAATTCCAACTGCACTGCCATGGGCAGAGATGTGCTACACTAGACCAGGTTGTTCAAGCCCATCCCAACAAGGCCTTGAACACTTCCGGGGATAGAACATCCACAAGCTCTCTGGGAAATCTGCCCCCATGTCTCACCACCTCCACAGTAGCTTGCCAAAAGCTGCGAAAACAGACAGTGGGCAGAAGCTCAAACTAGTGTTTGGGAGTGTCACTCACTCAACATGTATTTGATTGGGATTGGTAAAACAGCTTTACATAAAATAAAATTTTTCAACCATTACTTGCAAAGCAACCAAAAGACTGTGATATTTGTACAACAGGGGAGGTGCCCTACAGTTCATAACAAAGAAAACCTGCCAGATGTTTGCCAATTAATGCACGCCTCATGCCATGGCCCTTCATAGAATTCTGTATGTCATGGAAGAGAAGTCTGCACAAGGGGAAGACAAACAAAAGGAAGGGGTAATAGAAATGGATATTTTGAGCAACAGAATAGGGAAAACATGTCAAGTCCATTTTGTCAGACACCTTCCCAATACTAATCTTTCCTCCACTAATATACCCCTTTATTTCTAATTAGATGCCTTATGAAAACACCACAAAAAGCTTTATTTAAACAGTTGTGCAGTCTCCATCCTTGGAGATTTTTAAAACTAGTCTGGATGAAGCCCTGAATAACCTGGTCTGATCTGAGGCACAACCTCGCTTTGTGTCAGAGGTTGCACTAGAGACCTCCTGAAGTTTCTTTCAGCCTGAATTGTTCTGTGATTCTGCGATCCTAAGAAACTTTGTACATCAAAAAGTTCATTTGCATATCTGAAAGCAGTCAAGGCAGTGGGCACATTCTGATAAGTTTGTAAACATGTCATATCTGCAGATGTCTCTTTCTGCAGGCTCTCAGTTTCAACTGTGGATAAATGCATGGGATAGAAGTTCAGGGTGGTTTTACCTTACCTTTTGAGTTCAAACCAAACATTCCATTGAGCCTGAACCCAGATCATCTTAGAATGTCATTTTGTGACATCTGTCAGTATAAATATCATCAAACTATGACACAAGAAGAGGGTGAGTTTCAGGGAGGAGCCATCCACTCAGAGGAGCTGTCAGTGTCTTTAGCCTGCAGGGATGAGACAACAGATCTTGGACTTGTACCAGTAGCTCCTTTCTTGACAATTGTCTCTAAGCAGACTCTTGATGTACTTGGTTTTGCTAGGTTGCCATAACAGGGTATCTGTAAAATGACATTTGCATTATATTTTTTAAATTCATTGTGACCTTCTGAGAGGGACTTTTCTGTCAGCAAAACCCACTTTCCCCTGTTCAAGCTTCATGAAGGGTATAATTCATAACTGATGAGAATTGTGCCTCTGCCAAGGAGCTTTACATTGGCAGAAAGATGTGAAGGCAGAATTGTCACCTCTCAAGGCACCCTATTTCATGTAATGGATAGCAAGGAAAGTTCACAATGATTCTGAAACAGTGCATAGTCAGCTGATAAACACAAACTGGAGGTGTGCTTGGAAGCTTGGAAGTAAAAATTAAAAGTTTTAAACATCTCATTGCACCTGAATAAAGCTCAGATATAGTTTAAACTCTCTTCCTGCTGTCCCTGTTTAATTTGGATAACTGCCTGTGAGCGGTTCTTTTTTTCATTCCAAGTTCCTTCACCCCACCTTAAAATATTCTGTAAATATGGAAGAGAAGGCAAAAGATAACCAATAATGCAAGAATTGGGAGAAATCAGAACAATTACTGAAAAAAAATGTCCCTTCCATAAACAGGATGTTAAAAGTGTTGACATGAACAACAAGAAAGCTTAACTGTGAACAAGATTGTGATTTCCATTCAGGCGAGCAATTGATGCCCTTTAAAAGCAGTCATTCATAACACTGGGGGAAATTCTCACTATGCTGAACATGCAGCAACTGGTGGGATGTTCAAATGTCATGCTTGCTCTGTGAGAGTAGGAAACTATCGAAGAGTAAGTATGTTAAAAGTAAAATAGAGTTAAGCAGGGTTTTATGGGCATGGGAGATTTGTCCTGAGAACAAGATTGTTCTTTCCATTTAAGTTTTGCCCATGAAAATTAAGAACAATGAAACACTTTTTACTCTATGGTGGACATGCATGAACCAAGAAAAGCTAAATATACTACCTTACTTGAAAAGTCATGTAACAATTTGTATAAACTCTTCCTTATAGTCTCAGCTGCCATCTCAGTAAGACAGTTATAGAGGTAAAGAATTTTCACATAATGGTATGGAATGTTATAATGGCATAAACACTCATGTTTTTATACCAATGAGTCATTCTTATTTCCCTTCTTCTGAAAATATTATATATTACTACATACCACATTTTACAACAATTTGGTTTTCAGAAACAAATACAGAATAGAGATCTAAAAATATTAGAGCACACACACATCGAACACTAAATACAGGTGGATGCTGATAGTGGGTCTATTTTCTGCACTGGTTTCTGGACTTTGTATGCTAACGTCCAATCAGAATGTGCTGCACGTGTCTCAAATCCTGTCAAATTAAACAACTCCTCATCTTTCTGGAAACTAATCTTTAGCTAACATAAAATTTATATTTAACAGAAGTGGATCAAATAAAGGCACTTTTTTTTTTTTGCTCGGATGTGATAATTGTTAATACCTTTCACTGGTATTTTCCATTTCTAACATATATTAGATTACAATGGTTAATTTTGTCTTGTAGATTGAGGAGATTAAACATTGCAGGGGCAAATGAACCCGCTTTGAGCCTCATTTCTTTTGGTTCCATGAACGATAGATTATAGTGGTGATGTAACCATAAAAAATACCCATTTGTTTGCTGAGCATTTTAAGCAATTCTGCCTTCATGCTTTTAGTTATACAGCTGATTATTAACGGTTCTGGAATCCGAAAAGGTCTCCCAATCCACTGAAGAGCTAAGTGAAATTTAGTGCTTGAGAAATAGTATCCACAGATTACACTACATACAATAAAGGGTCATCTTGAAAGTGAGGAGCAAATACTTTGTGATCATTCTACCCTTATCCTTTTTGATGAAGCTGCCAACACATGTTTAATGATGATGACTTTGAAATACAAACATCCATCCAATAGAAATGAGTGGAAGACTGAACAGATTTGTAAGATCCACTGAGGGAAAAAATTCCCATGAAATGGAAACCACTTCTTGATTCAGTGCCAAACTGCAAGGAATTATTCTAATTTTTATTGGTTATTAGCTCTATGGTAGAATTTTCTCTGGCCCAGGAAAGGCTTACTGGAACTACATCCAACACATAGACAGTGAGCAAAATATTTCTATCTCCTCCTTATAAATTTGTCTAAAAAAACCCACAGCACTGAGTACCTGCATCCAAATATCCCTACCGATTCTCACAAGAATCTTGTGCAGGAATGCCTTCAGAACCATATCAGATTTCCCAACAATTTATGGAACTGCATGACGAATAGTTACATGATGCACAGTGGGGAAGGACTCCTGTTAGTCTGATAGGGATTTTTGTCGGCTAACCACACTCATCAGTTCTGTGTCTCCACTGTCAAAAGCAGGATCCATTGGAAGAGCTTTTTGTAAGCTCCAATGTTAAGCATATCCAAGCACCTTTCAGAGGCTCTGCACCTGTTCTTAGGCACCAGAGAAGCACCTGCATCACCCAGGATAGCAATTTTTCTTGTGGAGTGGGCTTCACGTAATTCAGTGTACTCCACAGCACATTCACAGCTGCTACAATAAATCCTAAAAGCACTACAGTCTCAGCATGAATGCAGGCAAGAAAACTCTGGCACCCTCTGAATGCTGATATCTACGACACACATGGTGCAATCATTGATTGCAAATGCTTATATTTTAATGGAAATAACTTAAAACCTGCCGTATTGATATCAGGTTTTTAAAGAATTGTGCGTTAAATTTTTTTTATTGCTGTGGTAAAAGGACTGCTAATCTTCACTACGTATATTGCACCTGATAAATTTTATGGGTTTGACTGTATAAGGGTTGATTTCTTTGTCAAAGAAAGTATCAATTTAAGTGCAAGCCTCTATGCTTTTTACTTCAGGGACATAGAGTGCTATTTAATTGTCATGTGTATATTGCTTGCTGATTTTTGATACTTTAATAAAACCCTTTGGCATTGCTGTGGTTTCTCAGTTTCTTACAATTAAGCATAAAACAAGTCCTTAATAACAATGCAGAACTTTATTAGACTTAGAATTATATGCAATAAAAGAATTCCAGAGCAGTGCAGTCCAACTTGTGATTGCTAACAAGGTATAAAAGTGCTTTTTTTTTATTATCAAACAATACTTAATCTAAAAATAAAGGGGGAAAAAGGAAAATAAAAAGTTAATTAAAACAAAAGTACCAAACCACAGCTTGTAAATAACATTGTAAAACATCCTACAGGCCAACTGAATGGCACTGATCTCTATTTTCTTCCCTACACCTACCTTTTCTGTTATGCATGGTGTAGAGCTGTTGCAGAGCTGAACAAGTAGGGAGTATTTGTTCTGTTCCTTCTACAATTACTCCAGCTGTGCATCCCCTAAAATCTCTGAATGTAGCTAGTAAATCCCACATTTGGGTACTTACTTGTTCCCTACGTGATGGATTGCCAATATCATGTTCCCTGCTTCTCTCAGCTCATATTTTGAAATTTTTTGAGGAACCCAGAGCTGGGGAAAATCCAATGCATCTGCAATAGCTGACATTTCACGATATCATGCAGACACAAAGACCATAGCAGAATCTCAGTGTGAAGCGGAAATTAACTGCATGTGGTTGCGCATTTCAGCTGCAGCAAACTGTTGGTGCTTAGGTTTTAATCCTGATCAGCCAGAGAAGAGGACATGATTGGGTGGTCTGTGTTGCTTGTGACCCCGTGCAAGCTTTGTGTGCTTAAGTGGGTGCTGATAACAGTGCCAGTCTCTCAACTCCATTGGTCTGTTTTGTACATTTATGTACTGTGTGTACATTTATATTTTCAAAGTACATGCCCAGCCTTGCTACAGCCTGGACGTGGAATTGAGACCATCGGTGGCCGTGTCTGGCAGAGTAGGAGCAGAAACCTTTTGTGTGTTTAAGCCGTCAGGATCTAGCTCCCCCTAATCTTACTACAAGCTCAGCTTCAACATACGAGGTCTTCCAGAGGCCAGTTTTTTGTGCATACACCAATGCGACATTGTGATAAGGAGAAACCTGGCACAGCTGGGAATACTTTAGTATGAACTTGATTAACTATAAGAGAAGTTCCCAATCCACAGGAAAGCTATTTTGTACTGGCTTGTCTGTGTGTGGTGAGAAATGTTCTTCACTGACAGCAAGGCTGGTCATGTCCCCGTGGTGGTTGGCTCATAATAAGGAACATGCATGCTGCTACGATTCAACCCCAGCCAGCAGCTAAGTACCATGTGGCTGCTCACTCACCTCCCCCTCCCAGGGAAAGGAGATGAGAGTCAGAAAAAAAGTGGGTTAAGATAAGAACAGTTTAATAGTTGAAACAAATTTAAATGATGGTGATGATGATAATAATAACAATAGTAATAATACTAATTAAAAAAAAAAAAAAAAAGGAAAATAAAACCCAAGAGAAACCAGTGGCCCAAAATACAACTGCTCACTACCCACTTGCCAATGCTCCTCCCAGTGATCACCCCTCCCAGCCAACTCCCCCCAGTTTATATACTGAGCTTGATGTTCTGTGGTATGGAACACCGCTTTGGGCAGTTAGGGTCAGCTGTCCTGGCCGTGCTCCCTCCCAGCTTCTCACTGGCAGAGCATGGGACACTGAAAAGTCCTTGACTTACAAACCACTTGCTTACAAGCAAAGTACCAGTATGTTATCAACATTATTCTCATACTAAATACAAAACACGACACTGTACCGGCTACTAAGAAGAAAATTAACTCTATCACAGGACAGATGTGAACAGGTGTCCTTGAAATTCTGCTGGTAATATCAGTTCTCCTTCCCTTCCTCACAGAAGAAAAAGCAGCAGAATCTAGTCTTCTTAAAACTGCAAAGCATTTATAAGTCAGTGAAAGGTTTACTGCAACGAAAATATGATTCCTCTGTTAAAAAAAAAAATTAAAATCCAAACCAAAACACAACAAAAACAATAAAAAGCAGAGGAGAACTTGGCACAGATGTAGATCTCAGGCTGGATTTCAAAAAAGCCGGATTGCACATTACCGTATTGATAGAAGTACAGCATCGCATGGCATCGCAACTCCCTCATCCCGTAGTCTGGACCACAAACCCCATTACACCTACTCCAGTTCAAATCTCTGAAAAGTGAGTCAGCTCATGCTGCTGGGCAGATTATTGCTCCTGCTCACACCAGCTCATTGCGAGCTGGCTCAGGCATCTCTTCAGTCTGCCACGTGGATGCCCCACAGTGCCACAGATCAGCACACTGCAACATTAAACTCCTCAGCTCAGACACTTAGGTATTCACATGGCATTTTTTGTTGTAACTGTGAATGAAGCATGTTGAAATTCTAAGCAAGTACCATTCAACAAGCACCAATATTTCAACCAAACCCATTTGTGCACTTAGTGGTTGATCCATAGCCCACTAGAGACAATGGGAAGACTGCCATTAACTTCACATCAGGCTCATAAAAAATGAGGCAGATAACTTCCATTAATGCTAATGAGAGTCATGTATATAAATCACCTAACACTGACAGAAAAAGAAACCTTCTTCTGTTCTGCTTTTTACACAGTTCCTACAGTCTGTGATATTCATCCTCCTCCAATAGCATTGTGAAGACAAAAGGTTTTTCAATAGCCACATCTTCCTGATGATTTTGCGTTCTTTCAACATGAGTCAAGCTTCATGTAGACAGAATACCTCTAATCATACAGTCATGAAACAATTACATTTTAACATTGTAATTAATAGATTTTTACTATTATTACTATTTTTTCTAATTACTTCTATTTGCATAAATATGTATGTAAAAATTTTAAAACAAACAGAAATTAATTTTTTCCTTTTAAAATATAAGGTAATAATATAAAATGGCTTTTATCTCATTAATATTTAAATTTGAGAGGAGCTTTAATAGCAATCCAGAAGCTGCATTTTTCATGTACATTTTAACAATGGATGGTTTAGACACAGTGCAGGAAAAATGAGTTATCATTAATGACTTGACACCAGCAGCAGATATTAGGATTCTAGAAAGCATTGCAAATGGACTTTTAGTTTTCAAGACTAGACTGCAGCTGCTTTGCTCCAGCAGGTTTAGTCTTTCTTTGGCTGCTTATCCTTAACTCCTTAATGTGGCACATTAATTATAGCCTCTCAATGGTTCCATTCCTTCAGGTCCCCATGTCTAGAAATGTTGCCACTCAAATAGCAAAGTGCAAGCTTTCCATCATTCTAATAGTTAAATAATGGCAAGGCTATGCAATTGAAACAGCATGAAAGGTCACCTTGACAATATTCTGACTGGTAAAAAGTAGCTTAAGGCATCACAGTTCTATACTGTAAATGAATTGACTGAGTTTATTGCTACTTGTGATATTTGAATCATTTACAAGTTTGAAACAAAGTAAGAAATACCATTTTGGAATTGCTGCAAATTATCAGATACATCAAATTTAAAGACAATATTTACAAAGCTTATTTTTTACTATATTGATCAACAAAAAAGTGAAGAGATGCAGGACTTTGAACCAATGATACAGTTTTTGGAACAGCTGGCACAGGTAGTCAGTATGAAATGTAAACCTCATCAGAAGCCCATAAGAAGCTTTAGTCATCAGCAAAGTTCCCAGAAAGCCCTATTTTCAAGATTTAAGGAGTACAGGTGTGGAACAGAGACCTTACACTGGGGTTTTGAGAGGAAAAGTTTTGTGCCAAATGACATTCATAAACCACCTTTGGTATATATTTTATGGCAGGAATAAGAGCAGAACTGAATTTCACGTACTTCTCTGTTGGAGGTGGGACCAGGACCATAATTTCTGCAATTATATAGCAAGATGATATCTGGTGAAACAGTAAAAGAAACCTAAATTTTCTGTCATCTTTATTTTATTCTTACCCAAGCCCTTGAAGTTTCATGTGCCCTTTAATAAAAGTCTTCAAATTAGATTCACCTGGAGAGTAACTTCACTAAAGACAGTGGAGTCAACCCAGGCATAAACAGCCTTGAACTTGCTTTTATGTTTCCTTTCAGAACTGCTAATTGCAGAAATCGATCAGTTTAAGGTCCTTATGTTACATGCTTTAACAAAAGGTGAGGTAAGATCCAAGCTATACGGACTTGAGCAATAAACACATCATTAACTGAAGTACAGAGAGCACTTCAGCTGCCAGTCTTCTGGTATGTCTGTGTTTCCTTCCAAGGACATAAAAATGTGGAAAATATTTGCTACTTTCCTTATCCATTAGGAGCATTAGGTAAAGCCGTGGATTTGAAATGTGCTGGATACTTGATCACATACATCAATACTTAAGGATCCATCATTCAAGTCGCTATTTATCTTTTATATTGAAATTATTACTGCCCAAATTTCTGTACAATCAAATTTGAATCAAAGCAGAGGGCTGGATATTCTGAATGATGGAACACAATCTTACACATAGGAGCTATAACTTCCTTCACTAATCAAGGTCTATTTGCCTGAGATTAATTAAATCAATACATCTTCAAGGCTCTTTTACTACTTCATCATCTAGTTTCTCATGCATGTACTGACAGAATGAAAAAACCACAACATGCTGATGAAAGACTTACCACCCAATGACCATTTTCCTGCAGTGATTAAAAAAAATCACAAATGGATGACACTATTTTAAAAGGGGCTACAAGCAGCTGACAGAGAGACTAATACATATATATATAGCACAAATGAATAAATTGTAATAGAATAAACATATAAGAAGCTGCAAAATGTATCTTTTAAGTGTATTGTTCAGACTGGTGCAAAATAAAAAAATTTAAATTCTCACCTCATAATAAACATTTTTTCTGCAGCTGTCAGCAAAAAAAACCCCCAAACATAGAGAACAATTAAGGTTGTCAGTATTAAGACAAAGCATGTGTGGCAATGCACGTTTTGCTTCCTGCTGAGGCTTGTCAGAGTAATTATTCTGCTCTGAAAGGTGCAGGGCAAGTGGTGCAGCTTGCCAGCAGTATACTGTGTGACTCTGGCTTAGAAGAGCAGTATAATAACACAGTCCATTTCCAGCAGCAAAGGAGGAGGGTTGGAGCTGAACTTCTGGAGGCCCTCTCTCACAACAAGACACCAAATCTTGGCTTTAGGAATGCACATTGGCCAGCAAATACACACACAACTACACTGCTAATACTACCTAAACAGCTATGTTCTGTCTTCTTTTAAAAAGGCAGTGAGCTAGATGGACATCCTGTGGACATATCAGACATTTTTAAGGCCTGTAGAGCCACACTGTAATAGATGCCCACACAGTTTCTCTATGTCCTTCTCTCATGATTTAGGTGTAACATTTGATTCGGCTCCATGTAATAAGAGACACCCTGTCAGAATTGTTCCTTCAGGAGCTGGGCAGCAGCGATGCTTGCGGAGCTGTTTATCTAGAAACACTTTCTACACTTTCTGTAGGTGATAGTGATGCCATGATGGTTTTTTGCTTTTTATATATACGCCCTCTATATACTCTTTTGTATAACTTTTATGTATTCTTAAGGGCCTTTTAGCCCACATACTTCTAATTGTTCAGGTTTGATAAGTAGCATAGGCCCAGTATTCTGTTAAGCGAGGAGACCAAACATCTCAGAAGCCTCAGACACCAAGGCCTTCTCTGGAACACATTTTGTAAACTAAGATAGGCATGTCCATGGGGAGAAGGTTCCTCGGGGAGGGGGGTTCACTCAGCCTCCCATTGGGGAATCTTTGATAGATATGCTAATTGGTAAAGCCTATCATTTTATACTCAAACTATTGTGGGTGTGCATTTTCGGGGGTACCCACGGGGGAGCATTTTGGTGTGCATTTGGATGTGCACTCCAGCGTGCTCCACCTGGACGGAGTGTACCAAGGATCCTTAAAATAAATACCAAGGTAAAATCCCTTTTTTCCCTTCTAACCGTGTTTGGCTCTTGATTTTAAGACAAAGAAAAGGCCATATTTTACTAGCCACTGCAGTAAGGTCATAGGCATCAGTCTATCCACCTCCCACCTGTCTAATGGGTAGCTTCTGCTAGTTCCCACCTCTGCTACAGGGACACTTTATAGTACCCCAAATGCTCCTTGTTGAAACCAGTTTCATGATCAGTCTTGAGTAAAAAATAACAGAAAAAAAATTACTGTAAAACAGGGAAGAGTCTTAAGCGTGACTAAAAAAGCATACAAACGTTGGTGTATAATACTTTGAATTAATGTATGATTAGATTATTTTTTGCTGTGTTTAACTATTATAGAGGGTAAATAACTAATTAATAATATTCAGTAGTCATTAAAATAGCTCTGCACTGGACATGATCCCCAGCCACTAATCAGCTGAGCTGGATGAAATAAACATTAACAATTTTTTTCTGAAACAGAAACATGGTATTCATCAAAGAGATTATGTTGACACTGAAATCGCTAACCCATAGCCAAAGGCCTGATCCTGTCAACAGACTTGTATGGTGGAACTTCTGGTCATTCCTATTAGTGAAAATATCTTAGTTACAGTTTAACCAAATATTTGGAAAAATGTAGAAAATACAGAGTTGACCTCAAATTAGCAGCAAAATTCCCGCTATTATCCCTAAAGCCAGGTTTTAACCCACCATCTAGAAGTGGATTTGAATGCACTGAGATAACAGCTCCATAAATGTCAATTTCCTTATGAAGTGGAAAAGAAAGAGTTTGAACTTTCTCTGCTAAGTTTGCCTGTGCACAGAGGTCTTTTATAATATAAATTTAAATACACAATCTGTTTTATAATGTTTTCCATCATCTCTATTCTCCATATGTTCTCCCACTAGGAATCTAATGAGTTCTACATATGAGGGATGACAAGGGAATATGCCTGAGAAATAATTCCAGCAATTACGGCATATGGAGGCATTGTTTTTGAGTCACTTTTGCCATGAACATTAGGCAGAGCATCTGGGACCAAATTATGTCTACCTGCCCATGGACATTAGCAAAATCATTGTCTTCCATTTGTAAATTCTGCTGAAGTAATCTGCCATACAGAGAGGACCATTTCATCAGCTTTACAATCAGAGCATATTGAAACACAGTCCATTTATAGTTAGGAAAAAACACTTCTCTTTAGGAAGAATAAACTGGAAACTATTTTAAGATAGAATTATAGAAACATATAATCTCTCTCTCTTCCCTCCTGTCTTCAGTTCCAGGCCAATATTTATTTAAAAACTTTTCTCATCATTACTGGAGTTTTGTAGGAACTAACTGGATTGCGCGGCAGGAGAAAATGACCAAGGAAAAATAAAAAAGAAAAACAAAAATATGCACAAACTCTAAATCAATAAGAGTAAGGACTATATTCTCTATGCTCAAATATGACAAGGCATTGGTAAATAATTATAAGGAGGAAACGGACTAAAAAACCTACTTTATATGGAGACATAATGACGAAAGTAGTGCACATGTTGTAAGTTCTGATTTAAATACTAAGACGTGAGGATGGAGAATTCAAGTACAGCTTCTGTTGTGTTTGACAGTAAGGAGAAAAGAGATCAAGAGATTCAATCATTATGTTCATATAGAGTAAACTTGCAACTCTTCATATTCCTCATACTCAAGAAAAATGTCTCAGCAATGTGAGTAACATAAGTATTTTTACATGTTGTTTTCCCAGCTGTGCAGTTGAAGCAGTGAAAGCCATAAATCACAAACTACAGTGTCCTTAGGTTACCTCAGTGCTTTAGCAGAAAAAAGAATGTCCCTGCCATTATAGAGGACCTTAACCAAGTTTTACATTTTACAGTTATGAATATAAATATAAATTTGAAGAGCTAAGGTTAAGGTTACTTATAAGCAATAATATTTCTATTACACAAAATATTTATTTAATTTAGTTGGGCAATAAACTGATTTTCAGAACTGAAAGCCAGATTTATTTCAAGCCTTTCAGTCTCGGCTAATATTGATGGGATTAGTGATATTTAATCAAGAGAATCTATTATCAATCTATTATCTATTAATAACTGGATTTCACTTCCAATTGCTACACAGGTTGCAAGGAAGAAGAGAAAATACCAATTTCTTTAACCATTAACTTGAATAGGGACATGTGAACTTTAATGAATTTGCTCATTCAGAATTTTCTAAACAAAATGCTGAACATTCATCTGCATCCGAAGGCCTTATCCAAACCATACTGAAATCACCAAGGTGCCTTGCCATTTCTGTCATCTGGCTTTGGAGCAAATCCCAGAGACACAAGACAGACCTTTCCTTCACCCCAGAGAGCTGGTCTAAGGTCCTCCTGTCACCTCCACAGCCTCAGGTTCAGGATGCTGACTGTACCCCTGTGCTCATATGCTGCATCCACTTCCCCAGAACCTACATCTCTGGTGATGAAACCATACTACAATGGTTGCATTCTCCTGGCATCCTACTCACAGCAGTCTGACAAAGAACTATCACTCCCTTATACAAGAGTTTCCAGTGTCACCATCAGCGGCCCTCCTACCTTAAGTTAGTTTTAGATAAAGAGACATTGACAACACTTGCAATCTCATCTGTCAAAATAAAGTGATGGGAAATTCAACCCTTTCATGTACCACCTCTTCTGTAGTACAGATGAATACAGAAGATACAAAAACACCAGCCATATTGTTGCTAAAATATTTGCAATGACTGTCTGTAAAGTCGTGTCCAAAAGTTACATAAGCTCTTACAGAAAAAAAGATCAAAGATGTAATCTGGAAATATTCGCTCATTCTGTGAAAGAATAAACAGAAAAGTTTATCAGGATACAAACTGTGTTATAAAGACAAAGTGATTAGGAAATTTTTATTGTTCGATTTAAGACCACTGAATCCATGAGAAATCATTTAATGGCGTCAGATTGTTCATGTGTGGCAGGTTTGATGCAGAGCTTTCTAACTTTTGGCAAAAAGAAACTAGAAATTAAGGCAACACTTCTCTTGCAAATCAAAACAGTGCTCCTTCTCTTTGCCAATATCTTGGTTAACAACAGATGTATAAAATTTGAGGCATGAAGGAGGAGACAGTAAATCAACAGAAAAGGATGCCAATCACATATTTCTGGTTTGTTGTTACAGACTTCCATGTATTACCTAGAAATTATAAAACCAGCCATACAACTAGAAGGAGCAAAAAAATCCCTGCATATATTTTTATGAAATCTAACACAATAAAATACTTATATCAGATTTTTCACTTTCAAAATAAATGTATCTGGTGCATAAATGTACCTTAAAGCATATAGATTCTGCACAAAATAGAGCTGCACTGGTTTGGTGAAGTACTCAAATGCTACAGCAGTAACATTTTTCGGCAGAGCTGAAGGAGACAAGATTTAAAAGATACAGGATAAATAAAAAAATTGAAAATAAATAGCACAATAGATGTATTTATAAGTAGTAACAGTGGTATCTGCAGCAGTGCTGTTTTAAAGGTTAACATTCATTATGACCAATAAACGAGATACAACCAAGACCTAGACTTGAATGTTTTTTAAGCTCTATTTTAGATTTATTTGATCTGATACGGAATTTTTTTTCATTAAGACTCTTATCAGGATTTCCTTTTGTGCTTTGTTGAACTGATCCAACACATTTAACTGTGAAAGTTATGAACATAGCAGTGATTTTTCTTTCCTTCTCGATGCACTGCCACTTGGAACTGAAAGTCTGGAATGCATATTCTGCAGTTCAGAGCTCTTGATGATTATTTAATTCAAAGGGTAACATGGATTTCCCTCTGATTGTAATTCCTGATCACTTTTGTAATCAGATGAAATAATCTAGAAGGTAGTGTATTAGGAATAAATGATTAATTGAAGCAATTCACAAGCCTACAACATGAATGCACATAGCTGATCCAGTCACCTGTAGTCCATTTACAAAGGAGCACCAAATCTGCACTGCGGATGCCCCAACTGTGGTTCCCAGTTGTGGCACCTTGCTTCAAGGTTCACAAGCAGATCTGACAAAATGGCTTTTTTTTATTTTTCTTTTAAACAGTTCCACAAATTAACCTGAAACATTACTTTTTCAGGGCTGTCTACCATGTCTTGTTGCTACTTAAAACTTCTAAATGATAATTTTTCGGGATTCACATTTTGTGAAGAAAAAAATTTTATTCAGTCTGACCTGAAAACAACAGTACACCCACCAGAATTTGCCATAGGTATCAGTTCCTTTCAAAAAGGACATTTTAAAGTGGTAGGAGATATTCTCAGCTCTACTGAAGAAATACAAAGTTAATATAATCTTTGAGATTCTTATTCACGAAAAAAATTTTGTTCCATGAGTAAACAGAATAGATGTCCAAAGTGCACATCCATACAGGGAACTCTATTTTATATTACAATTTTATTCACTTGCTATGAATAGTCACAACATTAATCTACTGCAGATAATCTATTCAGTATATTTGAAAATCCATTTATTTTCATTTATTGGTATGCATGTGATACACTTGTATATAATACAGTATTTTCA
The DNA here is from genome assembly GCA_013398115.1 of Falcunculus frontatus. Lineage (NCBI taxonomy): Eukaryota > Metazoa > Chordata > Aves > Passeriformes > Falcunculus > Falcunculus frontatus. Next base: position 510,639 of record VZRV01002505.1, on the reverse strand, counting down.
GAGCTGTTTAAGATCAAGGAAACAAAGAAAACAAGTATTGAGAAGCATGATACAGATTTTTGACCAAATAGAGGCCATATTCAGATTTTACAAAACAGCACACTTACGTACTACACTGTCCCAGACAATCTCTTTAAGATGCTACCTTCTGTTCTGAACCTGTTAGCACAAATCCATGTAATACTAATCCATCCTAAAATACCAAGATACCTAGTTTCTGCTACAAATGGTTTATTCTAATTAAATTTTAATCAGAAAATAAGATCTTTTTCTGTCAACGTTTTTTTATTATTTTCCTGGAGAATGATAGAATATACTTCTCCATTTTATTCCCAATAGTCATTTATTTTATTTAAGCTCTCCTGTGCAATAATACAGCAGAGGTAATGAAATGGTTTCGGAACAGCAGGGGCTACAGTGACAGGCAGAGCCCTCCAAGGTGTTCATCCATCATGGAACTTAATATATAACTAAACTAGCCATGTCAGTGGCTTGTAATGATAAAATAATTTCCTGCTTCTATTTTTTTCTTTTTTTTTTTTTTGTTTGCTGTGTCTGGTAGCCACACAGGACTTAAATAAGCTTACCTCTATGTATTTTTGACTACAATTAACTGTGTATGGCTTTCATTTCAATTCACCAGAGCATACACTCAGAACTTCCTCTAGTCCATATGTTTATGCAGTGTCACTAAAAGGAATTGCCGAATTTCTTTTGCATCAACATTACCGATGGTACAATATACATTAAATGGAGTATAAAATTATACATTCTGTAATAACTTAGAAAAAAGCTCAAAGATGTTTAAGGCCTTTAAATATTGAGGATTTTTTTCATGTAACAGCACATCGCGAAGTTCAAGAATTTCTAACAAAACAATATAAAACAAAAAAATGAAATTTTGGCAAAGGTCAGATCTGAATTGGATGACTGCAAGCAAGCAAAATACCCATGAAGTGTAAACCTGGGAGAGCACTAGGATTTATTTCCTTTATAGCAAACAGACTGACCAGACAACTACATAAGCATCCATCAGTACTTAGGTTCAAGCAAGAGATTTTATTTTTTAATAAAAAGACAAAAATTCTGAATGATTACCATCCAATATCATAATTGCAAAATTCATTTACATCCCTGCCTACCTTTATAAAAAAGGGATGAAAGACTGTAATTGACTGCTTACCATGAATTTAAATGAATTAAAGGTTAGGAAAGTAAAGTACATATTGGGAACACCCATTTTCTTCTAAACTAAATGGAAATGTATATCTTAAAGATATAAAATGCCTTATAATGGAAGTGGTAATTGAATTTTGACCATTACTTTCTTTAACTGTTAAGCTGCAGTAGTTGGTTAGCCTTAGGGAAACATGTCAACCTGACTATACATTCTAATATGACTGATGTATTCAGATAACTATTACTTGTCAACAATAATTATTAACAATGGATATATAATTCCATTCCTATAACAAAGCAACTTCAAGATGTCGAAATATGTACCTTTGAGAGCTGCAAGATTAGAACACAAATAAAAATGTCTAAAACTGCGCCATGCCAGAGGACAATTTCTGCAACAGAAATTTAATTAAAGCAGTGTGCAGTCCCACCAGCAATCTGAACAGTGGACCAGGGATCATTTTAAAGTGAAGGATCTGATATATTTCAGAGGTTGACTTCATCAAGATGAAAAGCCACTGATCGGCAATGGAGGACCCAAAGTTTGCTGCTTTTCTGCACCTTTAGAATATCAGCTTGTGATTACAGCTGCAAATTCCTCAGCAAGTGCAATTTTACAAGTGTACACAGTTCAATCGGTTGAAATATTTGTGACACAGAAGTTCAAAATAACTTTCCAGTAGTTTTGATCTCAAGGCTGTTGCTGATTACAAGCCAGGTTCTCATTGAAACAATTGATTCTGAAGGATACACCCCAGCAGTATAAAATTTCACTTCAAGGATTGCCTGGAGGAATGAAATTCCTATGTGTTGTATTTAATGTTATCAGCCCTGAGACTGGCTTGATTTGTCTTTAGCTATCGGGTTACCTGTAAAGAAAAAGAAAATCAGAAAATCAAATCTGGAGAACAGTGAATCTACTTCCGAACTACTGGAAACTGAGACCGAAATGTAAGATCTCTGTCCAGCAAAGCTCTTTCGATTGTTTTTAAATAAGTGAATAAAAGCCGATGGTATTAGATGGCATTGCTCCTCAACTTAAATTGTGTGTTTAAGTGCTTTATGGGAATAGGATTTGACAAGGAGAAACTGAAATGTGACCATGCCTAAAAATATAATAAAATCGTGAATTACCAACCCACAAATTTCTGGTTTCAGTTTTTTTTTGTTGTTGTTTTTGCTAAAAATTCTGCATGGTAACATCTTTGCTTTTAAAATGTGAGCTATTGAGTATACAGTGACTGATACTAGAGCTGTATTCTTCCATTTTTTGCATGCTTCTTTACAAAACAATCATAACATCCTAGAATCATTTAGGTTGGAAAAGGAAATATCTTGTTAAAGGCTTAATGCATCTTAGCAAGCAATAATCACTTAGCGGAGAAACAGGACAAAATTCATGCACAAATTAACAAGAGATAGAGATCCTGTTATTCACAAAGTACAAAACTACCAAGGATTTAATTTAGAGTCGTTTCACCCAGCCTAACATGAAAAAAGAGTGAAACAGAAGGACCACAGAGAAAGAGTGGGAGACAAAGCACTTCACAATGATTGGACTTTGCCTCCAACTGATTTAGATTTTAAACTTTAAATGAAAAAAATCTGTCATATCAAAGAAACATAACTTTGAGGAATATTTCTGCTGTGTCAGTGGATATAATTAATCATCATGTAACCTTTTAATATCAAGCTGTGTCAGGGGACAACTTCCCAAGGCTTGAGTAACAACTCATTGGAATGGTCACAACACTTTGTGACATCAAGGGGCATATGCTTTTCATTTTGATCACAGAGAGAAGGGTCATGCTCCTTAATGATGAAACATTCTTTTGCCCTCAGCAAAACTGTTTGCATATAGCTCTTGTCGGCTCTGCAGAGCATAAACGTAGAACAAACAGAATATTAAACAGACTGTTCAAGGAGTTCATTACTTCGGTTTGCCTTCTCCACCGAGTTGTTTCTAGGAACTGCACTTAAGGCTATAATAAAATTGTGCTTTGTGATTTTTATGATACATGGGCTTATTTATCACACTGCTTCTATTTTGCTTTGGTCTTGCTGTTGAAAACAGCCTCATGTGGCCCCTTCTAAAGTGGAAGATTGCCTGAAAAAATAATAAAGAATTAATTTAAAAGTCAGGCAACATATTTCTGTGCCCCGCACCAAAGCTCAAAAAGCTGATGCACCACCTTATTGTTATTTATTTTTTGCTTTATTGTAGCAAGCTGGAATTCTACTCATGGAAACATGTGCTACTGAGCTACACAATGTAAAATACACATCTTCGGATACTGGATTTTTATTAGCTTCATTTGTGATACGTCTATATATCTATATCTATATCTATGTCTACCTATCTGTCTACCCAGTAAAGAGCCACAAAGGCAAATAAGACATAGGAGCATGCTCATATGAGGAAAGGCTGAGAGCACTGGAACTGTTTAACCGGGAGAAGAGAAGGCTAGGGGGGATCTTATCAATGTGTACAAATATGTGAAGAAAAGGTGCCAAGAAAATGGAGCCAGGACCTTTTCAAGTGGTGCCCAGCAGCAGGACAAGAAACAACGAGAACAAACAAACACAGGCAGTTCCCTCTCAGGAAAAAGTTTTTTACTGTGAGGTTGACTGAGCTCTAGCACAGATTGCCCAGGATGATTGTGGGCTCCATTCTTGAAGATATTCAAAAGCTGTCTGGTCCTCACCAACTGCCTTTAGATGGCTCTGCTTGAGGCAGGGGGTGGCACTTCCAGAGTTCCCTTCCAACCTCAACTATCCCGTGCTGTATCATTTCTATTACAGCCAGCTCTACCAAGCATGGGCTAAGGTGATAAACTGCAGCTAGCAAAACCAGTATTTTTGCACATACATGACTGTTCAGCTACATGGCTGTTTGGAAGTGCAAATGTATTTTCAGTCACAAAAAACCTCAGTAAAATCATAATCTGCAGGCCTATCTGCTCTCCCCACAAAGCACTACAACCCTGTGCTGAAAAATATCCCTATGAAAGCAACATATACTGTCACATAAATTAAACAGGTGATAAAAAAAAGAAAAAAAGCAGATAGCCATTCAAATTTCTGCTCTATATCAGGTCACTGACATACCTATATATACATATAGAGCTCCACATTTGCCTCTTTGTAAGATGGTAATACTTGTTGTGGGCAAGCATAGATTGCACATCAACATTAATGGAAGTTGTCTATCCATAGACCATACATATCAGGGAGTGAATAAACCTATTGGTTATTAAAGACAGTTTCATAAAGAAGCAATGAAATTTTAGCTAATACCTAGTGATGGTATTCCCAGCAATGCTTAATTTTGGATATAGTAAATGCTGTTTGATTTAAGTGTCTGGGAAATAAGGTATTAAGGTATTGTGCCAAAGGCCTTTATAGAAAAAGAGGGACCAATAACAGTACACATCTGATCCTTGAAGCCCTTAGAGAGCTGTAACACCCTGAATAGGTGCAAATCAAGTTTTCAGTTAATAATAAATACGTATGGAAAATGAACAATACAAATGCAAAAAAGTACATGAAACCTTTAGCATCCTAGGTGTTGATTTGAATTAATTTGCTCATTCTTGGAACACAATTAGTCTCTTTATACTAATAAATTTTTTCACATCGTTGTTATATCATAAATACACCACATTAGATTCTCTTCATTTTCTTGTCCTAAATGTGCAATTAAAACATAATTACTCTGCAGCTGCAGACTTTTTAATTTAAATTAGTGAGTGGCTGCTGTAAATTGGCTGTAATTGCATGTGGACTCACTTGTTTTATTTTAATACAACAATATATAATTAAATGCACCTGAAGGTTTCCACATTATTGTGCTTACTAAATGTTCGGAACAAACTCAGTCTTTGGGTAAAACATTTTTGCCAGGGTAATGCAGAATGGACCAGAGATGAAAAGATCTCATGACATCACATTAGAAAAGCTACCAGCCTCAAGAGATTTTTCTGGACAACTTCCATTCCAGTTGCTCACAATGGGTGAAAAATATCCTCATGTGTGAAATCCACACAGTGGATGGATATGACAGATAATATTGTTTATTTCATTAGAATAGATTCTCAATAAAAACCAAGTCTGATACTTTTACTCAGGACTTTCTTCTGCCTTAGAAGAGGAAGGAAGAAAAATCAAGACTATAGGATGTAAAGAATGGCTGAGTGAATATTCCCCAAATAGTAAAGCATTTCTCCCTAAATTCATGCACCTAAGCATCAAAGTTACAGAACCACAATTAGTGGTTACAGTAAAAGTCTTCTGTTTCTTCAGAGAAAGAAATATATCACAAATCATCAGCTAAATACAGAACAGCTTATATATCCAAAACTAGGCACATAATTAATTATTATTTAATAATCTTAGAATAAAATAGGTAACAATATATGGAATATTGAAATTAAGTGTGTTGTGGAACATTTCATAACACAACTTGTGCATTGCTAATTTTTGACTGGAAGTTTTTGGAGTTATTTCTGCTCTTATCAAAAAACATGCAAAAAATCTGTATTGAAAACTGGCTCTTGAGTGTGCAAAGTCAAGCGCTTGAAAGTTAGCAATTTGCCTTTTTATACGTCCCCTTGCAATTTAATTCTCTCTCTTGTCCATCATGCACAGTAAAGAAGAGACTTTAGTGGGTGAAGAGAGTTGGAGAGAAAACAGGACTATGTATCAATGCAAATGCAGAAAAGGTAAAATTTTTAAGGCAATGTTTCTTGCCTCAAAAGATGATTCCACATGGATGGACCTTCTGTTCTAGGTTTTCTCCAAAGAAACAGGAAGTACTTAACAGAGGAGGTTTTCTTTTTAATTAGAACTGTTCCATCAGCCGTATAGGATTGTGTGTGGTCGTAGGCTATGTCATCTAAGCATATTTAGATAATCTTTTTCTTTTCTTTTCTTGTCTTTTTTTCCTGATACATAAGATGCAGAAAGGAAATTATTTTTTTGTGAAAGCAATTAATAGCTCACCCTGAGCTAAGTGGAATTTCATGAGACAAAGTCATCTTGGCACCCCTTCCATTCTTCTCTAAAATATTAAAAGCCCGTGGGAACCAAAAACGGTATGGGGATTTCAAGCAAAAATAAAAGAGGTCTCACAAATTCATTTAATGACCAACGTGAGATAAGCTGAATACAGGGAATGGCTCAAGCCATAAGGAACAGCTTGAAGAAATGCCTAGCTATGGATTGTCCTCCAAGTCATGGAGAAAAGACAGAGATTCCATACCAAAACAGCCCTTGTTTATGTGTAGTATATTTCTGCCCATTTTGTGTCCTTATTGTTGTATTCTTTATTATACTGTATGCAAAAGACCACAAAAAATCAAAAAAATGGTGAACAAAATGGTTCTTTAGCAAACCTTTCCTAAAAAGGAATGAACTTGGGAAGGCTATACCGATCATATTTTCTATATCATAAATAACTTTGTTGCAGTAGTAAGAAAATGCAAATGTTACAATTTAGAAACAGAAGGGCCCATATAACCAGAAAAAAACATCTGCCAGTGCATTTTTTCCACTCATGCCCTCTGAGAATGAGGTTGAGGTTGGAAATGAATCTTCTGAACAGATGGAAGCACACTATTTCCTGGAACTTTAAAATCCATCCAGTGTGTTTGCCATGCCCTATCATTCGTACATGGCTCATGAAAGCAAATGACAGTTTGCATTGCCACTTGTGCATGTTCATTCACTGAAACAGTTCAACTTGTAAGCTTGGAAAATGCTTCTGTTCTAATACTACTATCTTTTACCACTGATAATCCAAAGTACTTTGCAACTGTTAACAAAAGATAGGTTCACAGTTTCCTCACAGATGGATAATCCTGTAATTTATGTTCCAATGAATTGGGGAAAGTGGACAAAAAGATGTTAAGGACCTTTCTGCAATAGGGCTCCTATATGCATATGCCCTCTACAGTAGGTAGGTGTGGATTTGGGTGTTTATTGCTAGATAACTAAGTTTCTGGAAGCAGGAGGAACCATTTCAAAAGCCTGAGAAATGAAGATGACTCAAGCACATTTCAAGGGAACTGCAACAGAGAAACATTAATTAGGACACAGGCCCTTGTTTTAGTATTAGAGACAGCTCTTTGAGTTGGGCTAATGATAAAAGGAAAAATTTGAGTGACTTGTGAGCAGTCTGAAAAACAGATATTTAATGATAACTATATGGATTCAATTACCTTCAGAGAAGGTTACATATTGGAAGACACTTTTTCAAGTCATCAAATGTTTCATTCCTGTTTATAAAATTTTGACCCTACCTAACTTTTTATTTAAGGATTCAAAGAGCTTCAAATTGTTCCCTTAGTTTTATTTTAGGCACTGCACTACGAAAAGTATTAATCTAAATGCATTCCCAAGCCTGTTATTAAGTGATTCAGAATTCTAGATCCTCACGCTTGTCCTTCAGGATCTATGACTAGCTCGTTTTATTAATTAAAAAGAATATTTCCCAGTACATGACTCAAAAGGTTCCCAGGCCTTTGATAACCATGAGACTCTAAAACCTTATTATTCTTTCGTATTTTTATTGCTTAGTGACTAATCGGAACTGCATTTGTGAATGTTCCTTTGTTTAGGACTTCCATTATAGAGAGACAAACATTTTGAAAATTCATTTCATGCAATATTTGAAATATAACTCTGTAATCCTTTACTTCCCACTGCTCTTAAGTATTTCAGCAGGAGATTTTTGATGGTAAAGTGAAGACCTAGACAATCAGCGTTAAAAATTGTAATTGAAACAAAAAAATGCTTTGGAAATTCTTCACATGTAAAGTGAGCTTTCCCCTCACATCAAATAATCTGAAAGGTAGAACTAGAAAAGTAGGTAAAGGAAAAATACCTCAGAGCATGGCATATGTTCCTGTAAATGATAAAGGTCTTCATCTTTAACACAGCTTTAAGACAGACAGACAACTTCTAGCCTATCCTAGGAATATAATGGAAATAGGCATTTCTTATCTTTTTCTGAAATTTATGTTATTCAGTATGGGATACTGAGCTTTCAACTACAGATGCCACACCAGACTGAATGGACTAAGATGGACTTCTCTTCCAAGTGCTGTTCTCCAGAGCATCTATTGTTTTCCATGAGAGTGAGTAACTTAAGTTTACCAACTGGGTCTACCTTTGAAAGTCAAATGTGTGAAGAAAGACATTTAAAGGCTCCTGGAAGCATTTAAGTAACACTCTGAGGCTGCTTAGGAGCACAGTCAGAGTCTCTCCAACCATCCTCCAGCAATTCTTCTGAGTATGCAGCCAACTAAGCAACTACAATGAGGAGTAAGGTAAAACAATTCCTGTTAATACTATGTAAACCTGTGTTTGTACACACCTGCTGCTCTGTGAGTAATAAACCGGGGCTGGAACACATTTTCTGGAGTGGTTTGACTCTTTATTCCTCAACGAACGTTCTGGCCCCTCCTTAGAATCCGATCAAGACTAGGATTCATCACAACTAGTGCTCCAACGTGGAGCCAGAATATAGTTTGTGTGTGGAAAAAACAAAAATTGTCATCAGGCACAGCAGAAACCTCCTTTCTCTACTTCTCCATTCGGACTTGAGGAATTTTACACGTTTGCCTAAGAAACAAACACATGTCAAGTACTACACTGTTATGAATTTAGTTACAGAAAACAAAACTGGGATAGTTGGAATATTTTTTAAACTTACAAGGAAAAATACAAAACAACAGGAAAAAGCATCTTTCAGAATCAGAGAAAATTCTCTTAGAAAAGTTCATGGTTTTCAAAACACCCAAACATACTCAAATTCAAACCAAAAAGCAATAGAAACTGATAGAATACACTCATTTTTTTTAAATATTTCAGCAATATTTAAGTATGACAAAACAGGATTCGAAAAGTTCTTTGAGAATAAGTCCATGCATAGACCTGTGGTACAGAAAGGAGTTGTGAAGTCAGAAGACAATTCCTTCAAAATGAAAGATTTGAGTGTGTTCTTCTCATATATGTTTAAAGTAAAAAAAAAAAAAAAAGAAATTAGAAGGTTACAGGAAACACCATAAAACAACAGATGACACATTACACATTTCAAAAGACAATATTCAATTCAGACAGATAGTTCGTTATCTAGATATTTGAGGTAGATTTTGGACCTGCTGATAATGATTGCTTCTGAAAAGGGTTTCACAGCATCTCAAAAGATCACCAAAATTTCTTTAAGTTTTCTTCTTTTATTTTCTTAACCTTTTTAACTTAAATATCATGCTGCAGATCATTAGAAATACACAAGATTAAACTCAAAACTTCAATAATTTCTTGCTTGAATAAAATCTCTACATATTTGAATACTATGAAACAAATTAATACGGTCCTGTGTTCATATTTCCTTGAACTGGATAGTTTACAAAATAAAATTAATTGGTACAACTCACTGGGGCAATTACAATAGCGAATAGCTGATGAAGACATATGAGTTACATCAAGGCTAAATCCAATTCATAAGTCTTTCCTATGTATTCATTATTACTGTCTTCCAAAAGGTTATGCCACTATATTGAACATACTCTAGTTTTCTCAATGTTTCTGTGACTTGGTAGAAAACTGAGTTTATGGTAGAATTATTTTAACTTAACACAGTGTTTCATATACAGACAACAATTTTACATTAAAAAGAAGACTTAAACATAAACCTTATTTTACTTTCTGTAACAGATAATAACTGCAGCAATTCAGACAAGGATATATCCTCTTGAGGTTTTTGTGGTGATCACAACTCCATAGTGGGACTGCAGCATGGTGGCATAAAAGACTGCAAGACAATTAATTACATAAATGTGATTTTTTTCTCTTCTACACCACTTATCCCACCTAATCATTCTAAGTGGGAGATAAAAACAACCTCTTTCCTTTCAACATATGAGGAAACTGAAGGATAATAAAGAGTCATGTTACCCTTTCAAGTGTCATAAAGTGGAAATGGAGAGATGGGAACAGAGTCTTTCTGTCTTTGACTTTATCTGAATTCACTTACCTAAAGAAAAGCCTACACTTGTTTTTGATTGGAAAGGAAAACCTATAACAAGCACTTTCCTGTGTTTATATTCTAAATCTGAAAAAGCAAAACAAATAAAGAAAACCCAAACCCAGCCTTGTTTTAAGACTAGATTGACGTTTTAAATTGTCTGATAGGTATAAAAACTTTTCATCTTTTAATATATTTTTCCAGAAATGGGGTCAGACCGGACTTCAAATTATCCCCACTAAAAAAAAGTTAGCCTTTAGGTAGCCTAAGTTTCTCAAATTTGAGATATTTTTCTTCTTCAAATTTTATGCTGTAGGTTTATTTCCTGGTATTTTGAATGGAGAGTAACAAGCCATTTGGAAAAGTTCAGAATAGAAATGTAAATTATTTCCTTACCTGTCATTTTATCTTCTCTATAAGAGTACCTGCTGTTCTGTTAGTGCAGTACTGATGTGTTTTCTGCCTTTGTCCCAAGCTTCAGAGATTCCTCTGGTGATTTTTCCCCACTTGCCTACCAGCTTCCACTGCTGGCATTTTGAGGAAGTGCACTCACATTTGGCTCCAGGAGTACTGCCACAGCTGAGGGAATATAAGACAACTAAAAAACAAGTTAGAAAACAGCAGAACCAATATCCAGGCAGGAAAAAAAATGCTTAAAAACAATGAATCAGTCATCAACTTGAAACCCTTTGATAACTTTCCTTTCTCTTTTCATCTATTTAGAATTTCCACATGAAGAAAAGACTTTTCTGTGGTTGGAGAAATTTTAGCCTAAGTAATGGGTACTGACAGAGTAGTGGGTACCCATTCAGAGAACATAAAATTATTTTAAGGAAATCTAATTTTAACTTTCTCCTGTATGAGTACCCACCATGCCATCACTCCAATGCAGATAAGAAAGAGAAGAAAGGTGGCAGATTTGAAGAAATATGAAAAATTCCTGTCATCTTTTCTCAAGGCCTAATAGAACTGTGAAAAAGGAAGAGTTGAGGGCTTTTCACCCAGAGGCTGTCATAGATGAACAATAAGAAGGATTTCTCATTGCACAGGAAAATAACACATAAAGTCTCTTTCACTAAGACATAGTCAAGATTGTGGTGGAGATTCTCAGCTATATTTGTAGTCATCTTGGTCAGAGATGAAAAGAACAACTAGTACTGTCAGTTTAATAAGTAAATGTTTTCTTTCTTGAGCATTATGGAGACATCCAGTTACAAGTTGTGAAAGTTACAATGCACTATAACACCTCTGTACTCAGGATCATCTGAATACCATTTTTGAACTTCACAGTACACAGAAAAGAAGTATCCTGTCAAAGCTAAAAATGAATGCTAGGAGTTTCAACTAACAACTTGCTGTGGTATTCAATTAAATTTGTCTTTGTTATAGAACCTGTCCAGTTGTCTTCATGCTGCATCTTCTCATTATCTTCTAAATAGAATGTGACCTAAGACAAAAATGAATTAATCAAAGTAGCTAATTGCAACTAGACACTGGTATTCTAAAATCTCAACTAATGAAGGACAGACCAAAAGGCTCAGAAGAGGTTGTTGCCTTCAAATTTCAGAAATGTAAGTACCAATTATGTGCTTTAAGGTTGCGAGAAAGAAAAAGGACTCTGGCAGTTTCCTGAATTACCTTAGAAAAAGGAATGGGCTTTCCAAGTAATAAGCTCCAAATTTGTCAGGTCGCATTCTAGAAGAAGTCTCCCGTTTCTTTCTTGTACTTTGAGGATGATGAACAATAATTATTAGCAAGTGGAATTGGAATGATGCCTTGAAGATCATCAATTCGCGTTTTCCAAGGTCACTCTGAAAAGGTGACAAGAAGCCAGGATAGAATCTGCACTTCAGAGCTCTATGGCTTTTATCACTGCAGATATGAAAGGTGATGGATGATAATCAGGACTGTAAGATCTGAGAAGGGGTCATCTGTGTATTCTAATAACTCAGGAGAATAAAGCTCAGAGTCCATTTTATAGAACATGGAAAGTTCTTTGGAGTAGTTTCTCTATATACAGCAGTAGTGTCTTTCCTGAAATTGACTTGGTGTTCACTGGGGTGGAAGAAGGAATAAACTACAAGTCATGAAAAATATGAACAATTTTGAAATTCTCATGGAAATTAACTCTATGTTAGTTGTCTTCTTTATTAATTTAGCCATAGGCAGCAATCTTCCACTTATTCCTGCCTGAAATTTTTCTTCATTTTGAAGAGTTCTCACAAAGGATGGGACTATCTTCATTATTCTTAGGGAGAAATATTTACAATTTACAATCATGCTCACTTTGCTGTGCAAGAGAATAATATCTGACTAATCGGATTTCAACTGGTTTGAGAGTTGTTCACTCCTCCAGCAGTGACTGTGTAGGCCGAGAATGCTCTGTATGTCTGACTCTCCACTCAATAGTGATTATTATCCATATCCTTCCCTATTAGAGGGCAGAAAAGCAGACCTGTGACAAGGGTGTGTTTCTGATGTTTTCTATAATCAGTCCTAATGAGTAAGGAAATACATCAAGAAAACTATGTTATTTTGAAGAATTGAAAGTATTTCTTTTTGAACAACTGAGGGCCACTTTTCCACTCCCTCATAAATTTCTGCAACTGAGCAGTGATGCAGAATTTGTGAAGCCTATGCCAAATACCCAGGGAAAGAGGCAAAAATTCTGCCTGCAGCTATTTAGGCAGCAGATAATGTGAGGTTTCAGAACAACATGGTCTCTCTGACCTGAAATGTATCATTTCTGACTTGCAGAAATGATCCAAAGAAGCCCCTACAGACTAAAAAGGAGGGTGAGACAAGGAAGAAGTGAGTTTTAGAGCATGCCAGCATGACTCACATGGTGCTGGTGTTTGAATATCATCTTGTATGGTAACTTCTGAGATATTAGAAGCTGACAAAAATTTTCCAAGAAAATTTAAAAGGACTACTAGATATTCGAAGAGCCCTTCTTGCACAGCTGTGAATGGCAAAGAGACTGACAGAATGAAGCTGCCAGTGGAAGTGGAAACATCTTTGATTTTGGTGTCAGAACATTGGAAAAGTGGAAATTCATGGAGAAGTGAAAAATACCCAATGATTAACAAACAGCCTTAAGAACTTGTTCTTATTTTCCATCACAGAGGCAGAAAGTTATTCTTCAGACATGAGGTCAATATCTCAAACATGCCAGCAAAGGACAAGGCAGAAGAATAAAAAAAATAAATCACAGGTTGAATCTTTTGGGACAAAGGCAGAAAACATCTTGGCTGGACAGGTGAATTGGAGGATTTTCACATGGAAGAAAGCAATGGTTTCAAAAATCACTGATCAGTTATTAATGACATGCAACTGAAATCTATTTGCATTTTTCTTTAAATATTTCAGAAATAGTTTCCTTTGATTTCAGCTTAATTCTGTCAATGTTCAGGTTCTGCAGAAGCTAAAATGGTGTTTTACAATGCATCCTAGCTGCAGTCTTACCTTTGGAAAAAATATTGCCTGATAAAAATCCATAAACTACAGCATATGTTACTTACAATGTGAGTGTGATGAAGGGACTGCAAAAGATTTCATTTCTCATGATTTTTACAGTCTGTCTGCTCACAAAAAAAAATTAGATTACCCCTCTGAATAGCTTGAGACCAGACTCAGTGTATTCACAGAGAGATATAGCAAGGTAACGTATGATCAGGCTCCCTCTTTTCAAAAGATCTGTACCTGTGAATATTGCCTTTAACCCACTCTCTCTTTTGATGTTCCTCACTTTCATTCTTAATTTCAGTATCCATAGGGGTAAACGTCAGAACAGAACTAAACAAAATTTGAAACTGAAAATGCCTTGGGAGTCGAATGTTTGGATTATCCTCATCTGCCCAACAAGTTTTACTGACCTTTCAGTCTACAGCTTTGCTTATAGCATTTCACACCACGACACTTCTTCCTTTAATCCTTTATTCCATAACTAGTCTTTTGTAGGTATTTCGGATTACATTTTCTTTTGGGAAGAGGACCATGACTTGTCTAGATTTCTGTGACCACAAATGAACTTCATCAAGCTTTAGGCCTAAAGTCCTGTCAAATGGAGACTCACAACTTTACATAGGATAGAACTAGGCACACCAACTTCACATTAAAGAAGCAGATCTGGTATATAAAAGCTATTTTTAGGAAAATCAGTGAATTGCATAGCCCTGAATACTGATGGTTCCTTTTAACATGTGTTGGCTGGCATGCTAACTATTTTCATCAAAATGTCCAAGTGTCCCAAAAAATTAGTGTTTAGGTGCCCTATAAAAAATACAAAGCTTTAAAATGAAAGAACTGTGATGCTAGATCAGCACAATAATTACTGATTAATACAAAAAAACAGCTTGACCCTAGAGAATGACCCTAGAGAATGTAATCATATTTCCATTACCAGCTCATTTGCCCCCTAAAACTTGTATTTATTCTTATAAAATATGTGCATACCACTTACTGCTCTTTTAATGACAGATTAGATACAGTGGTCTCCAAGTTAGCAATGAGAAACATGCTGAGACAGCTGCAAATTTCTCCTAGTGACAGATTAGCCAAAGGCATGGAAAGAGATACCATAGCAACAAAGAGGCTGTCACAAGTGCAATCACTCTTTTCCATGGATAATATTTTGCTACAGTCTGTGCACTCACTTATATTGCAATCACATCATTTTTTATGAACCACAAGGTATTGCTGGTCACTGTATATATGTACATTATTCCTATAAATCTTCATTTGAAATTAAAGTAGGAGCTGAGGAGTCTATACAGAGAGGCTCTGAAGTGAGGCAGGGGAACAGAGTAGTTTTACAGCGAGGTGGTTTCTTCAATTATATAACCCCTTACATAATATTAGGAAAACACTTCCTGTACCTGACACATGGCAGATCATTGATCCATCCTACAATTATTTCACATTTCACAGCGGTCAAAACAAAAGGCAATTTTTTTTTTATATTATGTAAGTTAGTAGCAGTTTTACACTGTAAAACCTGCCATGTGAGACTTACACTGCCCTATTAGCACTCACTGACCCCAACTACCATCCATCCAGCCTATTGGAAACATCCTAGAATAGCCTGTACATCGTATTTAGATGATGAATTTCTGCTTTTTCTAATTGCATATCATTACTACTGCTGTTTCTGAAAAACCCAGACGAGGAAGAGGAACAAAGGCATAAAGGAAGAAGCTACTACATATTAATTTTTAACTTTGGCAGAAAAAGCAGTAACACTTAAAGAGCCTATAGATCTGTTGCTTGTGTGGAGAGGTACAGAACAACAACTAACATTACTGCATTGCTAACACTAGGTCAGGCTCAGTTACAAGAAAAATGCCATTTTCCTTTCATATCCAGACACATTTTAGCTCTCTTGCATTATGTCGACTTACTCAAGCAGCAGTTATGACAGCACTGGTAGTAGCTGAGTCACCACTTCATGCTGCCTCTTGATACTGGGAATCTGAGTAGCCCATGGAAATATAAAGGTACCAAACAGAGATCCTTTCATTCCTTATTGAATGGGTTATGAAAAGGTTACGAACAGCATATTTTATAAATTGAAACATAAATAAAATTACTGTCTCTCCTTTCAACAGCTGTAATTAATTTAGAAACAACTCAGCATCTGCAAGCGAGAAAGAGGAGATAAAGTAAAAATTTAAGCAGTATTTATAGATAGCAACAAAACCACATTGACTGAGAGCAGTGGGATGAACATACTGAACACAGTTTGGTTTCATGTGCAGCCAGCTGGTGTGTTTGGACAGTACACTTTCTCTTCTTCCAAGGATCTTATTCAGTTTTGAGTTTCCTTAAATTCTGGATGCACAAGGAAAATTAAATAAATTATAATATTACAAATAACTGACTTCAGGCTCTCTCCTATATTGTTTTTGAATGTATAGGCACTCTCAGTATGGATTTCTCACCATTCTGGAAATATTTCTGTTCTTTTCACACTAGTTGTCTATCTCTGTTATTGATTTGGAATGCAGATTTGGATTTGGAATGTAGATTAATATACTCACTATAGATTTACTTTTGGCCCTGTCGTATTTCTCTTTTATTTCTCTCTGCCCTTGTAATATTTATTTCATTTTATTGCAGTACTCTATTTCTTATATAGGTTTGGCATATAGTTACATAGTAATATACTAGGTATTGATTTCCTTCTGTTCTGCAGTATGCTTTCCTCCACATGTTATAAAATCTTAGCCAGTTTTCAGAGCAACAATTGCAGTTCCTTCAGCCCATCTTAAAAGTGTGGGTGCTCAGCTATTCCAGAAGCTGAACGGTCATTTCCAAACAATAGCTCCTTATAACCTGGCTGAAAATACTTCTTTCACTTGTTTATAGGAAAAAAATACTCACTTTCATTTTCTAGAAATTTTCAGAGGTTAATTATTAATATCTGCTATGCAGCTGATTCTTTTTTTTGTTGTTACTCTATATTATTAGTATTGGTATTGCACCAACAATTCCTAAAGAACATGCACTGTTGTCAATTTTTAGTGAGTAGTAGATACTGGACATGTTGCTCATCACAGTATGAGTCACTCATTTAGCTCATAGCTGTGTATCTTCAGAATATGAACATTTTTTAAACTCCTATTTTATTGTATTGCATTTGATAGTGGCCAAAGTCCAAAGCTTCCCAAACTGACAAAGAATGAATGGGTTTTTATGGTCATCGTCCTGCTGAAGACCACATCAAAGTGGCTAAATTATCTAAGCCAGTTGCTTCCTATTCAACATTAAGTATCAAAACATTAGGGGCTTAGTTAGTCATGGTAGTTTTCCTTTAGGTTTTTTGAGACACATAAGCACTTCCAGAAGACAATTCATCTGATTTACCTCAGAACAAAATCAACTGTTGTCTGGAACTGAATAATTCTATCTAAAACTAAAAAGACAGTCTAGAGCTTGGGTTAGTTGTCTCGCTCTCTAGGGAATCCTAACACAAGTAGAGTCCAGTAAATTCTATCCCACATATTTTAACCAGAACTTAGTGTTAAATTATGCCTCATTTCACAAGTGGTTCTACCAAATCAAACTAAAAGCTTGAGGACAAGGTACCATTTAATTACTGTGCAATGGTTCAAAGCTGCACCAGGTAAGGTTTAGACTGAACACTACAAGCTTTGGAAAAGGCTTTCTAGAGAGGTGTCCAAGCCTATCATTATTAAAGAGACATTTAGACAATGTTGTTATTTACATGTTTTAATTTGGTCAGTCCTGAATCGGTCAGGTTGCCAGATTAGATGATCACTGGAGGTCCCTTTCAACTGAAATAGTCTATTTCATTCTATACTTTTTCTCATGAAAAATACCAATGCATATTTCTCTCCGTCTTCATAAAATATCATCCCAGGAACTCTCTCCCACTACCTGGAGCAAGTACACACTTCTTTGGTCATGTTCCACCTCCAGAACCTTGAGATGAGACCCAGGATACAGCTCTCTACCTTGTTCTTTTTCTCTAATTTCTGCAGGAAAGACATATAGGTTTATGAGATGCCTAGGAACCATGACATGTTCCAGGCTAGTGCCAGGATGGATGCCTGGAGAATTGGGACCCCAGGAGGCACTGCAACATGCGCTTCCATACAGATTACACGCACCTTCTGGTGCTCTTATGTAAAGTCTGTCTGTATGATAAAGACAGAGGGCAATGTACTGTTCTTTAAAATACAAGTAAAGCCTGGCATCTAGCTCTGCCCAGGGAAAAGCCCTATGCAGAGAGAGAGGTCTGATGTGGAATATACCCCATAACTAAGAGAAATATTTAATTCTTTCTCTTCAGCTGTTATCTGACTGCAAAATATTAGTTTTCAGTCTTTGTGAAGGGCTTGTCTGTTTGATATAAACCTGGAGAATTTTTAAATGTCATTATCAGTTTTATACATAATAACGATATATTTTTCAACTGATGGAAAAATTACCTTTTTTTTTCATACAGACATTTTCCTATATTGCAAGAAAAGAAAGGAAACACGAAAAAGAAATGAAACAAGAAGGAGAACTTCTGGAACTACAATAATTATATTAGAAAGAAGCTGTAAGAAGAAAGAGTATTTCAAATGTAAAAAAAAATTTCAATTTTTGACTTTTTTGAAGCACTTTTGTCATCATTTAAAGACAGCAATGTGACAAAATTTTTGTGTTTGTGAATCAAAAATTGAGGCTAGCCATGTGGAAAAAAATGCAGTTGTTTCCTTTCACAACAGTTTCTCAGTCTGGAGGAGAATATCCAAGTGTGCCTGGTAAAATCTCAGCTATGCTCATAATCATCTCATAATTCTCCTAATGTATTCATGAACATCCTCTTTTGTTGTGGTATTATGCCCAGGAACACAAGTCCGTATTTCTTTATACAAAGTCAAAAAAATTACTGATTTACCTAAGTTGTCATTGGCTTTTTTCCCCCCTCCTCTCCTGCAGGCTACATAGACCCAAAACAGTCAATTCTAAATCAGCACAAGTTAACTCAGTACTCATCTAATTCATACAAACTTTTTCTCTGTATTCAGTTCTTTTCTATGGTTAATTCCTAATGTCAGCCTTTTCCCACTAATATGCAAACAAATTAGGAAAATAATACCTGGTTTCATATTCTGAAGGTAAATAATTTCCAAATTAGTTTTCTTAACATTCGAATTCTGAGTACTTCTAATTCATTATTCATGTATGACCTTATTAGATCTCTGTAACTGAACAAAATACAAAACCTCAAGTAGACCACATTTTTAAAAATCAACTCATTTTCTCCCATTTTTTGTCTGCCCTTTTTACTTAGTGACTAGTACCATAAGTATTTGGAAGTCAGTATCATAATTTTTTACAATAGTGAGATTAAAAATGCAAACAGAGGTGGACAAGCAAAATGTCTCCTTTCTCTATTGTTTTTATTTCTAACTTAAAGGTTAACTATTAACAGCTCAAGATGTGGAAACGTAGGTGCTACCTTTGAACTTGGTATCCTGTAGAAGAGAAGATAGTACTTCAGTAGGTAATTGGGTTAGGATTTTGGCACATGAAGGAGGCAAACTTACAGAAAATGTTTGGAAGCGAAGATAGACTTTTTCTTTTGCCTTTCAGGAAAGCCTTGACAAGGCTTTTCTGTAATCCACTTAAATCACCCAAGGTGTTCAGTTTCCTTTGTGTCTTTACGCTTTTATGTTATACATGATAATTGCATAGGGGTTATTTCATTTGACAGTCAGAAACTTATTATTCATGACTTCTTAATACTGGCTCTCTGTACAGTTTTTTTATTTTTCTCAAAAAAAGGAGGGGGATTTTGAAACAACAGAGCAATTTAGAATTTTTCCTTTTATTTATATAGACTTTGGGGAGCAGAAAGAGGAGCTACAAAATATGGTAGTAACTACATATTAGGGAAAAGTACTTGTCCTTTGATAATGAACTACTCTCTTAACACAAAGAACCACTCATGTTTCCAGTAGCAATACATATTTTACTGGCCATCAGAATGATGTCTCTTAAAATCACAGCTCCCTGTATCTGAAAGACAGAGGCTTTCATTCACCTGCCACTGACTTGGTTTCAATGACTTAGGTCAACTTTTAGTCAGAAATTTGAATTCAAATTTGCTATTGTCTCAAAACAGCCTTGCAACTCTGTGAGAAATGAAGGAAGAAGGAGGAAGACATGCAATACCTGGACAAACTAGAAAGCAGAACAAATAGTGGGGATTTAAGGTGACTAGCATTTTCCTTTTAGTGGTGCTAGGTCTGTAAGCAGGTTATGATAGCCATGACACTGAATCAGTTTTTATCACAGCAAATATAAAAAAGGCTTTTCCAAGCATCATTACTGAAGAGGTATGAAATGAGTCCTGAGGATTGCCCCCACCATAGAGAACAAGAAAATTCCAGCTGCTGCAAAGAGACAAACCTAAAAGTCTCATAACAACAAAGGCATAATAAGCTCCTGAAGACAAGAGCCTTGGGCTTCTTTAGATCTCTAACAGTGGAAAAAAAATTCATAACCTCAACCAATGCAGAGAACCTATATTCTGACAAACTTTTAAGAAGAAATCTCGTCAAAGCAATCACAATTGATTTTTTCCCCTTTTGTGACCTCTTTTTTTTCCTACAGAAATATAATTCAGGTCCACATTTTTACTTACCATTTGTTAAACACTCTCAGTACATACAACATGGCAAGTATTCTGTAACACTAATAGTGTCATGTAGTAGTAACCAGGAAAAATTTCAAAACACATGTAATTCTATTTCTATTTCTATTTCTATTATTAAATATCTGTCTAGTTCCTTTTGATTATATTATACATGCACATACATTTTACATGCATATAATCAGATTTGCATTGGGATGCACAAAGGTAAGGGTGGGCAGCATTCCAGCAAGTTTGTCTTCAGAAGAAACACATCTGAGAGTGGATTCAGGAAGGGAACTGTTAAACAAATATTTAGGAAGCATCCTTCCTTCAAAGAATGTCAAAATGTTTTAGAGACTTCTAAATACAGAAACTGAGACATAAAGAGCTCTCTGTGGAACAGAAGGCATATAATTTGGTCAGTGCATGCTACCTTTCACCACAATCAATGTGTACCAGAAATTTAGTGCCTATGCGAGGAAGATTTCAATAAAATTACATAGATACTCAAACACCTGTATAGAGTAAACACCACTCTAGCATATTATGGCCTGACACTACAAACTATTAAATACTTAAAAGAAAAATCAGTCATGAGTACATATGGTGGGGTGCAGGGGGGAAGGTGTTTATAGTCAAACGCATGCATATGTGTCCTCAGAGCACATTTTGATCTTTTGTATGTTGAAGAACTGTTGACCCTGCCAAGATACAGTGCTGTAGTTTTAGGAGGTATGTGTGTTCAGTGCTCATCTGAAGAATTTTTTTTCTTCTGTTTCTCTTAGCCACTAAAATGCAAAGATGGCAGCATGCTTACTTTGTTGTCAGGTACTCTATATGATGACTGTTAAATATATTTCTGTTAATATAATTTTGAACCAATAATATGAAACGTGTAGAACGGAGGAAAGGAACTCCCTGAAACTCTGTCAAAAATTTTTAGTAAATCCCCGTCATACAAGATGGAAAGAACCAGATCATACTGTAATGACACATCAAATGCTTACCATACTCAGCAGTTTCTATGCAGAAACATGATAATTCCATTTAACTGATAAAAATGCACTTGTTTGCTGTCCTGGGAACTAACAGCTTAGCAAAGTGTACAGACTTTGTGCAACTGATTTCAGAGAGAAATACATACTAGATTATAATACATTTGATCATTACTCTTAGTTGAAGGGATCAACTCTACTATCCCCAGTGCTTACCTGAGAAGGTCTGGCACACAGCTTACTATGTTCAAGCAATTGATAAGTATGCTGAGAAAAGTGTGCAGGACCAGGAAGTCCAATCCCAGTACGACTGTCTTCCCATGCTTCTTTAGTCTTCTCAACTTAGGTCTTCTTTGTGCACGCAATTTCCTGTGCACTTTTTTTTTTTTTTAACTTGTTGGTAACATGTCAGGTTGGTACCATACCTACCCTAGTTGTTTTCACTTTATTCCCAGAGGAACAGCTCCATCCCTTACGATCTGGAAGAACTTTACATTCCTCCCCTTCAAGACACGGTTGCATGTGGCACCACCATTTCTGCTCCACTATTGAAGCTACAAGAGAGGAAAACAAATATATTTGCATTTTGTTGAAATGGACACTTTAATACGCCATTATGTTGCAACATTTCTTTTATTTTCCAGGAAAACATTAGAAATATGTTGACTGACATCTAGTCTGTGATTTTCAGCCACCTCAGAACCTTCATAAGAAATTCGGTTTGCAATTTGCAAAAGGTGCCATGTGTTTCAAAGTCAATCTCTTCACAGCATTTCCTTTCAACCTCATTTTCATCTTGCTCAGCCAGATTTCAAAGTTTTAAGTAGAATCTCTTCCTTTGCTTGGCCTACAATACAGCTTAGCACAGCTTGATTAAATTTATTCTCCAATGATGACATATTTACAGCTTCTCTGACATCCAACAACATATCAGCATTAAAGAGATCATATAAAGGGTGAATCCTGCCACTCTTTCAGAGAAAGAGATGTGAAAAATCAGCTCTTATTTTCCCAAGTAAAACATATGAGACTACACCAGAATTGTTAAGTAAGACACCAATATTGCACTGTGAATAGGAATAATAGAGTAGGTCTAAAAAGATTAAAAACCAGACAGAACTGTGTTCTGTTTGTTTGCTTGTTTCTTTCCAGTGTGGTAAATATATAAATTAGATGTAAGACTGTAGCACATGAAAATTATATGCTTATGTAGGTTTTGCATAAATACTTTTAATTGAGTGAATTTCATATAACTCCAAGAGTCCTCTTTTAGGTAGCTCACATTTAGCCTCTCAAGAGGCCTCTTTCACTGGCATGTAATAATTTTGTTTAGCACTTCCACAGAGCAATAGCAAATAATTAATTTTTCCATCTTCCTCTCATTCACCTTAGACACCCCCTTCAAAATGCAGCTTTCCTACTCTTACTTTAAATAGTTAACTGTAATGGAGTGTGTCTCATTTATGACCTTAAGCCAGCAAAAATTCCTGGGAACACAATGAAAGGAAGCAATAGAAGGAGTCGCACCATCAACACAAGAAGGAGCTGCCCGGGTGGTACCTGCTACCTGCCCAGGGAAGCAGGAACACTTCACCGTCTGTGATCTTTCTTCTATCTTATTCTTATTGCAGCATCTGTGAAGTGCCACCACTTCACAGGTCCCAGTTTTAACATGGTGAGCTGTGAAAATAAGAAGATGAACAATTTGATAACTTTGCAAAGTAACATCATACTGTTTGGTTTGGATTCTTTTTAATTAGAAATGCATTAAACTTGGCCTGTAAGGCAATCTGCCACACATGAAACAAGAACTACGGTGGTATTAACACTAGAATGGAGAGTTGATTTCTATCCCGATTGTAGTATAACTATTCAGGCAGAAAACACTGGCTGAAGAAGAACAGTTGGATAAGGCTGCATATGGGCCTGTTCCAGTGAAGCGGGAAGCAGAAACATAAAACTAACCTAGAAACTACATTAATTTCTGGACTCCCATAAACAGCTGTGTATCTCCACCAGTATTTTTTTTCTTTTTCCCTATGGGAGAAACTTTGAAATGAAAGTATATCAATGTTAAAATACCCATTCATGCATATGCTTTCAGAATCTATGTCTCCAGACTTTATGCCCAGAACAGACTTTGACATGGTGTTCCAAAACCTTCCTACAGGTGGACAGAGAACAACTGGCAGGATACAGGGAAAGCCCTCAAATGAAACCCAGAAATAAAATCGACTAAGGAATCACACTTTAAATTTTTCGGCCTGGCACTGCAAAGTAAGTTTGAGAACACGGGAAACCAAATCTTTCAAACGAGGGAGGCAGCAGGACAATCTTCGTTATTCCATACCTGTACCTATCACTCCCGTTCATGCTTCTCTAACTGATCACCAGAATCATACTGCTGGAGTCCAATGAAAGGACCAATTTGGTAAGAGGAGAGCTACCAAAATACCCCTTCTGGTTCAGCAGCCAGTCACCAAAGGATCTGGCGTTTGGAAAAACTAGTTTTAACTGAACTTTCAGCAGTTACTTATACAAGACCAGATATTCCTGGGCGTAGTTCATTACCATCAGAAGAAAGAGAGAAAAAAATCTGAACTTTAGCTGATATTGACCTACAACATTATATGGGCAGGAATACTAATTATGTGAAGCAATACATGTTCTTTATTTCTGCTGCTATTTAACTTTTTGTATGCTCTATGCAAAGACTGTGTACTGAATGCTTCAGCTACCTTTAATATCCCTAATGTCAAACAATAAACAAGAGCTTCCACAAGGAGAAAGCCCTAAGAACAGGAGCCCAACATGGATCTCTGAGCTCACTCAGTTGTTATTGCACAGTGTCAGCTCCTAAAAGGCCTGAGGAAGGAAAAAATTTGATGTAGTCTATGGACCCCATGAATGTTCCTAGAGGCAAAAGGCACAGACAGCAATTAGGCTCCAGGTCTTCATCAACAAAACATAAACTGCTAAACTTTTTTTTGGGGAATTATGCATTTTTCAGTATAACAAATTCCAGTGAACAGTCTGTTGTCTTTGTCATCACTCAGTGCATCGTACTGTGTCAGGTATGATTATACTCCACCATATCAAGCTGTGCTACAGCTGAAACGATATAACGCAATGCAAGCAATTAACCCATGATCCATCAAATTTTGATATGCTGAACTGTTACATTTAAATCAAAAATGTAGGAAGAAAGAAAATCTCTTTATGCACAAACACTGATTTTCTTCACTTTCTAACTGTAATTTTTAATTCAAGAGAGGATGAGGAAAGCAATTCATACTACCTGCCTGACCTTTGCAATCTCTGGTATTTCTTACATTTGACGACAATGAGCAAATATTTTTACAGCTACTAGCACAGGCTGCCCCAAAAATTACTTTTAATTATTTTCCAAATAATTCCACTGGTATACATGCCAATAAAGCAATTTAAATAAATACATTCATTTTTTTGTCAATAAAACACTTGTAAAGTTTTTTATCTGTGAATAGGAAAAGAAATTATTCTACGATATATTGGGAATGTACAATACATAGTAGAACAAACACATCCTGCTTTTGCACGTTCACATTAGCTTTTATTTTGATAGGCAATTACATATCTTATACCCACTCGTCCTAACACAAATTCACTAAATTGTGTTTTATGAAAGGTACATTAAAAACCCTAGACACTGAATTTACAAAAGAAAGTAAATTTAGTGGTAGGATGAGAGCTTCAAACCACTTACTTTTTGACTATATTAGTTTTAATTTGTATTCTGTATAGCACTGATCCTGAAATTTTGTGTCCTCACTCGCTTATCATATAACTTTACGCTGCTTTACTGGGTCTACAGAAATGCTGTAATACAACCTCTGAGGGAAAATAAAGTACAAGGTACACCAGTAGCCATCAGGAATGGAAGCCAGTTAAAAGAGCCACTGTAAAATTCTGGGAGGGAAGGTTTCACACTGAAACAAAAATTTTGAAAGCTTCCTTTGTAGTAATTAGGAGGTGAAAATCAGGCATTGTAAGACTTTTACGGAAAAAGAGTGTAATGAAATGAAACAGTCATATTCATGTAAAACACAGAAAAACATTTCAAAGGGTGAAAAGACATGAAAAATGGAAGAGAACAAAAAATAACTACATACTACTGATAGTATTTGAGGAATCTTTAATAAAGCTGTTTTGAAATTTTCTGGGTATAAAACCAAAACATCCTAGAAAAATATACAAAGATATTTCAAACATTGAGTAATCTAGGCTAACCATCCCCTAGTTTCTATTTTCCATCTAGAATATGCAACGAAAATTCCTTGAGAGGAAATGGGGGGATTTCAGGTCCTATGCTATCAAATAATTAAGATCCAGTGCAGTAAGGACAGTATCTGTCACATTCATATGAAATTAAAGCTTCTATGCAGTAGATAAAGGATTCCCCACAACCTAAAACAAATTAACCTCATTAAGCCACTGAATCATTCCAGAAAAGGAGGATAGTACTTTGGCAGATTCACGTGTTGGTTTTGTTTCTTTTCCTCCTAGCTCAGACTTCAAAGTATGCTGCTTGCTTTGCAGAAATTGTTTGAGGAATCGAATGTCATTTCTGTAATCCTACAGAAATTAGTTATTCAAAACCACTGCAAACAGTATTTCATTCCTTGCTAATGCAAGTAGTCCTTCCTGCAATCAGTGTGGAGAGGGACTGAAGAAAGAGACTCAGAGATCTCTACGTGTACAGACTGCAAAGTTTTCCTGATGATTGTACATAACATAATATATGTATAAATTATGTTCCAGAACATGTAGCACCGTGGAGCTTGGAAAACAGGCATAATCGTATCTCACCCATTAGTAGTATGTCCTGTAATTAACCTGCCACTTTTACAGTTTTTTCATGTGGCAAAATCGTCAATACCTATTTCATAAATGAGAGCCAGAAACTTCAGTAATCAGTATCATGCTCTTGGAAAACATAAAACTAGGGAACTATTAGTCTCCATTTTACATAAAACTTTCCTTGTTCCTTCATGATAGCTTTAGCTTCCTTCCTTCAGGTGAATAAAATTTCAGTCACATTTGCACAGTGCATCTGGCACTAAGTTATGACCCTTACTCCTCTACTTTTGTGGGAAGATTTCTCCAGGGAAGAAGGGAAGTTCCTATTCAAGATTATTATTTTGCAACTCCACTCACAAATATGAATATAAGGTATTTGGTGTAGGTATGCAAACCTTGCATTAAATCAAGAAAATCTTCTGAATATCATTGTTCATCATGATCACCTTTTCCTAGCCTCAACACTTAAACACTGTTCAATTCTGTCACCCATTTGCTCAGTTATTTGAATCTTTTCTTTCCTGATAGTTGCACAGGTCATGCATCAATACATACACTGGCCGTTAACAAAGAGGAGGAAATCACATCGCCAAGAACTAAACAAAATAAAGTCACAGCCTGTTTCTCTCTTCAGGTTCCCCATCGTTGCAGTAGACACATATAAATAGTGGGGAAAAAAATATCAGAAATGCTCTAATATATGCTCTCTGCAAAGACACTGGCAAGGCTGGGTGATACAGTTAAATCCATCGAACGACTAAGAGCTACTGGAAGCAAAAGAAGATCCCTTTTCTTCTGTCCAGCACTCTTTCATCCCTTGCTTGCATGAATACTGTCATTTGATGGTAAAGATGGTAAGCCAAGAATTCTGACTGGCATAAAAATTTCCCTCTTTTTGTTTTTAGGGTTAGTTCTCTACCAGTTTAGCTCCTACAGCTGGGTGCAGAGAACCAGTAAGAAACAATTTCAGCCACAGGGAAGAGGAAGGAGCTGGCAGCCACAGATACATGATTAACTCCTTTTGCAGAAACCAGTTCCTGTATCAGCTTACAAGGACAGCAGCTCTGTACTCTTACATGAAATAAATGTATCTTATTTTATTCTATTTCAGGTAATTTTTCTGAGGTCACAGAGACTATTTAAAATCTGCAAAGCTTTGTTTGTTTGTGTATCTGTTACAGTTGAAGAAAAGAAGCATCAGCAATAAATAGAAGAATGAAAATTAGACTTAGCCATGAGTCTCAATCCATATTCCATCTAATATTTTAAACACTTTAGCCTTTTTATCATCTTTGGTATGATCAGGAAGATGTCCCATATGAAATACTACAGTAATCCAGTCTATCAAAGTAGAGTACATATGCATTTTTTATTCATGTAAAGCATATCCACATTAAGGATTACAGTGGAATGACTCTTTTAAATAACCATTTTTAAGGAAAAATAGACAGTATTTCAGGACATTGTCAACTTATTTCATCCATTTCCCTATGACATTAGTCACTATTCTATACCACAATATTCAAACAAATGTGTGATTGGGTGTTATTGATAAAATAAGCAAAATTAGTGGTTATAATCTACCATTTTTCCAGAATGGGCTCTAGATCACTGCCCTACCATTAAATGACCAGAAAAAAAGAGGATTTTCTTGTTAACATGGTTTATTTGCTTTGTTCATCCTGATTGACAAGGAAAACAAATGTAGGTTATTTTTCTGCTACACTTCAGCAATTTTAGTGTGTCATACCAGTCTCAGTGTGTCACTGCAGATAGGAAGGATACAAACAAACTTGCAAAATCTCCCTCACATACACAAAACACACACTCCCACACAATATTTTTGCATTTTTTCAATAGTTTAATAAGTGTTAGTAGCTGCCACTTCTAAGCAATCAAAATCTTATACAACCCCAGCCAACTCAGGATTTCCATCTAAACTTACTCTTTAAATGTCAGACAAAGATATATGAAAACAAATACACTATCCAATTCCCTCATTCAATTAATTTTAACATTTTTCAATATTTTCTGTAATATCCATGTAACAGCTGTTAGGGAAAAACTTGAACATAGTTTATTTCAGCTCTACCAGCAATGGTTCTGATATTACTGCAGTTCTGTGATCTAAGGACACAAGAAATGTGAAGCTTTTCGATAAGGACAAAACCTTTTACTTGACCAGTCATTAGAGCAGTTGGGAAAAAAGCAGCCAAGATTTTGGGAACACAAGATTCAGTTTGCTTTTATGAACACAAAACAAAGCCCATCTCTATTTCAGCTCCATGGGCCCGCTCCAGCTGGCAGCACAGACATCAGGAAAAGATGCCTAACTCCCAAAGCAGCACTGGTAGATATGCATCAACACTAATCTTAGTGAACATTACCTTTAAAGATCAAATTCAAAACACTTTGAATTCGATGTTTTTGGTTTGATAAGTGGTTTTTGGATCAGAATGTCAATGACAGAGTAATTTTTTTTTTCAGTAAAGGTGACATCTGGATTTGCAACTGTGATATTTATTCTGATGACTGAATGTGCAACACCTCTTACAGTGATTGAGCAAATTATGATATATAGTCTAGACATGTGACTGAAAAATATGATGAATTAAGAGTATTAAATAAAAAACAAAGATAATTGTATCCACAAGATTATTTTTATTTTGTATCTTTTTTTAAATTGGTTTGAAAAACTTATGAGATTTTTTAAATTGCAAAGATTATCAAAAACGAAGCTTTTTTTATTTTTTAAAAATTTACTTGGTGTTTTTCTTTTTGTTTGTTGGTTTTTTCTCTTTTTGGGCCAGTGAACTGAANTATTTTTATTTTGTATCTTTTTTTTAATTGGTTTGAAAAACTTATGAGATTTTTTAAATTGCAAAGATTATCAAAAACGAAGCTTTTTTATTTTTTAAAAATTTACTTGGTGTTTTTCTTTTTGTTTGTTGGTTTTTTCTCTTGTTGGGCCAGTGAACTGAAAAATCAATTACAGACACAGCAGTAATTCCTGTGTCCTCAGTGGTGACAATGAGGCATGACACAGTTGTGGTGCAGCTCAGGAAAGGCACTTAAGTTGCTTTATTTTCAGATGACACATGGGGTTGTGCTATAGAATCAGCAGGACAAAAATGCTAATTTTGTGCTATCCTATTCTACACTATCACAGAATCATAGAATGGGTAAGGTTGGAAGGGACCACAGTGGGGCTCCATCCTTTTGACAACCTCCCTTCAGACACTTATGTACATTGGATATAGACAAGCTGTCATGAGCCACTGGTGTTTCCTCGTAGCCAAGGAGGCCGGTGATATCCTGAGGTGCATTGCCAGGTTGCGGGAGTGTTCCTGCCCCTCTACTCTGCCCCAGTGAGGCACATCTGGAGTGCTGTGTCCAGTTCTGAGCTCCTCAGTACAAGAGAGACATGCAGTGAGTCATACAAAGATGATTAAGGGACTGAAGCATCTGTCTTACAAGCAAAAGCTGAAGGAGTTGGGCCTGTGCAGCCTTGAGAAGAGGCAACTGAGAGGCAACCCTCATCAATGTATATATTAAACATTCTCATACAATTACTTCTGAAAACCCTACAAACACACCTTATTGACAGGTCCTGTTTACTGCAATCACATTTCCATACTTCGTAGCTCAGCTACAGTTATTAAAAGTCATTTGGTCACTTCGGGCATTGATAAGTTCAGATAGACTATGCTCTACTTATACCAGAGGAGAATCAATTTAGGTTAAAAGTACTGCATTGTTTTCCATTTCTCTTTTACTCTGATGTCTCTTGCATCCTGGGACAAGTTCTCGGGTGAATTGCTAAAAAAACCATAGGTGATTGTTTGGAACAGTTTCGCAGCGTCACTTGTAGGCAACACACACACAGAAAATACTGATAACTGCAGCTCCTCCCAGGCTTCTTGGATTCAACACGATGTTTTCTCTCCTGAGAGGATCACTTTAAAATAACAAGAGTCATTCTTGATAAGTGTTTATTCTGCAGATGCTAGCCCCTCCACCCCTCAATTAACCCAGTTAGTCCATTTGGGTGAAGGATGATGAGCAGAGTTCATGCGACAACACTATGCACACAGCATCTGCGGTAGCCTTTAAAACCTGAACTAATGAATGGTTTGCCATAGTCACATTGCCAAGCATAATCTTCTGCATGGTGCCAAATAAAAATCTCATCCATCAGTTTGTCTACCAGCCGTCATTTACCACCATCTATATGGGGAGATATTTTCCATTTTGGAAAAAAATCAAGGAAAACTGCAATATAAGCATTTCCCCGAGAAGAGCTCGCTAACAAACCTGTGAGATCTAGCCTCAGATATTCCCATAGCAAAACCTGTACACGGAAATGGACTGAAGGACTGAGTTATGTCCACTAAGAGAGGAAAAGACTTCCTAGAATAAAGTAGCAAGCTGGCATAGTCCCAGCTATTCTCACAAACAAAAACTACAGATGGAGAACTTCATGTAGGATCTCTTTGGCCTGGAGAGCCTGCAGTCATCTCCTGGCCTTACTGAGGCTAATTGTATTCAATCAGTTCTCTGGCAGGAGTGAGCACGTCTTACTCAAATAAGCTTACCTCCTCTCTCTCAGAAGTCAGTTCCTTTTTTTGGCAATGGCTACAAATTATGACTTCATACCAAACTTTCACCAAAGAAACAGGAACTCAAAACACAACTAGTTTTCAGATAGCCTGAAGGATAATTTCCTCTTCTCCATATGACCCCACTCAGCCTAAAGTGTTGCCCTCCTTAGTTCCGACTTTTTAATTTTGAAATCAGTTGATCTCTAGTTGGTTCACAAAAGCACAGAGCACTCAGAGACAGGATCACAAGCAGCTATCATTTGGGGGGTTTACAGCTCTTTATATGTCCACCCACTGGAAGAGGAGGAGAAGAAGCTTCTGCACGTTATCCCAGTCCTCACTGTAAGCTGGGCCCCCTGACTGCAGCCTGCCTGCCAGGTCTTTCCCCACCTCCCACTGCAGGTGCCAGAGAGAAGCTGCTCCACCATGACTATTCCGTTTGCCAGGCAGTGGAGTGGATGAGAGGATGACGATAGCAGCAAAGGCTGCGTGTTTCCTTATGGGACAGAAATGGAGCCACTTTGCTTTTTGTAGATGAGTGGCTTTCCACATTTCTTCTACAGCAGCTGTGGGCTGACACAATCCATGAGAAAGTTTGTGTAGAACTGGTAGAAAAACACTCAGGTCGAGGTGCAGTTTATAAATACTACAAGTCAAAAGCCCCAGTATCTCTGAGGTTGTTATCAAACATGTTAAGCAAACGATATATTAAAGTGTACAGACATTTTGCAAATTACCAGGCTGATGCTTGAGATTGCTAATTATATGATTTCACAGAGAAAAAAGACTAATCCAGCTTTCAGGCACTCAAAAGAACATTTGGCATGAAGACTTTTTATTCTCTCATACTCTCTCTGTGGGCCTTCTGCCAGACATCTCGACTCAGCAAGAAGCAGTAGCACATGTCTCAGCTCAGCCTTCAGCCTTTGGCAGAATACAAAACACCCCACATTTTTTCCTCAGTCTCAGAGTGTCAGAAACCTGTAGTTTACACAATTATGGGGAATATATTTCCTGTTTCCCCAGATGCCTCTCATTATTGATTTTCTTTTCTCGCTAGCTGACCCAAATGGTCTCAGGGTACATTGTATAGATGACAAATTAACACATTCTCAGGGATGCATCAAAAAAAAAAAAAAAAAAAAAGGGTGTTTCTACCTCTCTGTATTTGCATGACCCTCTGGCACAACACCCTCACCCTAAGTACTGCCTTAAGAAAAATACTGTGTATGGAAGTCTCTATGGAAAAGGATTAGTGCAACAAGGTGGAGAGGTATATTCAGCAGTGCTTTTGAACTGCCTGCCTGCAGCCTTCTCATCCTTATTAAAACGTATCTCA
This sequence comes from Falcunculus frontatus, assembly GCA_013398115.1. Taxonomy (NCBI): domain Eukaryota; kingdom Metazoa; phylum Chordata; class Aves; order Passeriformes; genus Falcunculus; species Falcunculus frontatus. Next base: position 478,505 of record VZRV01002505.1, on the reverse strand, counting down.
AGCACTTAGAGGTCCCTCTATGGAGACAGCAGCTGAAGCTCAGGGAAGGGGAACTATGATTTCCCCAAAGAAAGGTGCAGCTGTGTCCCTGTGTTATATTTCCATTGCAACACACATATAACTGCTTATGTGTGATTTTGCTTCTGCAATTAGGATATTTTTTAAGGTCTAGAAACTAATTTCACAGAATCTTAAAATGGCCTGGAACTAGACCTTTAAGGTCCCTTCCAACCTCTCTGCTGTGGACAGGGACACCTTCCACCAGACCAGGTTGCTCAGAGCCCCATCCAACCCGGCCTTTAACACTTCCAGGGATGGGGCATCCACAGCTTCTCTGGGCAACCTGTTCCAGTGCCTCACCACCCCCACAGTAAAGAATATTTCTCTAATATCTAATCTGAATCGACTCTCTTTCAGTTTGAAGCTATTCCCCCTTGTCACTACATCCTCCTGTAAAAAGGCCCTCTCCACTTCTCTTGTAGGTAAAAGACCTGAGTTATAAGATTAAGTCAATTCATATTTAAGCACCCAAATGTCAACAGGAATTCCATTATCAAAGTATTCATGTTTTATTTCACTTTTTAAAAAATTATGCTTAGCACCCCTTATTCAGCCTATGCTAAGATTTTTCAATCTTTGAAAAACAACTGTTCCCCAAATTTATGTTGAAAATCTAATAAATCCCACCAAATAAAGAAGAGTAAAGAGAAAGCCATGACTTCCAAACTAAGCAGCACATTTTTTTCATGAATATGAACATCACTTGTTGAATATTGAAGAATTATTAAGCTGATGAAACCTACTATAATAGAAGCACTCTGGGATTTTAGTGATGACCTGATAGAAACCAGTCAGTGAAGTCAAGATAAAATTCTGAAAATTCTGCCAATATCAAGATTCCCATTGTGCAAAATCTTTCCAAAGATAATAATCAGAATACTGAGTTACTCACTATCCCTCTTCTATACAGATATTTATGTACAGCTGTGCACTTACTCACCTAGGAAGTATATTTAAATGAAAACTTACCGTAAGATACTGAAAATATCTTTTATTTGTGTGTATACATTCATCACATAAATATGTGATGACATTTAACATAACATCTATAAAAAGCATTTAATTTTTGAAATTCCATCTTTTAAAAGCTCTGCAAGATTTTTGCTTGCTTGCTTGCCTTGATCATTGTCTGGTTGGCTCATTTAATATTATACCTAGAGTTTTAGATGGTGTGTTAATATTTTTTGGTTTGGGGTTTGTTTTGGTTTTGTTTTTCTTCACCTTATCTGTTTTCATGACTGGATAGAACGTACTAATTTAAAGTTTCTTTAATTCTCTAATGTATTTTTATAATATATTGCATTCCATTTGCAGCTCTGTAATACATTTTTATTTAATCTGTCAGTTAAAGCAAATTATCAAATATACTTTGAAATGTTCCTCACACAAACCATAGGCATATGTATACACACCCACCTTCCCGAAAACTATGTAACTGCTTTTTATTTTTCTTTTTTCATTTCTACACCCCTGCCTTCTAGGACTTCCCCACAGTCCATCAGACTCCTCCATAGAAGAGAAACTCCATAGGATGTCCCAGCAACACAGTTCACCGCCTGAAAGAAAGATCTTAATTTCAAGTTTCAGCTTGCTTCTTTAGAGCCCCAGGCAAGGTCTTTGAAGTGCAGAGTCAGGAGGGAAACTTAACTCAGGCCTTTAGAAAAAAACTGCTAACAAGGCACATGTCTAGTACTGTGAAATGCCTTCTTTTGGAGAGATCTCCCTTGCTACAACCTTCCCTCTACATTATTGATTCCATATAAACAGCAAGTCTCTGAGCCATGGGTATGATGAATCAATAAGGATCTAGACAGAGTCTATGAATTGAGACTAGATGGCCTGGGAAGAGGCTGGCTATTCTTCAAGACAGAGGAAAAGAAAGCACATTTCAACAAGCCACGTAAAAGAGGAAAAACTGCCAGGAGAGCCATTCAGAGCAGTGCAATGAAGAATATTATTGCCCAAGCATTCCCAATAGATAACACTTTCAGATATCTCTTCTTGCTGAAAAGGTACCTTTTAAGATGCTCCTAGCAGACTCCCTGGCATTTGTTTCTGAAGGGACTCTGTTTAACAGAAGCTGTTGATAGGAAACATACAAACCACCCTCATAGCTATCCAAAGTCAGAAGCTGCAAAAATATCACAGTCCCCAGAACTCCAGAAGCGTGCTTTTTAACAACTGACAGGTAACAAAAGCAGCTGAAGTGATTCACACCTTCAGAAAAACCTATTCAAAACAACAATATGGAAAAAAAAAATTCATAATTATCCAGGGATGTTTTCAGACAATGAAGATTTGGCTTCATGTTTGTCATCTTAATCCTGGATCTTTATGGAAGCTCATACATTGCACACAGGGATGTAAGAGGCCAACCCAGGCCAGCTCAGGATCCTTTTTCCTTACTGCCTATCCACAAAAGAAGCCATGCACCTTGTGGAACTAGACCACTGCTGGGACACAAGTACAGAGCACAACAGAGATTCCTGGGCAGCTCTTGGGCATGAGTTTTCTGGGACTATAGAAAGCACACCTATAGCAAAATAAAAGCAAATTATTAGTAAACTAATTTTCTATTACCCCAGAGAAGTCAAGCCTCCTGCACTAAACATGAGACTCACAGACCAGCCAAGGAACTGTGCCTCCTGCCGTGGAGCAGAGGGAAGCCTATGGTGCTGTACTGTTGAAAAGGCTGGTGAAGGGGCTGCTACTCAAGGCAAGCTTCCAAACAGGTCCACCTCCCACAGCTCCTCCTCTGTCACGTTACACCCAGATCCATCATTCTCCCACAGGAGCCAGAGAAATGCTTCTGCAGGTTCCAGGAATGAGGCATTGTCCAAGACGTTATGTCAGGGCCAGAGACTGGTCATGCCAAAGGGAGAGTCCAAAGAGGCATCCACAGCTCTCACATCTTTCTCACCATTGTGAAAGGGCAAAGGGGGAAAAGGAGAGTGGTTGGCTCTCAGGGAGGTATGAAATCTAAACAAAAAAATATTTAATGCTTGAATTTTAATGCAACTGTTGCAAATAGGAACTTGCAAGGAAGGCAAATTACCTACTGCACATAAAATTATAGCATATATTTTTATGACTGCATATTCTTTCATCTTTTTGCTCCTTTAATGTAGGGTTTTCCTCACAGAGGTCACCATTAGAACCTCAAAACCTCAGACCTCACTGCATTGAAGAGTGGTTTTTAGTTAAATAACTGAGAGATTGGGTAGCAGTTGCTATCTGTGGGCTGTTTTGACTTTTTCAAAGTCCCAAGTGCAAAGCTGAATGCCGTGTACAATACATTGTAGTGCAGTGTATTTGTCTGCCAGTGTCTAACAATGTGTCAAAAATGACAGCAGACTGTTTATAAATATCCATAGGGCTGTGCCTCTTTCCAAGTTTAGATGAAATTGTAATGGGGAAATAACTGACTACCCACAATTCCTTACAAATATCTACACTGCCTCACAACAAACACTTTTACTGATTTAGTTCTAAAATGCAAACCAGAAAAAATTCATGAGTGTTAAATAACTGTCCAGGTCCACAGCACTGATATGCTGTGAAGGGAGCCAAGTGTAATCTTCCTTAGCCTGTGGAAGACTGTCACAAAACGGGAAAAAAAATTGCCTTCCCCTTCAATTCACTGCCTTAAAAGCTGAACTGCAAGGGGATACACCAGAGGATTTGACAAAATGCCATTCATGAGACATCCTGCCTGATCACATATACAAATCTAGCAGGAATTTTATCTTCACAGGGCTCACAAGTCGGGGGAATCTTCAGAATAATCCTAGCACATATCCTTCAGGGGCAGCTGTAGTTAGCAGATCGTTGTAAAACAAACTAAAAGGATGAGGAAATCAGAAACTGAAGATGCAGCAGAATGAGCCAGCATTTCCCACCTTCAGTGGGACAGCCTTGCTTTAACACCTAATTCTTTACGTGGAAGTGGTGCCTTGTCTAAGAATTCTGTGTTGACTAAGCAACTACAATTTCTAAGGAACTAGTACCACAATAAAAAAGTAAACACGGGTACTGTGAACCTCCTTTTATTTCACACACAACCACTCTGATATTTGCAGTTTGTGACTGCTCTTCACTTGAGATTTTACTTAAATGAACACACTGCATAACACAGATGTATTCTGATTTTTCATCCTCTGCCTCATCTCTCCAAGGGAGTCACATGTTCATCCACCTTTCCTTTCTCATACAGTTGTTTCTAGAGTCTAGCAACACATGTATTACTATTACATGAATACATTGTCATCCGATAGTACAGAAACCAAATTTCAGCAGTTCGTGCACGGTTCAGAACCCCAAAAGCAGTGCACGGTAGTGTCCAAGCCTGCAAAGACTTGCTGGAGTTTTGTTCCTGATTATTTTTTCTCAAGTACTCTACACATGGATACCTACATACACACATATACAATCAAGGACATACAAGAAACTATGTCTAGGTAGAAGCATCCAATGTTTTAACACAGCACTGCATCTTGACATTTTTATTCACTTTCATAATTTACTATGTTATTATTAGAATAAGGAGAGTGGGATTTCAGCTGTTGTCTATGAAACCAAAGACATGTCACCCTACACTGGATGTCTACAGTGCCTAATTTAAGCTGGACATCCCTGTATAACCAATGCAGCTAGAGAAAGAAGCACCTCCAGAAGCTATTACCCAACTATTACGTACGCAAGATTAGATCCCTCCTTAAAGGAAACAGCTACATCAGGAGAGATATTACATGATCCCTGGTCAGTCATTTCATCTGTGACACTGCCCTCACTGGAATCTGACATTGCCATGATGCTGAAACACAGGTCTAACAGAGGTCAGTGCTCTGTAATGACCATGTCTGCTCTAAGAATGATAATATATGTGTATAATTAAACCAAGCTAAAATATATCCACTGGTTTATCCTCCCCTGTAAAGCTGAATTTTAAGATCTACAACATTTGCCAAGACCCAGAAGAAGAGTCACTTGCAGGTCCAAACACAACACTTAAGTCAGAGGAAGAAATACACTCCCCTAGCTTTTATTTCAGGAGCTTTTAAAACTTTACTAGTTATAGTAGTAGCATGTCAAGACTGGTTTTCAAAGTTCTCCTTAAACAGTGAACTTTCTCCTTCAAAGAAAAAAAAAAAAGAGAGAGAAACTTAGAGGACTCAGACGTCCTGGATTTAAAATATATTACCAATTTATTTCTTCACTGTATTAATAAAGGGACACAAAAATAGTTTGGAGCCCTTAAATCCCAATCTATAGCTGTAAAGTAATATTTTCACATTTTTCTCCAGGTTGCCTGTAAGAAAGAAATCTCATTTTTCTCATCTCCTCTTTAATTATTCATGTTTTTCATGCCTAAGCCTAGGAGAGTTTTCCATAAAATACACAAAGTAAAAATTAAATGCCAAAAAACCATAAAAACTTCATTAAAAACTATTGAAATTGTTACCCCCTAATGATTATTTTTATGAAAAACTGAGTGATATTTTATAGTTTAACACCCTTCTCCTACAATGACTCTATTAGGATAAGCCATAATTTGGCATTTTCCTTCATTTTTATTGCGGGTCATAATGTTGCTAAAGTGTAGACTGTTGTATTCCTAGCATCCATCAGAAGAGCAAATTTTAGTTTATAATCACTCCTACAGATCTGTTCTAAAGATAGATTTTAAGGAGAGCTTTTCTGGCAGCCAAAAATAGTCTGATTAGTGGGACCTTTCACTTTTTTTTTTCCCCATACACCATTATTTAGTGTAACAGTTTTAAATGGGAGCTCTTTACAGGATTTATTGTATATCTAGGTTAAAAATGTTCATTAGGCTAATCCATATTTGAAAACAGAAACAAGAACTAGACTTGAGAAATATATTTCCTTCAGCAAAATCATTATTTTTAAAAATACTTTCAGTACTTACTGTCAATAATGTCCAACAGCCTAGCATTGTTTATTTCAGAAAGACGAAAAAATAATGAGGCTAAAATATTGTCGGCAATGAAACAGACCACATGTACTGCAAAAATAAGAGTATGATTTCCACATGCCATTCAGAGTATTTTAATTTAGTTTTGCTCTCACTTTCAGAAAAAAATCCCCAAAACTTAAGTTCTAAAGGCCTTTAACTAGAAAAAAAATTGTTTATATCCTATCAGTGGAGGTCTTAGTCCAAACTAATTAAAATATTTTTGTGCTTTGCTATTTCCAAAAATAGATAACTGATTCTGAACATTTTTGGGTATTTCTATAACTAACTAAGAAACAGCTGTTCTAGAGTATGGCATTCTTATAGGCAACAATATGCAGTGCTCCTTAGAGTCTGTTTTTTGAGGTTTTTTGAAATAAAATTTAAAATTTCAGCAGTTTAAAAATTCTTTCTTTTTCTCAAGCACTTAGAGAAAAGTACTGCACACATTACTGGACACTTGTGAAGTAGAATGTACCTACCCCCTCTCTGATGGCTATGATCTTTTCTTCAGTCATGTTCCTCTTTACAAGCTCTTCTTCAGACTAAACCCAAGAAAATCTAACAGTGATGTTGTGACAAAAGAAGGGTGGAAAATGTGTTCTGTCCTTAAATCTCTGCAGAAAATGCATCTTGCAAGTTGCAGGGCAAAAACTGACAATCAAGAAAGTCGTAAAACCGGTGAGCCCTGTGTAATGGGGTTCCTCCTAATTCCCCACTTTTTAGCTGTTTGTATCTGATCCCATCTTCTTCCCTAATATTAGGCAGAGAGCCTGAGTGCACTTCACTCCTGCAATCCCCCAGGAGATATTTCCAGGACTGGTGATCTTCTAAACTATACTATGAAGAGGAGTGGCCCAAGGAGGATGAAAGTTCAATTCTTTTCTCAGATGTTTCCAGGGCACAACCTCTGCAGGATGCCCTTTGCCTTCTGCAACACAGCTTTGTAGCATACTACGTGTTGTTAAAATGAAGGAGAAAATATGGACCATTTACTTTTCATAATTGAGACTTTCTGGATTTTCACAGGTTTATAAAACATAAACATAGACATAGGAAACAGTATTTGAACTCTCCTAAGACAATTTTAACCAAAACTAGCAGGAAAAAAGAGATTTACATAGCCTTCATTTGCACAGTGTGCAGCAGCGTAACAAGATGGCACAAAATTACTCTTCCTCCTTCCTTATTTAAACTTTTATCTTCTTTCAGATGTAGTCATGTTTGCTCTTAATATCTCTGGCAGATGTTCTGGGGTGAATGAGGCAATTAAGAATCCAAAATTCCCATTTCTTCCAGATGCTTCTTTTCTCAATATTCACTTGCTGGAAATATATTTACTTTCCACTCTGCAGTGTGTAGCAGTTAGCACACCTTCTGGGTTCCATTTCACAAAATTTCCACAGTTAATCTGACACATGCCAATGCATCTTAGATGAAAGTGTAGCACCAGTAATATTTTTTTTCTATTAGTAGCATATTTACATAATAGAACAAAATTGAGTAAAGTTTTAAATAAGTATTTTACTTAAGAAATATCTTCATTTTGTTTTTCATAGGTACAATACTTTCTGCTGTCTGATTTTTAAAACTTAACTTTGGTTTTCCTCAGTCTTTCAGCTTACTGAAGGAATCTAGGTCCTGGTTTTGGTCCTTTCTATGATTAGTTCTATTCACTGAGATTGAACTACAGGCTGAAGTGGTTCATCCTTGTTCCCCACTCATCAGACACATACATAGCCTCGGGTTCAAAACCTGGATCCAGAACAATTCCGACCTTCTCAGTAATTCAGATAGCTCTCCTCTCATGCATTGCTCTGGAGCACAGACTCAGCTGAAGCAATTCTAATAACTTGCACCTAAAAATACAATGGCACAATGCACTCAAGATATGTGTTGGTCTTAACAGAATAGTTTTATTGTGCATATCCTTTCTGCAGCTCTGCATTCACTCAAAATAACCCACACATTCAGCTTTATACTTCAGTCATTCAAGGGCACTCGATATTGAAGCCAGAAGTATTTTGCAAAAAGAATTCCAAGTCTACTGCATTTACTTGAGAACAATTTGAGTACAAGAGTTATACAAATCTATGGGGAAAAAAGAACAAGACAGACTTGGCAGCTCCTGCCTCAGCCTCCTCATCATTACAGACAGAACTCTTGCTCAGCCTGGTAAAAGAGAGCTGCACAAGGCAGACTGCTCTTTTATGATTTTCCTGCTTTCTGTTGTCTGAACCCCCAAGCCAGCCTCCATCCTCCAGCAAGTATTCGATGGCTTTGCTCCCATTTAAGTATGGTGGTTTTTCTTGGCCACAGTTAAATGGTACTCTCACTCTCCCAAAGGGAAGGTCAAAATTTCACTACTATTTCTTTGCAAATTTAAGAGATCTTCCAGACTTTCTCTGCATGCACACAAATATCTTAAGGGCTGGTGCCAAGAGGATGGGGCCAGACTCTGTTCAGTGGTGCCCCGTGACAGGACAAGGGGCAACAAACAGAAACTGAAACAGGAAATTCAGTCTGAATATGATGAAAAACTGCTTTCCTGTGAGGGTGTGTGAGAGACTGAAATGTTATGGTTGACGGCTTAAACTTCGTTATGAAGGATTTGTTGCCCAATATGGCAAAACTGTACAAAGAACCTTCGACCACTGAAGCCCACCCCTCCCTGAATATGCCTCCTTACTGGAACTTTGGACTGAGTTAAGCTGCCTAAGGGAACTTGAGACAAGATAAAGGTGACGCTATGTTCAATAATCTCAGGTCTAGGGAGAAGTAAACAAGGCTGAGGGAGAAGAATGTATCCACAAGAAAACCAAACCTAGCAGCTATCCTGAAAATCATCTCTGGCTGGGTTCGGGGTGGGGGAGGCCGTAGCTCACAGAACCATCTGCTGAGGGCAGCTTTGCACACACTCCACCCCAATCAGGGGGAGGAGGAGAGTTTTGGGTGTGTGGAGTAACATCTGGTCAGAGGGAGCGAACACCCATTCTTCCTTACACAAACTGTCTCAGCTGTAAAACCTCCCCACCCTGGGAAGGCCACATCCGTGGGACATTCACATGAGGGACAGCTGACCAGTGTCATAATCCATCAAAGTCTCCCAAAGCTCCCCTAAAACTCATTCCTGAGGCCTTGCACCAGGGGGACTGCACATGATCCGAGCGATGCAACAGATCCGTAGTCTGTTGCAAGAGACAGTGCCAAACTTGTCTCCCCCAGAGGAGGTACCTGAGCATTCCCACCTTGCCTGAACATATATTAATCCATTGAGCTCTGTTTTATGGGACCCTCACCACCAAGACAGATCAGAAGAGGATCAACGGGACACCATCAGGTTCCTTGGACTGGTGACATTTTCTATTTAATCTGTCCCTCTGTCACTATTTTTCCCTCCCCCCCTCCTCCCACCTTTTTCTATTTCTATCTCTCTGTCTCTACCTCATATTTACTGTTACATAAAATCCGTACTACTGACTTCAGCATATGGTCTCATTTGCACCTTAATTCAGGCAGAAGCATCTCGCTAAAATTTTTAATTAAGTTGTATCACAACAGGGTAACAGAGCATCAGAACAGGCTGTCCAGAGAGGTTATGGAGCCTCCTTCTCTGGAGATATTCAAGACCTGCCTGGACACACTCCAGTGTAACCTGCCCCAGGTGAAGCTAGATGATCTCCAGACATCCCTTCCCACCCCAACAATTCTCTGATTCTGTGTATTTTAGCTCAACAAGGAGAAATGGAACAAATGTAAAATCCAGGTTTAATAACTAAACCTTTTTTAACACAACAGAATGACATTTGCAGACATTTGCAGAATGATTTACAGATATAAATAAATTTGTCACAGACCAGATTTCACTGGCTTCTGAACTGCAACATGAGACTCTCTTTGAAAATTAGAAATAAAATAAGACCTTTAGAATTTTATTCAGACATTATGATCCTGATACAGGAGAAGAGCTTTTAGGCAGATAAAAGAACAATATCCAAACTGAATCCTCCTGCTAAGAGACTTTCCAAAAGTTCTAGAAGCTATCCAATAGGTTGTAAATTATTTGCTATAGGAATTCAGGGAAGTATTCACACTTACACTTAAAGCTTGAGTTCTCACTTTTTGAAAGGAATGAGCTCTGAAGGGTGTTTCAGAGAACCTAGAAGAGGTGCCTAAAACTAGATGTTGTGGAAAATTCCCTGAGTTTTCAGTTAGTTTTGAAAAGCACCACTATTTTGTGAAACTATCATAAATAAATTATAAGCACTTAAAAAATACTAAAATGGTCCACGTAAACTATTTCAACAGTGATGACCTTGCATTTTCCTCTTTCATCCAAGTCTCTCATACCTCTTCACACATATGCATACCTTGTCTTCTAAAATGACTAGAAATTCTACAAATCTGCATTGAGTCTGCATCAGCCCCCCAGTGATCAGAACTCAATTTTTTGTTCAGAAAGAAATTTTATAAACTGCAAACCAAAACAAAGAAAATATTTTTCTCTGGATACTTCCCAGAACAGCTGACTGCTTCTGAATGTTTTCTTGGCACCTGTATGACTAAGGAACAGCTGTTCTAAAATATGACATGGTACAAGCAATTACTTAACACTGTTGTAGAGTAAATTCAGTGAAGAGTGTCAAGAGAGAAGGGCACAGTCTTTATACATCATCAGCAGAAAATTAGTATAGATGAAAGTTATATTAACATATGCCCTGAATGTTATAGAAATAATCTCTATATGGGATGTGCTTCTTCAGGCACAAACCAAATGATCTGAATACAGGAAATCCTTTGAGTTGGACTATGGGGTATGCAGTCAATACCAGCACACAAATGGGACAGTCATTGCTGATTGTATGGAATGTGCATTGGAAAGTCTAAGGAACAGTGCAAGAAAACTTAATACTGGCACTAGAATACATGTGCTCCATACATGAAACCAGATCTTGACTTCGAAGATAGAATTGGTCCTAATCCTGTCATTGCAGTAATTTTACACATTTGGATAGAATGGTTTTTTGTTGTAAGGGACCTTAGAGATCATCTAGTTCCACACAGATAATGCTAAGGATCAGACCATAATTATAACGTGATATTGACGCATTATATTTGACCTATAAATATGATATGACCTTAAAATTTTGAATTTGAGAAAATATAATGTAAAGGAAACTGTAAACTATTCCGATTTTCTTTTCAATTATATTCTTGTTTGATAGTCCCAGACGTATTTCTCCAAGGAAAAAAGACAGGAAAAAAATGAAGTTGTCATACCAGTGGAGAAAAATCTGCTTGGTTTCTCTGCCACAGAAAACTGACTTCAGGGTCTTGGACTTGTCATGTGTATGTCCAATAAAACATATCCAGTATATCTCAAGATAATCCAACCATTGGCTCCAAAGCCATCAGAAGACCCAAACACAGCCCGTTCTACATTTCATGTCAAATTCCAAGGCTGGAAACTTCAACCATGAGGTACATGCAGAGCTTTCCTGCACATAAGGATTCTCATTCTCAGAGTAACTCAGTAGACTCTTGTTAGCAGCATTAAGTATTTATATGGAGACAGAAAACGACATTGCCTCAAAAGGTTTATTTGTGTACATTCATCTGGTATTTAACTTTAAAACTTTGTAACAATTTTCCTGTTTACAACTCCTATATTACATGTCTCTACTGGAAGGATTCTCTTTAAAGAATGTGTAGCCAGTATACTCGATGAGTAAAAATGTTTCCAGAAAGGGGGAAGGTTCTGGGGAGTGGGCACAGGCAACTGCAGCAATGCCATTGGCTTGCTGTGGCACAGCATCCTGCTCCACGGTGTGTAATAGGAGTCTCCAGGTCACCAAACAGTCCTTCTCTTCCTTCCTGATCACGGCTGCATGTAACATCCATTGTTTTCCTGTTCGACTCCAACAAAAGTTTTATTTAAGATACTCTGTATGACGTGATATACATTTAGGCAAATGAAAAATTCAGAATATAACTGCAAGCCCAGAAAATAATATTTTAAACATGGAAATTATAACAAAATATATATATATTACTATGTGCTACATTATTTGAGCACATAAAAAGCTAACGAAAAAAGAAAAATTCTGATCAACAGATGCAAGAGAGTTTACTGCGTAACAATTTATTTCATACTGTTTTTATTATTTTAGTAAAAAACTGTGGCATGCAAATTTAATCACTCCGTTTTCCTAAGCATAAGGATAAAGGAATCTAGCAGAATGCATTACTCAGTACACATAACAACTCTACTGGAAGAATTTGAAACCAAGAGTATATAACTGGAGAAGTAGGTCTGATTCCACTATTAGGGAAATGTCAACATTTACACATGATAGGAACAAGTAACAGAAAGATAAGCATACTATCAGTGGTTTTTTTCAGTCCTAACACCTTACAATATCTTCCTAACAAAAAAATATAGGAAAGTTTAATCTTCTAAAACAGAAATTGGCTAAAGAAACAGTTGATTGGTGGGACAGTTATCTAAAGGAAGATAAAATTACTATAAATGAAACTATTAAAAAGTTTGGAATTTGAAACTGTAAAATCAACTAAGTAACTTTTACAAGAATATACCGTTTTTTGAAATCATCTTCTTTCCTCTGCAACAAAAAATCTGAATGTATTTAAAAAAACTACCCTGGCTACTCACTTGTAGAAACTTAATTAAAATTTGGCATTGGGATTACAAGACTAGGACAAAAAAAAACCCTGCCCTTTTGCTTTTCTTAGAAAAACCTCAAGAAGCCATACTACTTGCCAAATATAAACAGAAATATTTTTAAGGGATCAGTATAAGGGAAAATGCGTGATATATTATTGCAACCCTCCAACTTGTCTCTCCATGGCTGCTTCAAGGACAGACAAGATTCACAGCAAAGGTGATGGTGGGAATAGGGGCAAAAATGAAGGCAGCCAGCTGCTGTGATGGAGCTGGCAGCATAAGGAAGAAATAGGCACAACCCTGCTATTGCAATGATTTCTGCACCCATGTCCCAGGGAGCCATCAGAACTACTTGCAACTTGGCAATTAGAGAATTTTTTTCCTTTAGACCCTGGCAGAAGGCCAAGGAATGTTATCTCCTGAATTCTAACAGATACGGTATTAACATTTTAGATTGCAGTGACAGATACTGATACAAAAATGTTTGACTGACTGTTCTATTTTATCTTTAAGCAAATGGCAATTTTGGATTAGGTTCTGATCCTGATGACTGAAGCTTTCAAATCATGCTCAAGCTAGATAAGAACATCTAATATCTTTCTTCCCCATGCCTACTAAAATAAGTATTATCTTCCTTTGTTTCTATATTTAAACATTAATTACTCTTAGAATTAAGTTAGTGAAAGCTGCACACAAAGCATTCTCATTTAAAATAATCTATCTCTGGGCCAAACTTCCACAAGAGATAAGATGGTCCATGTTTGAGACAGCAAATATGATGAAAGAGTTTGATGAAGCAGGACTGAGAGAACAACAATACATGAGTGGATGTGTCCATCTAATATTTTGATAGACCCTACTCACAGTTTCCAGCCTCACCTGGTAGCTCCTAAGGCATCCACATACATTCCTCTGCATGCCTGCAACTTCCCTCATCTAAATATTAGACATTTTTCTTCTAATTCCAGTAACAACCTGGGAATATGCAGAACAACTCTTCTGTCCTTTGACAGGTCCACACAACCAGAAGGTGCATTTTTAAAACATGCAATTTACCCACAGAGTCAGATCCCTCACCAAATGTTACAGTACAGGTACTTCAAAAAAGTGTGAACTGAGGAAAAAACAGTACTGCCTCTGCTTATCTTTTATATCAGGGCCCCCATAGTGGAACTGGGAGACCTGCATTCAGTGCCCTCTTTAGCTCACAGTTCAAACCACATATCTCATGTCCTCAAAGAACAGCATTATCTCCAATTGGGCTCACTTGGAAGGAAAACAAGAGGGAGCATGTAGCTATCTAGTGGTTACTTAGGTGGGAGGGGAGATGTCTTATATCTGGTTTCTGTCCTCTGCACTGAGGTTACTCTCTGTTTTTAAAATTGAATACAAACACCCCCTATTTCTGCGTCACAAATGCTTTCTTCTACATGGTGTAAAATCCTTAACAGAAAGGACAAACATAAATCCAAACTAAACCACTACAACCTCATGATGAAGGTATTTCTACAGAAAGTTTGAATACTTCAGAGATCTCCCATGTAACCATTACGGCTATTCTCTATTCTTAGCTAGACAGAGTCTCAAAACACTAGGAATATAGTTTCTTGCTTCTCCCAGTCATACCCGTTCCCAAACTCTGGGCACGAGTGGCACAGGCTACACCACAGCACTGGTGCCAGCAGTGTTCCTGCCTCAGCAAGGCAGCTGAGGAAGGCAGATTCATCCAAGAAGGGTGACCTACACCCGCAGCTTCAGAGGCTCAGTGTCTCTCTCATTCAGCTGGATTTCAGAACAGCTCCTCCTCTGCAAGGAGAAACCAAAATTCATTATCTCCTTGTGAACAGAAAGACATTCCCTCAGACTTCTAATTTAGTTCAAATTCACAGACAAGTAGGAGCAGCAATTCTGCATCACATATGATAGTTTAGTTTAGTTTATCTATATGATAGGCATCAGATGAATAAGTTCAGCTTCTGAGTGACTTTTTTTAAATGAAAATAAATTATCATGACTTTTCATGGTAAGTCCAAAAATACTCGATTACTTATCTACCTAGAACGTTTTCTGGTTCCATAACAAATTCCTTCTGGCATTCAAGTATTCATCATTAGCCATATTTTTAAATTACTTTTTTATTTTTCCCAGGGCTTAAAATTAATGTTAAACTTACTGTTTTGTATTTTGAGAAATATTAAACTATGCCTAGATTCAAAAGCACTCTTCATTTAATTAGAATATTATATTGATTATATTGATCTAACTTATCAATGCAAAAAAAAAAAAACCTTAGTGATCACAAAAGGTTCACAGAATTATGAATTTTGAAATAGTTTTTCATTTTAGGGTAGAAATTTTGTGTCACAGTAGCATCTTGTCTAGAAAGGAGCGCTTGTAATGAGGTATCAGTACATTTTTTTCTCAAAAGGACCACTTGAATACTTGACACCTTAAACATGGGCTGTGACACAGTGGTCATAAAATCAGTTCATGCTTCCTATGACAGAAATAGCAAACAGGCAGTGATGCTGAACTGATGCCTGCCTGCCACATCTGCCAGCAAACAGTATATGTTTGTACAGGTTTGTTTGTTTTCCAAGGGCTAGCAATGTGTAGGAGGATCAGGATCAGTCTTCACCAGTTTTTCAACTCATATACTTGACAGCATCCTTTTGGAGATTGATATGCCTCTCTCCTCATATGTAGCTACTGCAGCACAAATGCTTCTGTTACTGCAAGCTGATTCTCAGGTGCATGGGCTTGGGTAAGGCACCCATCACCGTGGTATCAGGGTCCACAGCAAAATGAAAAATAAAGCAGTGTTAGTGGGGTTTCTTTACAGAAGACAGGATAAATGGAATACAAGTATGTGCACAGCCAGGAATCCCACAGGAGGGCTCATAATCCTGTGTGCAGGGGAAAAAAAATCAAGCTTTGAGCTGTTTTAAACATTGTTTAACTTTCTTAGCTCTTGGACTTACTGTCCAGAATGATGAAACTTCAACCATCAGTCAAGATAACAGGAGCAGAAATGTATTCAAACCAGACTTCTCAAGGCAAAGAAGGATGGATTTGGCACCCACACACATCACACTGAAAAGATGTAATCTGAAATCCCAGCTTGTAACCCTGTTGCTCAACTGGTCCTCAGAGACTGGTTTCCCATGCCCTGCCTTGGCCTCTATTTTTCTTGCTGCTGACTTGGGAGTTTTCATTTGTGCTATATCCCTGAAATAAGTGCAACAAGGCTAGAGATAGCCTGTCAGAGTCATCTGTTTATATTCCTCCTGAAGTCTGCCTGGAAAGCAGAATGCTCATTGAACAATTTTTCACATACTGATGATCTTTTTCTTCTTTTACTTTTTCTTTTCTTTAACAATAGCTTTCTGAAAAAGAGATGGGTTTGAAAGTTAGTGCAACTAGTGAATAATATGAGTAAGTCAATAGGAATGTAAAGATTTTTTTTAAATGCAGATTATTGATTTTTGGAATTGTAGGGGCTTCTTCAAAGTCATTAGGGTTTGTCATGTCAATATGCTAGTAAGGACTTCTATAAATGAAGATTAATGATGCTAGGGATAATTAGTGCTGAAAAAACTCACACGTTTCTCAGTATTTCAAATCTCCATGCAAAGGTGAACAGCGTCAAGTTCTCCTTCAATGTACCTTAGCTCCATTTCTGCCATGAGAGTAGGGGGAAGATTTTCTATGACACAATGGGAATTTAAACTCCCAATATCTTTGGAAACCAATGGTAATTGAGCTGCATAACTCTGATTCTTGCTTTTTTAAAAATCCCCCATATACAGGGAAGGTAGTTGATTTACTAAACCCACAAGCCAAAGTCTTTCTGAATATTTTTTCCTTCCAAAAGAAACTGAACAGGCAAAGTAGCTGGTTTTCCAAATTAAACACACAAGTCATGCTTCTTGTTATTATTTTTCCCTGCAAGACTTCATCATATATTTTGTTAAAGGCATGAAGACATACAAATTAAAGAAAACTGAGCTTTTTGTTAGCTAGCATGAATTTAAAGAAGACCCTACAGCTAATAATCTGCTTTTTCAGGGAGGATCCTGCACTTTTTTTTAATCTAAAAAAATTAAATACTCCCTAAGTTATCTCTGCTGTAAGGCTGAGGCTCAAACGACAAACACTGTTCAGATACTTAATGGTATAGTTCTTCTGGGTTTTCCCTTGCACAGAAAAGCTAAAAGTGGTGGTGGATGTTTTTATTCTCAGTTATGAAGCACTAATTCCCAAAACAGTCCTTATGATTATAATTTGTTTCTGTTAAATACTTGGTGATAGATTTTACTCATCAGTTTTTAAAAAGAGTAGCAAGCATACTTTGGCCAAGTTTGAATTCCATAGAAGCAAACAGAGCTTGACCAGCCCTTGTGTATGGAATCAAAATGGTCTGGATATTGGCTTTTTGGATGTTTAAAGAGAAATAATCAAAGCAAAAGAATTCTGAATGCAGGCTAGGATATCTTGGCTCTTTTCCAATATACAACTAAACTGGGAAGCCACAGCAGAAATCCATATTCTGGTTTAGAGGGGGAAAAAGGCTGAGCAAAGGGTGTCAGCACAGTTCTTGTCTGCATGATGCCCATCTATGGTGGCCTGCAGGACCACATCAGATTCTGTTTTGTCTGCAGTCAAATTGCAACTTGCAAAACACTTTGCAGAAAGTGTCTCTGCATCCTGAAGTCCTTAATCAGTGAGGAATTTTGAAGAAAGGTATCTTCACACAGCAGGAAAATATCTAGCAGTTTGATATATAAAAATACCTGCTCATGAAATCCTATCATCAGAGTGAACATTATAAAATGTACATGAAAACAGAGCAATTAACTGACTGGGCTTTTTTGGAATCCTTCCTCTGGGTTTAACTCCCTAGCTTGTGGTAATGTTCATGTCCCACCCTTACTTTTCCAGGTTGTTAGAGTTTATTCTGATCTTGTATAAGCAGATAAACAGCCAACAGACACTATATGATGATGAGAAATGGAATTCAAAATCCTATTATACTGCAGATCATATTTCAAGTTATATTAGCCTATAAGAAGACATAAGTATGTGAATCTGGAGAGCTTGTTCCTTGTGTTAGGGTTAACAGAAGCACACATGCAAAAGATCTTTTTACAATATTAAATAATCCATCACAGCTTGTGCTGGTATGTATACATGGATATTAAGGGCTGGAATGACCAAGAGGAAACAACTCTCACATTGTCACAAGCTGCTAAAGTTCCTGGTCAGGTGTTAGGAGTGAAGCATAGAAATCAGACAACACTGAAAAGCGGCAGTCTTTTTTTTGACGATGAAACAATCTCATTCGATACACGTTATTCAAGAAGTTAGTCTTGGCAGAGAACTGCACACAGAAGCATCATGTATGTTACTAAAAATTGTTTCTTTCTAGGGTTCGTTCCAGGAGTTCATTTGCATCATACATTTCTGCTGATATAACTATTTTTATGAGACAAGAAGTAGTCTTTTTTTTTTAACCACCCTTTTTTTTTAGCATTTTTCAACCATACCATCATTACAAAATGACATAAAATCAGAAAATGCTGAAAATGGCAATGAAATACTTAAATTGTCAATAAATTAATAAAAGTCTATCCACTGAAAACTCTGATTCTCTAGTACTGATTAGTGAACCAGTATCAGGAGACACAAATAAGCACAAGGAGAAAATGTTGCACAGACCAGACCTTTTTGAATTTGTTGATGGAGGCCACAGATACAACAGTATAATGGAACGGGATAGAATTTCTTACCTTTATGATGATTTGCCCCAGATGCTAATTTCCCCCACAGCGTTACAACAAATATTATTATTAGCAGTTTTCCTTTTGTTGCCTTCTGTAAGTATCTCTTATTCATCCTGAAAACAAAAATACACAAAAAATAAATATTTATCTTAAGATTTCTTAAAAAGACATATTTTTCTTATTTTAAGGAGAATTGACTAATTTTTTATAAGTGTCCAGCTGACAATACTAAAGTCTTAAATTCTGCTTAGCTCTAAATGATGTGCATAGAGCTAAGCAACATAACCTCCCTTCGTGGCCTGACAGCATTCCTCCACCCTAGTCAGGGCCAGGAGAATTCAACACCATCATCATCATTTCTCTCAGGGTACAAACAGTGTTCATAACCCCAGCAGACTCCAAAGCTGGCAAGAAGGGTGAACCCATGCATCTCTGAGCACGTTTTGATAAACAGAGCAGTTCCACTACTGTGTCTGCAGCCAGTCATGGTAATGTAGTTCTCTCTGATTATACAGTGGTGTTTTTAACTTTTGGGATTGCAGCTCTTCTCAGATTGTGCCCCTGAGTCATAAGGCAATCACAGATTTGAATAGACCTTCAGCTCATGTACCAATCCTCCTGCAGAGAAATCCTGTTAAGAAGACCTAAGTGGTTTGGAAACATGAAATAGAGCAGGGAAGATTCACTACCCTCTCCCCTGTCTACCTTTGGGTAATGAAAAGATTTGATTTACTGCACCATGGGAAATTGCACAGAGCCCCCTCATCTCACTCAGTGATGTTTTCACTGTGACAGCAAGCCACCAGGGTGGTTCAAGCACAAGATAACACATGACTTATTTCTCAGTAACCTCCTCCAAAGACAAAATACCCCTCCACCTGCCAAAAAGACAAGTTCAGGAATGTAGGCTCTAGTGCTTAAGGATTATAGTTGTGCAGAGAGTGGCAAGAGGTTTAATAATGAGTCCTTCTCTCACTTCTTACCTATAGAAGAACCCTAGGGAGCTAGCTATGAAACAGCTCTACTCAATGGTCCTGTTTCTGCTGGTAGGTCAATAGAACAATGCTAACTATTTCAAACCATTTATACTAGAAAAGCTGAAAATTTGATCACTTGAACAAAATTGTTGCTGTATTGTAATGCCTGGAACTAGGTTGCTTTTCTGAGCAGAAAAAAATGCATTGCTTCATTATGGTTGCATATTTGCCTCCTATTATGTTCATAAGAAACCCAAAGGAATTCAAGTGCATCTCTTCCTCTGCTCATGTACAGTGCTGTCTTGGGCAACCACAACTCTGAAATGCAGACTGCTGTAATACGGAATTAACCAGTAGCATGTTCAAAGTCCCAAATCATTTCCCATTCCTTCAAAACAATTCCTCTCCTCTCAGCAAATTTCTTTCAAATATAACACCACATGCTGATAAGGCAGCACACACCTCACAACTCCACTTATGATTTCCAGACTTGAAACCTGACCACTTCCCCCAGAACTGCCAGTCTTGCTCCCCAGGCGATTGATGAGCAGGCTGTGTGTAAGAAAACATGACTGAAACTAACAGCCCACTGAAGAGTGTACTAAACCCTTTTAAACACGAATCCAGAGCAAGCAGAACTCAGCATTCTTTTACAGAAGTCACACATTTATTATGTTTCCTAGAGGTTTAGATATCACATTTATCTAGAAAAAGGGGAGAGGAGTAAGCAAGTGCTGTAGCCAGGATGGTGCATGAGCCCCTGAAAACCTGACTGATTAATAATCACAGCAGAGATCACAGTGTGCTGTGAACCACTCTAAGGTCTGTCTTGCACTTATTCCAGTGCCTTTGGAATGTAAACTGCATAATCATCATCAGCTCCAGGTTTATGAACCACTCAAAGCTAAAGGGAAATACATTATTTGTCACTGTAAATAAGAACAAAAATATGAAACTGGAATGCACATTCGGCATATGCTCTTTCACAGCTATCTCTGTGAAAAGAATATGAATTAACTCTTTCACTCTAGATTCTCATACTGCACCTGCTGCTGGTGCCAAGTCATCTCCCATTAAAATCAAATCTTTCTTCCTCACCTACATAACACTGCTCAAAACCCAGTGGGACTTGAACCATCAAAGCAAGGTTGAATCTAATACAGTCTCTTCCTGTATTCTGCTGATGCCAGATTCCCTCACTGTGCTGCGAGACTGGAAGTAAATGCACATCAGAAAACGCAAATGCATCAGGAAAAACAGTAGTGGCAGGGGAAAGGGAGAAAACCAACCTCTCTGCCTGTGAACTGCAGCCCTCAGGATGTATGGCAGAGTGAAGATACAAACCTCTGCACACAGCTGAGCACACCAAAAGGGAGTAAGCTAGCACTGAGTGAGACTGTTTTCTGCTAAGTCAGGGGAGGGTTTCAGTTTCGACAGAAAATCTGGGCTCTATGTCATTCCCAGGTTTCCCAATCATGAGAAAAACTATACATCATTTTCTGCACCACAAGCCTATTTCATTATTGTGCCCTAGTTATTTGTGGTATTCACCTTTAGAAGGACAAAAATCTGAACTGTGTCTAACAGTAGTCCCATAATAGGCATAATTAACAGAAAAATCAGTGCAAGTAGCAGTTCTAGTTTGAGACTAATAGTTCAGAGGCCACCAGAAGAACTACAAAAAAAAAATCTGAGCAGTTAAAGCATCAATAGCATACAGCTGCTGAAACAGAAAAAGCTGGAAGATGACGTCAAGCTTCAAACTAATTATGCTATATAACCCTAGACCTAGACCTGTGGTTGTGTGCGTTGTCCACTCGCAATGGTCAATCCAAGGACAGAAGAGTGGCTGCATAAGCACAAACAAAATTTGAAGCTCTCTGCTCCAAGCAGTCCTGCTACACACAGGGACGGCACTGTAGCAATACAGCCCTAGAAATAAAAAATGAAGGGTTTGTAGTCCACAAAGCTCAGTGGTTGGGATGGATGCACAACACAGTGAGTCAAGAGCTAAAAAAGAAGGGGCATATATTATCATCTCGGATCGGAAACTCTGATGCTGGTTATTTTGTTGTGGATTTGCAAAACAGCCCATGATAGAGCACTGAAAAGACACTGGAACTAGATAGCATTTGACCCCATCTCTGAAACAACTATTAGCCTCTTGCAACCCTGATCTACTGCAAGTAAGCGCATCCAGGAAATAAAATTGAGTCCATTTCAGCACTGTTATTACACTAACATAACTGGCTGTGTTAAGTAGGACAAATGAGCTCTGAAACCATGTCTACTTTTACTAGAGGTGATGCAGAGCTCCACAGACAAACTATAGATATTAACCTGAATAGTTTTCTTTTTGAGACATTTATTCTTTTATTTACCTTCTTTTCTGCATAGGGAGACCTCATTGTGATCCGTCCGGCCTTCAATAATGCCACATAAGCCAAAGCTGACCAAAACAGAGAACAGCCATGCTATAGGACACACCTACATCCGAAAATCAATTTTACACATGAGCTTTATGTGTAACAAAAATTTCCTTCAGTTTCTAACCCAACATATTGGAAATAAACACAAGGAATTCTCAGCATTTTCACACAAAAGAGGACATGAAAGTCTGCCATGTTCAAGTTCATTTTTCAATGTGCTTTGAGGCAAGAAAAGAAAAAGATATCTCCTTTTCTGGTTCAGGAACACATTCAAAATGTAACAAAAACATGTCACCCACATAATTCAAGCAGGCAGTGGCTGAGTGTGAGATGGCACTGTTGTGCCCAGCTCTTCACAGACAGCATAGACAAGGGATACATTCATAGGATTTGTTACTTTTGCTCCCTAAGATTTCTTTTCCCTGAAGCACTCTCCATGAGACCAACACCAGTCTGGTGTCATGAACTCAAGAATATACTGTTTTGGTGATTACAGACAGAAAACTGCAGGACTTTTTTGTAAGGGAGAAACCATCTCTGATGCTGCAGAGGAGTTTCACTAGCTGCCATGTCGGCAGAAATCCCTCTCCCAGCCCTCTGTGCCTCAACAGCAGCAAACTGTGAATACACTCCTAGGTCTCAGAGGCTGTCCTTGTCACTGCTCCACCTCACTGTCAGTCTGCTTTCAGTAGCAGATGTGGTCCACCCGTTCCGCTGTACTGAAAATGCCGTGCACAGATGTGTATTTTCAATGTAGCATCCATAAGCTTTTGAGTTTCTACTTTCTTCTTCCTTTGCTTCTGGACCTGAGATCAGCCACCTTTCCAACAGCTCAGAATTAGAGGAGAATCACATGGGAACTACCTTGCATTATATGGCCAGTGCTAAATTGCCTTGCTTTCAGCTTTTAGGTGAAGTGTAAACTCATGTAATCTTTGTTGTTGAGGAGTAAAAAAATGTAAGGAAACAATAGCTTTCGTTTTTCCTTTAAAAGCTTATACACAAATAAAATTCTCAGCTATTTCCTAGGAGTAACAGCATTTTTCTCTGTTGCTCCTCGTTTTCCTTTTCTTTACAAACAACAGCTTCTCTGAAGTTGTTCAAAATTCATCTGTTCCTGCTTTACATATGTGGGAAGTTTCACTGTCAGTAAGATCCATTTGCCTTTTGCAAACACACAGACCCTGCGAATGCAAGCGCTCATAAAGAGATACATAAGCCTATCTCTCTACTGAATCACACCAAAATGCTTAAGAGACAAAAATCTGATAGAAAATTAGTCTTGCATCCTCTTACTTTTCTTTTTATGACAAGTATTTTATTTGCTACTTCAGAGAAAGCCTAAATGAGTAGCAGAAATCACTTGAGACCCCAAGTCTCTTGTACAGAAATAATGCAGCCATTTAAATTATCTTCTCTGCTGTGTTGAATCTTACATTATTTATTAGTTGTGTTAGTTTCTACATCCCACACAATGCAGGTATTTGCAGTTTTATTCAGCCTTTCCTGTGTAGACTAACGCAGATTTAAAAATGCCCCCCTGGTGAATAAGGTTGCTTTGTAAAAGTAACACTGATGTGACCCCTGTGCATTTGCACATATATAAATTCCCTCTATGACATTCCTGTCATGTTTGCTCAGTGAACAAGTAATTTGCCACTCTCATTACTTCAGGTACAAGGTAGCTTGTGAAAATCAATCTTCTTTCTGCTTCATACATCACAGCCTATAAAAGACGCAAAGTGCACCCTGATTCCAAAATGCAGGCGGGGGACAAACACGGACATGTTCTCACAAGCTACTTTCTTTGATCTAGGTGGGCAACGAAAGACAGAGAATAGGCATTTAGCCTTGCAATGCACACCAGTCCCACATAGGAGATGTAGGAAATCCCTTCATGCAAAACAAAAGGGGCGGGGTTTGGTGGGATTTTTTAAAAAAAAATTGTCGTTTAACAGTGTGGATCTTTCAATAGCCAGAATAAGTAGTAGCAGAGAGCTAAGTTCCACTACCAAGAAATATTCAGAAATAGTTAAAGCACTGTAGGCAGACCAGTACAGTAGTGTTGTCACTGTTACTTTCAGATAAATGTAGCAGTGGAAGTATATTGAAAATTTTGAGGCTTTAATGCCATAAAGAGGGCTTTTGAAAGGCTGCTGTACTAAAACTTAGGACAATGAGGCAAATTAAATCTTGCCAAAAGTACTTTAGCTTATGATTGATATGCATGCCCATATTTGTCTTTTATTTAAATTAGTGTAACTTAAGCACATACTTAAATTTAAGCACATACTTTCCAGAAATGTATGTACACAACCTGAGTTCTTGGAAACTGATTAGTGAGTGAGCTTTTGTGAGCAGAGACAGTTTCAAGAAGAGAAAATGTCTCAAATATCTGAAAAATAAAAAGTCATGAAATATATGAAAACATGCAATAAACAAAAAAACCCCATTCTTATTCGCATACTTCAATTAGTTTCCCAGCAGAGGGAAACTGTAGACAGATGCACATACAGGTAATTACATTTGCCAGCAGTCTCATAGCACTTGGATGTGAAATTTACATATATATTATTGTTTCCAAAATCTGATAAGCATGAATGCTCAAATTGCCGGAGGTATAAAATGTTTTAGCCACCTAGCTGCATTCCATCTCCCAGCTAGAAACACTGAGAGATGATGGAAAGAACTTATTCCTTCCAAAAGGGTATGTATGGTTGTGACGATATCGCCTTGAAAACTTAGATGATAGTGATAAATGGTCTTCCCGCTAAACTGCTATCAGTTTTAATATCCCTTGTTTCCAGATTAACCCCAGTTCTCTGTACACATAGTTGATTGTAATTTTCATCTTCACTAATTTTCCCATACAACACCTAATTGAAAGCAATAAAAAAGGCAAAGAAACTGTAAATAAGAAACGCACGGCCCTTCTAGCCAGCTTCAACTCAAACAATACAGATGTATTTAACTGTGTATATATTAAATTTCTTTCTTGATCATTTCATGAGGACCAGCAAAAGAATGTTCACCTGATGAACATCAATGCTGACATGTTACTCAGTATGGAGAAATAAAATGTCATGAATTTTTGGGAGGTTAGGTTCTATACTTCTATGTATTTAGGAAAACATAAAACTAAAATACTAATCTTGCATTAAACCTACACATTCCATTCACTGAGTTTTGAAGTGCTAGCATAAAACATTATGAAATATTTAAAAATCCAAGGTATTCAATTATCTTTAATCTGCCCAATGATGTCCAACACCCTTGTGAAATAATCTCCGACCATGAAGTGTTCGGTATTAGAGGGTACTTAGGCTCCAATTCTCATCATTTTCTCTGATATTATCATGCCACTTTAAACTATTTCTCTCCCAGTTTCTATGCTTAAGGGAGTTTTAAGTTGCAGGGGGCACTAGCTATTCACTTAATCATCAAGGCAGCAGTATTTGCTTATATCTTACCTGTGATCCTCCTGCAGATGGTTATTTAAATTTTCTATATTCATATCTCACTGACCAATCAAAAGCTTAACTGTGAAAAAAAAAAAGATAACCGTGAAATGAGCTTCGAACAAAATGTCTCACTAAGATCTGAATCACTAGGTGTACTGTGATTTCATAAAGGCCATTGCAGTGGCAGAGATAAGCCTCCAAATCTATGAAGTCAGAGAAAGCATCAAATATTAGTGGAGAACGGGAACTGAAGTGCCCATATTTAAAAGCAAGCACAAAAATTATCTGGGCAAGTGTAAACCTATTAGCCTGACCTCTTCAGTTTGCAAGAGCTTTGAAGGCTTTGAAGAAAAAGATAAATTAAAGACAGGGACGTAAATAGAACACAGGACAAAATGGAGCAGTGTTACCAAAGGTAGCTCGTGCCAGACTAACTTGAAAGCTTTTTTTGATAACTTACTTTCCAGACAAAGAAATGAAGTAGATATAATTCGTCTGGTTTTAGATAAAGCATTTTCTGCAGTGCCACTACAGAACTTCCACATTAATCTGAAGACTCTGTGGATTACTACAAGAATTGAAAGGTGGATCTGGGTGCAGTAACAGCATGTAGTACTGAAAGGGAATATCAGGGATTAATAGCATTTCTGCTACAAGTTGGGAACTCATCTGAAACAAGATATGTAAAAACAATTTATTTAAACTAATCACCAAGAGCACATCAGTATCAATATCACATGAGATGGCTGGGAAAAAAGCAAATCTTATAAATCACTAAATTATATATTTCTAATAAAGACCAGAAGGACAAGTATGAAGTTTCTTAAACTTTCATTCAAAATAATCTATAAAATTCTGGCCAGTCATCTTTATGAAAGTGAAACTGAACCCACAAAAATATGGGGACAGTCTTCCAGTCAGAGGAATAAAGTCTCCACTACAGGAGGAGTTTTAAAGTGCTTGGCTTGTGAAGCAAAGGAAAGGCTGAACGGAAACAGATATATCAAAAGGAAATAAGCACAGTGAGAGCAAAAAACCATATCCATAAGAAATGTATTAGATGATATCTTGCCAGCAGGCAGGATCAGGACACTTAGCTCAGTGATTCCAGAGGTCTCATCCAGTCTTGTCTTTATATCAATATCATGATTCCTTTCTTGTACTCTAGTACAGGAACACAAGGACTAGTTCTTTTCATGAAAAAATCTCTAAGCAAGTTCTTTCCAAGTTTGTTAGTGGTTTTTTCCACATCATTTAATTCTCCTCAGAAAAACCCCTAAAGTCACGGCATTTCACAGTAAAAAAAACAGTGACTCTCCTCACTACTTACCTGAACCCACATTGTGTTCCATCCAAAAACTGACCATGCTGATGAACATCTGATAAAGACAAATATTCCTTCTTATTATTTTACTGTCTTCAAAGTATAATTGCCATCTCTGAGTCATAAAATTTAAGGTGACCTAAAATGTCACAGTATTATACTGCTGGATCATTCAGTACCAAAATTGCTTTTTGACTAACTTCAGTGAATTAAAGTCATACTATTCCATAATTAAGACTCCCTCACTTTATTTAGAACTCATTCTCTTTTCTATCATTTATGTTTTAAATTTAAAATCTTTGTATTGTCATGCTGTTTTTAACATTGACAACATGGAAATGTAAAACTGGCAAGCATAACAACTGTCGAGATATGAAGAAGTCTTGTTTTCTGCAAGAACAGGAATGAAGAAAATGTAGAAAATACGTAGAAAATGTAGAGATGTCGACACCAAAAATTATGTACTTTCAAGTGCAAATATTTTCAGATAGAAACTATACCATTACAAGTATTTTGAAAGTGTGGCTACAGGAATTTAAAAATCTCTGTTGTTATTAGATCTATTTAAAGTGACTACCATCTTAAACATAATGTCTTTCAATCAATAGTGGAGGACTAATTCTATGATTCTTACATGGATATAAGAGTATGGATGAAGGCCATCCTTACGTTGCACAATCTTGCCAGACCTGGAATTTGTATGTTCAGATTCTATTGCACGAATATCTGACTGAAAGTTAAATTTCATTTTTCTGAAGAATTCTTCTGGCAAATAGCACTATGACAGACCTCTGCAGATGAACAGGGAAGTGGGACTCAGACTAAATTCTCCCCTGCTGTTTTCATGACAATTATATCTGTCAATAGGTATAGTAGCACTTTTGACAAATAATAGTAGGTCTGAGCCTAATCTATGTTTTATACCTGCCTCCTACACATTTTGGGCCACACTCGTAAGTAAGGGTTCAAGTGTAAATAAAAAATGATAGGTTGCTCAAATCACAGAAAAATATGAAGCTTGCTTGTGCAATGACCAAAATAGCTCTAACAGCTGACATAACACAATAAGAAGACAGGAGAGTTGTCAGCTGGGAGTAACCCTAGGTG
Source organism: Falcunculus frontatus (assembly GCA_013398115.1). Taxonomy (NCBI): domain Eukaryota; kingdom Metazoa; phylum Chordata; class Aves; order Passeriformes; genus Falcunculus; species Falcunculus frontatus. The sequence goes on along the minus strand of VZRV01002505.1, from coordinate 450,705 downwards.
AAACGCAGTTGGAACATGCTCCTCCACTCTTTTAATGTCAAGTCCTAACACATGCTCATTTGTCACAGCCACCACAGGCACTACTTTCAGGGGAAAAAAGTGAGATCAAAGTTAGACCAGACTCTTCCAAAACATAGATCTGGTACATAATGCAAATCTCTATTTCTGAGCAGATGCATAAGAAAATACTTTTTTCACTCTGAGAGATGCTAAAGAAAGGCATCCAGGCTGCACAAACAACCTTCAGCTATCAGCTGGGAAGTAGAACATAGAGTCCAGCAGGTAATCCAGATACAGAGCCTGGTACTCAGCAGAGGTATGCCCACACAGAAGAAAATATTAATTTTCTACTCATAGAAAAGAAAAATGGCTTTTTTCTCTCTGCACAGGGCTTTATCAAATATTAGTGTGCTTTTTGCCCTGGCACTTTATCTTTTCTGTTGCATAGACTATAGTAACTAATGCTATCTTGAGAATCATCCAATACGATAGACAGTTTTGGTTCTCAGTCTCTACTTCCTTGTCAGTATTCTAAAACAGTAAGATATTATTAATACCAGCTCATACTGAAAATAGAAAATTCAGAGTATTCCTGTGATGGCTTGCTAAGAATGAATTCAAGCCAGGTCATTGCTTAATGATAGCTGAAGTATCTAAAAGACACCCATTTTTCCTTGAAAATTCAAGTCAATTTCCCACTGCCTTTTCAAATACCCCCTTTCGAAGGGTAACAGCAGCTATGTAAGAGTCGTATGGACCTTCAACCCTGATTTCATCCAAGTGAGTCTACCTCAAGAAATAATGCACTCTCTTTGGCATGTACTATGCCTGCCTTGCAATGGCATTTTAATATGGCCAGGAGCTCATTAAGTAGCCAGTCATAACCAGCACTTCTTAAAAGTTTATACCCAGCTTCCTGCTGCATAATATGTAGATTGAGATTTGTAGGTAGAGTTCAACAGAAGAATGAATGACAAAACAAATCAATAACAGTGTTTTGTTCCTCTAGTTCCTTGGACTTTTACAAAGTGCATTTATTTCAGCCTTTCAGTTTGAAGCTGGAATTCAATTTTCAAACAAATTTTCAAATTGTCTCAATTTACTTTGATATGGATCACATCATGGAATGATTATGGAATGATTCACAGGAAATTAATCCCTTTTAGATGAAAATTAAGCAGAAGATGAGCCCGAGAGTGCATCTAATGCATTCCTACAGTTTCGGGGTGTTCAGTTCAGGACACAAGGGCTAGTCAAAAACAACCTCCTCCACTAAATTAATATAATGTGGACATCATGCCCTCAGCAATAACAGTTTGGGTCTACAAAATCACTTCTGTAGGGATAAACTGTTTGCTAATGTAGATGCAGCCCTATAATCTCATGAGGAAGGAGATAATTATTATGATTATTTTATCCTTGGATGAGATGCCCTTTTGGTTGTGATTAATCTGAAAAGCCTTTTCAGATCCTCAGAAAACCTCAATGACATGTTTAAAGGGACCTGTCACTCAGGAGGCCCTCAAACAAGTTCTGATCTGCATTTTAGGGCCATTATTCCTACTGTGACACCATAGCAAAGGGAAAGACAGCTTGTATACCAAAGTCAGGGAACAGTTACCTGCAGTATATCCCCCTAATTTAGAGCATAGAATACAGAATAAATTACTTCAAATTACCCAGTGAGTTGTTCCCTTTTGTGAAACAGCAATACCCTTGTCTTTCAATGCAATTAACGACAAGAGCCTTTCTTTTTTTCACAGTATTACCTAATCTACAAGCAACTCTACTGTTAAGAAAAACACAACTCACTGTAAAATTGCAAAACTGGATGCTTTACTGGCTCCAGACCTGCCATTTGCAGCCATCAGATTACTGACGGCTTTTCCCTGAGTCTTGTAGCCAAGCTACTGATAGCAACACCACTAAGATGAGTAGGTTGACCCTTTTGGGTGAATAACATACAGAAAATGACAGGCTGAAAGGGAAAGCCTAAGAAATTACTGACTGGTAGTGGGACAGACAGACCTACTCTGCTCACCCCCTACATCCCCCAGCCCAGAGGGAAGGCACTGGGCTTCATATTGCCCTGGCAGACAGGAATTGAGTAAAGGACCAAGCCTAAGTACACTTCAGTTGACTTTACCAATAAAACACTAAGGCCATTATTCATAATTGGACCAAAATCCTTTTATTCCGGCCTAGTAACGCAAAATGTCCTTGAATTAGAAGTTTGTAAGAGTGAACTAAATTTGAATAAAGATGATTTCGCTTCCTAATACAGACTTGGCCCAGAAAATACTCAGATGTTACCATATTTACAACGGGTTTAATTGTTTCTAACAAATTCTGCATTTGCATTCTTATGCATGCTTAGTGGAACAACAAAAAATTATTTACTTTTATTTGCATATTATTAATAAAGACAGCTCTGTCATTATAGGTTCATAACAATTACGTTAACAGCACCAGTATTAGAGACAAGAATATTCACAATTTCATGCATCTTGTTTCTAAACAAGAGGTTACAGTCAGTGTTTGTAGTATTCATGATCAAAGAGAGGGTTGGTTTTTTCTTTTCATTCTTCATTTTATAATAATTAACTGGAACTGTATAGGAACTCAACCAAGTAATACCTAATTTGCTGCAAGTAACAATCTAAATTTGGTAACATACAAGAGCAGTACAGTCAACTACAATTCTTTTAGTGCTGTCTTAGAAAGGCTTTTTATGTGAGTCCTATAACAAGAAAGCATTACTCTCTGAATGTACAAGACCTGAAAAGGGTCTTTAGGTAAGAAATAGAATTAGCTGGTACAACATGGGAATGGCCATAAATGAAAGACGTCAGAAAATTACCAAAAATTCTAAAGATAAATGGCAAGATAGAAAGGTTTAGAATGCTGTTTCAATGAAATGATGACTTAATTTTAATAAGGGAATGTTATATTTTGCAAGAGCACAGGTATAATACTGTTCATATATTACTTACTAAGAAAAAAATGGTACAATAATATTTCCATACCATTTCAGTCACAGATATAGCTATTGCAGTGCCATCACCATCAAAGGAAATGATTATGAGTTTGCCAGACTTGCAGGAGACTATACATATGATACTGAGATCAGCAGTTCATCATGCGTTGTTTTAATTTTGTAAAATCACCACAGCTTTCAAAATTTAAAGAGGAACAAAATTCAATCTAAGCCGAAGTGTATTTCCTTCCTCATCAGTTAATTTTGTTTCATTTTAACAGCTATCTGCCTTGAACTTTCCAAAATCCTTGCCAGTTAAAGGTGAAAGCTCTTCTTACAACCCTGATCCAAGAAAGGACATTCTCTGGTTTCATATTGCTCCTTGCATAATTTGCGGTTGCTAACAATGGATCTCCATTTCAGTATCCTGTTGCACATTTTCCCTGGTGTTTCTCTTGAGTCTTTGATATTTGGTGTTTCTCTGAAAGCTCCCAAAATCCAATAATTAGACAAGAACTTCAATTGCAATTATCCTTTGCAGTTTCATAGAAAATGGGATTTCTAAAGGCAACGAAACAAAAGGATCTATTTTCATGTATTAAAGCCTTAAGAACTTGAAAAAGATGAACCTAAATTTCTGGACAATCAGATTTGGCAAGTATTGCCAAATTTTTGGTTTGGAAATAATCAGTGGAGTCACATATTTATTTCATGCTTCTTTTTCCATATTATCTACAGATGCTGTATGGAAATTTATTCTGGATAACTATATTAAGTATAGTAAATTCACTTACATCACTATTGTTCATGTTTAATTAATATAAACGCTGAACCAGGAATATAAACGATTTGCATAAAACAAGTCAAAAATTCTGAAAAGGGGAATTTTCCCATAATTTCCTTATGTAAGCTTTGAAATTTCAGAGGAAAATAAAATTGAAATTTCAAGGTCAAGTTGTTTTAGCATTCAAGTGATTTAAAAAATGCTATCTAAATGATGAAAATTACCATGGGAATGCATATATTTAACAAAAAGTTACTAAGACAAATGGAAGTAAAAGTCTATTAATTAAGACTGATCCTTCTGGTTTGGATTTTTTTCTGTTTCTTTTAATAGGTAATAGTATGTGCCCCTTCCTCTTTTACTGGTATCACAGCAATGCATGTTTGGTTTTCACTGTCTAACCCAAATGCTGCTAATTCTCCTGTGAATGGCAGGAAAGAGGATGAATTCACATCTCCGAAATAAATCTGGAAACATGAACAGCTATGAATCTGTAAAGATATTGTCTTCAGGTATTTCCAGTGGCTGGCTTGCTCCTGTATGTCCAGTCTAATATATTTCATTTGATGGTGGCAATTCAAGTTTCTTCAATAGAAAAAGGAGGACTAAAATCTAGTTGAAAGAAAGTGTCTAGAGGACACTTCTCTGCACACTGAGACCAGTGTCCTTTTCCAGTCCTGTGTTTCCACCGTATTTCACCTAAGACAGCACAGAGCTGATGAACCTAAACTGCATGCCATGACCTCGAAGTTTAGCAGTCATCTCAAACTATTCGTCATCTCATTAACTGCAAGATGTGCAAAGTATTTACCTGAACAAACAATGGAATGAAGTGGGAAAGCAATTCACCCAATATGTATTGTTCCCATAAATATAAACCAATATATATTTCCAGTGCACTGTCAACCAGATTAAGCTCATCAAATACCAATTCTTTGCTCAGCTATAATGAAAATCTTTTACGTGAGGTAAAAGATAAATGGGACATTTCTCATGATTGCTGTAATTCAGAAATACTGATCTACAGGCAGTATAAGAAAAAAAACTTAGTCTTTGAGCCTCACCATTAGGTTTTTTTCTATTTTAGCCTATTCTTCAAAGTATGATACTTGCCAAATACTATTTAAAAATGAAAATGCTATGTTTTATGATTGCTTGAGTGATGCCAATATGTATACATCCATTAATAATCCAAAAAGCAGGGACGGATAAGATGAAGCCCACTCAATGGAGTCCTTTACTTATCCAGCAAAGGTATATTAAACAGCTGCAATTTCCTCCTTTCACACACTTATGACAACTATTTCCTCCTGGTAGGAGCAGCACCAATTGCACACTTACGCCAGATACTGAAGTGTGTTTGTGTGAGACCATTTTTTTCACTCTATTCCTCTGCCATGCAGAGTTCTCTACTCAAATTATTGTTCATAGAATACCCCAAGGCACTGGCTCTGGAACTTGAATACCCAAATGAGGTTTAGAAATGAGTCTATTCCTCAACACCATATTTCAGAAAATCTGAAGTCCTGAAACGCCCTTAAAAGGTATTCTCTGTTTGTTAGCTTTCTTTATTACTGGAAAGAGCAGAAATTACATTTCACCCAGCAAAAGCTGTGATTTCATTATTTCAAAAACCGGAACAATAGTCTACTATGTCCTGGTGCTGGCCTCAACCTCTGTAAGATTAGAGAACTGCTAAAATTTCTGTATTTTTTGCTGTCCTATAAAAATAATCCAAAAAAATCTAAAAACAAAAACCAGAAAAATAATCCAAATAGAAGAGCCCATAATATGCAGACTTACATGTTTTACAGCTTTTGAAACACTTGAAATAAGAACTTTGCTTTTCTAATCAGAATTTAACTCCTGTTGCTTTAAAATTCATCACTAAAAGTGTATTCCAGTTGACGGTATTTGACAAGTATCAAGAGTTTTGATTTACCTGGTAGCCAGATGGCAACTCTTGGTCTGAGGTTTGGTGTTACTTAGCTGGACTTTAGTTTTTGTTCTTAATAGGTATGGCAAATATTGTATCCTGCCACTACTATATTTTAGCATATTTAATTGCCAAGTTCACATGAAACTAAACCGCTGCTTTTCCCAAACAGATGGTGGAAGTTGATTTTAAAACTGTAGTGAGCCTTGTTTTCCAAAATGCTTGCACAGCTTTATGAAGTCTAATTGCTGTTCGGTATGCACATGGAGTACCAGCTCATGAGTGTGCACGCAGTTAGAGGCCAAGCATGCAAGGTGTTGAGCTCTCCAGCCTGGAACTCTGCAGTGGGAAAACTTTTTGTATTTAAAACTCAGCACATGTTCCAGTTTCTGTGGAGTTCAGTTCCTGGGAGACACAAGATCTTAGTAAACACTGCTGTCCATTTTGGACTTTATTATTTACCCTTTCATTATATATTTACTGTTTTATTGGTTTTAAATATGGGCAATTTACAGCTTTACAAATCAAATAGGCTTACAATAAAAACCAATTTTTAAATGAATTCTACTTAAACTTCCAAGCTAAATCTATGGGTGCTGCAAAATCAAAAGTGATCTAGAACAATGGTATAAAAATGAAGAGTTTATACGAACATGAGAGTTTACACGAACATGAGAGTTTACATGAACATCTTGGCAAATAAAAAATATGAAAAACAACACTAGGTGACATAAGTCAGAAATGTAGGTCCTAACATCTCCCAGAAGCCTCTGAAGTTCAAATCTGGATCTGAACCCAAAGACCACGGCTCACCAATCATTAATAACTGTAATATTTGACAATAACTTGTGTGCAAATAAAGAAAAAAAACAAACTAAAAAGCAGTAAAACCACCTCTTGACAGCCCACATATGGCACAGGAATACAGCTAGGGACATGATTTGGAGCAGCCTGTCTGCCCCAATGTGACCTCAGAGCTCTGTTCCGCAGCAAGGGAAGCTCCTGCCCCTCCACCCAGCCATGGCAGCCCTCGGCCATGGCAACAGCAGCAGCCACAGCCCATGAACTGAACTCTGCTGGAAAATAATTGCCAGAAGCAAAGTGCACTGCCAACAGCCTCCTAAACTTCCCCTTATCTCAAAGGACCTGGCCCATATATTTTATAAGAGAAAGTATTAAATACAATTGTTTCACATGAGTACAATCCTATTCACACTGAAGCCATATATAAATGCCCACAGCTTTCACACCGTGCTTAGCACAGTACTAACTCCAGCAGCAGATGTCCAGAAAAATAAACAAGAGCTACAACAAATAGTATTCAAGTAACATGAAACCCTACCAACAACTGAACCATCAAGTTAACAGGTCACTGATATTAATTTGGATCTTTGAATACTGCAAAATATTATTCATTTGTACAGTGAAAGTCTGATTCTTTACATCACTACACAAAGACTAGGATAGAATAAATAAAATGGATTAATGAATAATATGAGGGAATGAATAGTATGCATTATGCTGTGGGAAGATAATGATGTGCCATTAAATAGATCAGCTATTATGCTTCCTAGATTTCAATAATGTAGTTAAGGAAGAGCATATAGGGCAAAAAGAAGGAGTAAAATAAACGTAATGTTGTTATTAAAAATGTGTGCCTAAGGACCTCATGTGTATACTCCCTCACAATTTAATCTGATTAACAAAATGTAATAATTTTCAGCTCAGCGCTACTTATGGGAAAAAACCCAAGTTTTCATCTTATATAAAATTTTGTATTAAATACTTCTCAGCTCAAGATAACTAACAAGTTAGCTATTAGAGAGCCTGCATAATTTTATGACACAAAGTAGGGCTTATCACACATTTCACATCTAGACTCTAATGTAAAAAATTGTATCCAATCATTGCTGGGTTTGACTGACTGGAACTAAATATGGTGGGAGTAAAATGCACATTCTTTTCCAAATGCAAAAAGAAAAGATGTTCTCATTAAAATGATTTGCTGATATGACTTAAAACAATTTATTTAATCTTCACCTTTTTTATGTAAATATCCTTCAACTGAGAATTTAAAAAGTATAATTTAAAATAGATTTTGTAAGTATAATGAGATGCTCTGTCAGATGGGAAGACAAATTAAAAGTGCAATTCACACTGTTACAGCAGCACTGCCACCACGGAGCTACTAATCTTTTGCACAATGCTCACAGTAGAATGTACTCCAGTCTCTGTAGGGCACGTGATTATAGACTTGCAGGGACACTGGGATTTAAATTATTCATCAATGCGGATTTCCTTTTGCAGAAAAATTAGTGTGCCACATAAATAGCAAAACTGTTAATTCTTGGCCTTTTGCAAATTAACTGCCTGGTAACAGCATCTGCTATTACAGGCTAGTTTCCCTTGCAGTTACAATAGCAATATTCTTTCAAAATGAGAGCTGTATACAAAAATACTGCACAACATCCTCACAGCCAATTACATGTCCAGAATGCATAAGGTCCTGTAAGTGCGAACAGCCGTGCATAAGCCTGTCAGAGACCTGACAAATGCCAGAATATGGCCACAACCTCTATGTCCAGAGAACAATGCCATCTTAGCTACAGCACGCCTTTACATATGAACACCCAGAGGGAACAGGATATCAAAATAATTTGCCTGAAATACACTTGCAATTTTCGAAACTGACAGGTATGGATTTCCAGTGAAGTGATATGTGCTTTCATCCACCTATTAACCAGAGAACAGTACAAACCCATTATTTACAAAGTCAAACTCCATCGACATCTAAGCATTATTTATTAAACTTCCACACAAGTGATACCTGCTCCATTTGGGCAGCAGAGGCTGGCAACATTTGTGACATGTCAGATCTATCAGCATTTCAGTGGAGCAATACCAGAAGTTGGTTTCTTTTACATTTGAGGGAACTGTCATAAAGCTTTCAACCTATGAGATAGGTTTAAATAACCTATTCCTAGCAGCTTCACTGAAGGTATTCATTGGGCACAAAGATAAACATTATGAAAAAAAAAGGCAGAAAAAATCAGTGAAAGGCATGTCTTGGCTCCTTTCTTAGTGCCTAGAATGGTACTTCAGACTTGTGGCTCAAAAATTGTAACTGACCAGAAATTATAAAAAATGAAAAGCTTCAAAGAAAAACACTTTTGACAGTTACTTCAAAAAAAGCAAATAACCTTGATTTTAATACATAATTTAATTTACTGCTTCTGCATTAGGAATGATACAGTCAAAAGTAAAAACTAGTGTCAAGAAGGAAAATAGCAAACTCAGCACAATCTGGGTGAAATGCCAATATTAAAATTAGAGAAAAAAATAATCAAAGACAGTACCTAAATAATTAAGTGCAAAGAAATGCATACAGGTTGATACTGGGCCAAAACACACCATCTCCAGTTCAAAATGTGAAATCTTTACCTTTGAAGCCTGAACAGTAAACGAAAACATATCTTCTGCCTATACTTCAGTTATGCAGAAATCAGACCTGTCCATAATGAAACACAACATGGAAATTTGTCCATTATGTCAAATTTCAGTTTACAGTTCTGAGAACTCATATGACAATATTTTGGTCTCATAGGACAAATTGCATTCTCATTTTAGTTCAGTTCTTTAGGTACCACAGTAACCCAGCAACAGAACTATAATGGATGTGGACCAGTCCTATGTCCGATCAGTAAATTTAATCATTTCAGTTAGTCTTGATCATTCTCTCCTGGAAGGCCAAAAGCACTACATCCAAAAAATTTTGGGAACATAACCCAGTATCCCCAGAAACACAGTTATATCTAGTCAGCCTTCTCTCCTACCATCTGAAGTACACTCAGAGAATACACAGACCAGCCAGGACTGTCTCTTTCTCATGGCTATCAGTGGAGGCAATCTGGCACATAATACTTTATTTCCCACAACTACGATCACAATACAAATGCTTACAGCTGAAGGACATGTCTACATGACCTGAAAATATAATTTGGGACACAAACCAGACACTTCTAGGGGAATAGTTTGCTGATTTACACATTGCTTTTCTTAAATGCTGACTTTTTAATATTTGCAAATATGTTCAGGACACTGAAGAAGGATGAGTTTTGCTCTATAAAAACATGGTTGATCTTAATCCCTAAACTAGTAAATATCACTGATTCCACTGTGACAAAATCCATGAGGAGCAAATCGCCATCACCAGCAAGTTCTACAGACTGAGACGCTTCGCCCAGGAATATACACCTGAACCTAATCCAAGAGGAAAAACGCACTGCAACACTCTTCCCAGTTTTTAGACCAGATAACACTGTAATTTTAAAAAAAATAAGGTTTCATTATCTAGAACAGGTTTATTTGTTACTGTGAACAATTCCAGTTTTTTCAAGAACAGTATTCAATTAATTCACCTCCCCTCTTAACTCCATGACAGAAGCAATGCAAAACAGCACCCATATGGAAATCAGTCCTGGTTCCTAGTTATTTTATGACTGTTTGTAACACTGACAGATGAAGATGCAGTTTTTACTTCAGTTAGGTTTCAGGTGTGAAGTTAAGCACCTTTTTCACAAGTGTGTATGAACTGAAAAATTGATTCTAAAATTATTATTAGGAAAAAACAATTCACAGAATCATAGAATGGTTTAGATTGGTAGGAACCTTCAAGATCATCTAGTTCCAACCCCCTGCCATGGGCAGGGACACCTTCCATACATCAGTTTGCTCCAAGCCCCATCCAACCTGACCTTGAACCCTTATAGGGGCACTATAAGCACCATTTTTCTGGGCAACCTATTCCATAGTCTCTCTGGGCAACCTATTCCACAGTCTCATCACATTCACAGTAAAGAATTTCTTCCTAATATCTAATCTAAACCCATTCTCTGTCAGTTTAAAGCCATTCCCCCTTGTTCTATTACTATATGCCTTTGTAAAAAAAGTGCACGCAGTGACAGGACAAAAAGGGCAATTCTAAATAATATTCAAGGAAGTCTTTTCCACATAATCTTCCTTTCAAAATTTCTATTCAAACTATTCTAACTATCTGCACATAGATACAGACAGCATATTTGACTTCTAATGGACAGAACACCACACGGTGATGACCTGAAGCATTTCTCCTGCAAGCTTAGATATCCTTCCAGGAGAGCTACAGAATGCCAATGCTTTGGACATGTAAGGATAAAAGAATTAAATCTTTTTATTTAAGTACAATTGGTTTTAAACATAATCTTTCCCTTTTAAATGCCATTTATTATCAAATATGTATCTCAGTCTTGATTCCTCTAATTAAAAATTAACATGGTGAAAGCCTAGCACTGCTGAAGGAGCACTCATGAAAAGATAATTACCTTTCTTATTTTCCTACTTGTATCTCTGAAACTAACAATCCCATTACTTGTGATAGACCTGTACATTGTAGGTAATGGAGAAACCAGCCTAAACACAGCTCCATGCCACTGCAGCTGGATTGTTTCTGTTACTCAAGCTAGTTCATTCAGCAGGAGATTAAGTACCTCAGCATTGCACAAAGACTGGAGACCAAGTCCCTTGGTAACTTTAAAGAAAGTCCAAGCACAGAGGAAATTCCTTGCAGATAAAGTACAACCTATAAACTTTCCAATTTTTCTATTCCATTCCTTTCCTCAAATGGAGAAGAGGGCTGAGCCTGGATAATAACATTGTCCTTTCAGCATAATTACCCAGCTTTGTCACTGCTTCACACATAATTAAGTATCAATATTACCCTATAAGTAAACAATACGTACATGATATCTCTGCAATGGGCAAGAAAGCATTGCCTTGTACACATGCTGTTCGCTGGAGTAAAATTGCAAATTGCATGCTGAATCAAAAGCCATACTATACCATCAGATATTTTTTATTAAAATTAATTTGTTTGCTCTTCAGTACAATGAACCATTAAAAAATAATTTGCACAATGCTAGAAGTATTCATTGTTGCAGGGATTCCTATACAGCAAAAAGTGTGTCTAAATACATGAATCATCACATAAAAGAAGATACTGGACACAAGACTGCTGTTTGGAAACATCATCACATGTGTCTGTATTATAAAACTGCCTGTGATGGCTTAACCCCAGCCAGCAGTTCAGTACCACCCAGGTCACTCTCTCACTCCGGAAGGATGGATAAAAGAGTCAGATGGCTAAAAGGGAGAAAACTCATGGGCTGAGATAAAAGAAGTTTAACAGGTAAAGAAAAAACCATGCACTCAAGCAAATCAAAACAGGGAACTAATTCAGTACTTCCCTTGGTCAGGCAGGTGTTCAGCCATCTCCAGACAAGCAAAGCTCCATCACACATAATGGTGACTTGGGAAGACAAATGCCTTCACTCTGAATGTTCCCCCTTGTTCTTTCTTTCCCTCAGCTTTTATTGTTGAGCACAACATTGGTCTGCATTATCCCTTTGGTCAGTTGGGGTCAGCTGTGTTCCCTCCCAGCTTCCTGTTCATCCCCAGCCAACTCACTGACAGAGCAGAACGAGAGGCCCAAAGCCTTGATGCTGTGTCAGTGCTGTTGAGCAGTATACCTAAAACATCCCTGTTTTCAGCACAAAAAAAACCATTTCCAAGGAATTGGGGAAATATATTAGATGTTCTTTGCCTAAGTGTTGGTGACTGCATGAGGAAGGATGCAAAAGGCTGTTTAGAATGAGGTCTTCCATGCTCATTTGTGAACTTTCAGACAAGTCAACTTTACAACTGCTCTATATGACCTCCGTCCTAGATTTAAAAATCACCAACCCAGGATAGAGTTCAATCAGCATGATTCCTCATACAGCAGCCAGCAGTGCATGGACTCATGGGTCTTATGCCGTATGAAGACCATTGAAATAATAACTAAAAATGCCTTATTTTCCATAATTTGGTTTCATCACTTTCAGAAACTCTGCCTGTGTTTGCCATTCAAAATATCCTATAGTAATAAATTTTAGAATTTACTTTTCAGTTGTAGGAAAAAGCACTTCCATTTATTTGTCTTAAACTACTAAAGATGCTGCTTAGTTATAGCGTAACAAGAAAGAATAAACATTTATGATTTTGTACATATTTTCACATTTCATCGCAGCTGTCTGTTTTTCAGAGGAAAGAGTCCTAGTTTACATTGTCTTTTCTAACAGCACAGGTGCTCTATGCCTCTGGTTCATTTTTGGTTAAAGTCACTGTATCCTTCCTAGTTCTTCTACACCCTTCTGTGATAAAATGAGTTAATCTTGCATGTAGTATTCACACAAGCTGTGCAGCATGTAATTGTATTAGTTAATGAAGTTCCGGTGTTTGTTCTCAAAGCTGTACCTTTAAATTTTCAACACCCACTTCTCTTTTTCAGTCTTTAGCATTGAGGTGACATTCTGTATGAAATATCTGCTGTGATTCTAATATTGTTAAATGATAATAACAACGGAAATTTTGAGGTCATTATTCCATATGTGTAGTTAAAACCATTTCCTCTGCATGCATCACTTGGTATTTATTGACATTGAATTTCATTTGTCATTTTATAACCCAGTAACCCAGATTTGTACCATCAGAATCTCATCACAGACTGTTTTAAATACTAGGCATTACTTTGTTTCGTCTGCAAACTTTGTTGCTATAATGCTCATCTCATTTTCTGAATAATTTATGAGTCTGTGAAATTCAAATTTACAAACATGTTGAACAGCCCAGGCTCAGCACAGACTTCTGCAGGATTTTGTTCGTAATTACGCTCCGTTATAAGAACAAACCATTGCTTTCTACCTAGCAATCTTTTAATAAGGTGGCAATATGGGTCTTTTTTAAAGGGATTTGTTATAATCTCTTTCACAGGTCTGACTAGATTATGTCATCTGCATCATCTTTATCCAATGTTTACTGACACATTCAAAGACCTCTAGATTTTTGATTCATTACATCCCTCTAATTTCCAAGCCCTATTAGTGCTTACTGTATATATTTATCTATGTGTCCACCAATTCTACTCTTTATTATATGTCTATCAAATTGTTTAATGCAAACTTCAGATTTACTGGTATATAATTCTCATTCTGAGAATCCCTATTTTAAATACTAGTATCATATTTTTCACCTCCTACTCATTCAAAATTGTAGGTTGCTTACTACTATTAGCAGGCCAGCAGCTTTATATTTAAGTTCCTTGGAACTTTTGGATGAAAACTATCAGATCATGGTGAACTGGTACTGCTAATACTGACTCTTTAATTTGAGAAAGTTCTTCAGATATTTCATCCATAAACAATGACTCTGAAGAAGGTTTTTTCCTAGCCTTCTCTGCATAATACATAAATGCCCACAATCAGATTTTCTGCAAAATGGCCTTATTACACTCAATGGCTTTGATTATCTCCCTATCTTCAGCATTCTCTTGCAAATTTCCCAGTTCTGTTGGGGGGTGGGGGAAGGTGTCTGTTAATTGTAGGTTTCCCTTAGCAAATTGTCCCTCAAAAGGTTTTGTCTCATTTCATTGCAATTTTACATTTGAACTGCCAAGTTTACATTTATTTCCTCATTGGAATGCACGTCTGTGAGTTCTAACAGTTTTTCTCTGATTCTTACTTAACACGTTTTCAGTATTTTGAAACTATTTTACAATTAGCCCTTAATTTTATAGCTTATTTAAATGTATCAAACTTACCTGTAAGAATATTTATCCATGTTGCTGCTTCCTTCAATTAGTTTCTTTCTGCTTCATCTTTCTCACTAACCACCTTTTCAGTTTTAAAAGGTACGCTGGAATTTTTTGGATTTTTTTTGTACAACATATTTGGAGGCAACGAAAATCTCTAAACATTATTGTGTTTTCTGCTCTAGTCTCTTGTTATTCATCTGGGGAATACTCACTTACTGTCTCTTTCAGTACAAGAATTACAGGAAACTATGTGAAACTGTAAAATAGAAACTTGGCAACAAGCAATGGAAAGGACTTTGTTCACCCTGTATTTCTTCAGACTATGGAATTCGTTGTCAGATTTAGGCTAGGTGCTCAATAAGACAGTATAGCACACATTTCCCCACTTAGGCATGCCATGGCAACCTCCATAAAAATCTCTGACTTATTTTAACAGATATCATATATGACTTAATACTCCCACCAATCTCCACTGTGTCTGTGTCATTTCTATTTACTTTAGACTCTACCAATGCATGTCTCCCTCCATTATCTTCCCTCCATTTTACTCAAGAGATACCTTTTATACTAATAAAATTTAAAGCTAGCCATTTTCATTTCTAAATTTGGGGTTCAGACTTGAAATGCTGAGATGGAGTTGAACATGGAAGACATACATGGGGAGTTATATGGAATATCACTGTATTGCTGGTACTCAAGTTAAGTGCAGGATTATTTAACAGTTACTCCAAAAGCTAGGAACAAACAATTACTAGGAAAATGTGTCTATTTACACGATACTACGTCATATTAATTCCATGTGCGGATCATCTCATTGTAAAACAAGAAAGACTTATTACAAAACAGTTTATCTCCAAAAGTGTGTGTATATACATATATAACATTAATCAGAGGACTCTACTGCAAACAACTTTTCAGAAATCTCTCAACAGCTCAAGTATTCATTTTCTTAAGTCATAAATATTCAGTGACAGTTGGTTTTACTTTTCTCTAAAAATTTATACAAAATAAGCACAATGTTGTTCATTTCATATAACTCTCTATAACAGACTGATGTGTACTCTCAAAAAATTAAGTCTGACTTCTCTTCCCAATTCAAATTCGGCAATAATAATTTATTTTTAATTTTCTAATTGAATGGAAATCTCAAATGCAAATTGCAAAGGTAAGGGTGAAGTGGTCAAACTGAAACTAACCACACACAATAGTGAAGTGGGAGGCAAATAAAATGGAAGGGCAGATGTGGCACTTAAGGATGTGCGTTAGTGGAGGACTTGGTAGTGCTGGGTTAGTGTTAGACTTGGTGATCTTAGAGGTCTTTTCCAACCTAAACAATCTATTATTTCAAACTTTCTTCCAGAAGCTGAGTAAAATATAAAATTATATATGCACTCAATTGGCTTTCAGTTCCTAGTATGTGATACTGTCATGTCATACTTGTGCAGACATATAAAACAGACAGACAGAAAGGCTATAACTTTTCTTCAGTCCAGAAATTCTAGTCTACTATTAGTTGAGAAGTGAACATGAAATCACAAGAAAATATTTCATCTTGTTTCTCTCCATAGGAACAAGGCCTAACAAAAGGAGAAGCAGCATGTCAGACCAAACATTCCTATAACTCAGTGTCCTGTCTCTGGCATTAGTGAATAATGACACTTAAGGTACAATATAAAATAAAGCACATAATGGCTATGCCATTATAAACTCTCCTTCACCCATAGAATACTCCAACACAGAGCTGGTCAAATGCCTCTTTTTCAGGTTAAAATACACTGGCATAGAAAGTCACTCTTAATTTAAGGAAGTCATTACACACCTCTCATGAGTCAACTCCTCTTTATCTTTTCTAATTCTACTAAATGGTTTTCAGGACTAGAAACCTAGAAGTGTACCACTTCTCAAGGATGAAGAAAAGCCAGAGATTTGTACAATGCCATAATGATGCTGTCTGCTTTATTCTCCATTCCTTCCCAGCACTTCTTTCCATGTTATATGCTGCTTTTGTGCACTGTTGAATCAGTGGCTATTTCTAAGCACTGAGCTTACTTTATCATAGAATGATGTATTATAATTCCAAGATTTCTACCTTGAGTGGACATAATCATTCAGAGTCCATCATCATAAATGAAAAGTTAGCTTTTCCTCCCAATGTGCATCACTATCAACACTGAATTTCATTTAGCACTTTATCACACCATCTCCCTGTATTGTGAAATCTTTTGCAAATCTCATCAGTTACTTTCCATTTTCACTTCACTGAATAGATTAGTATCAGCATACTTTGTCCCTATTCACCTCTTTTTCTAGATCATTTATTAACATCTTGAACAGATAGGCTTAGCACAGATTCTTCCGGACTCCTCCAATCTTTTCCTCCTGAAAAAAAAGAACTATGATTTTTTCCTTAAATTTTCTCATTTAACTACTTATTAGTCTAAGAGAAGAACTTCTGTCATGTCTTACTGCAGCTGAATTTGTCACTAGTTTTGATGAACAATTCTCTTAGAAACCTCTCTTCAGAATGCAAGTGAAATATAATTTGCAAATATTTTTTTATTTTGATGAAAACAAATTTATTTATAATCTTCTGATTTTTGATCAAATTAATTTTCCATAAAGATGCGTATTTTGTTCATTAAATATGTTTTTAACAATTTTCATTCTCGCTTTTTTTGCCACCTCAGAATGATCTTCTGTTACAGTTCTGCGCATTGTGGCACAATGGTCTTCATCTGGCAAGGAGCTTAATTTGATGTAAGTGGTTCTATTCAATTAAGAACTTCAAAAAGTACTTCCCAAGAATGACTTTTTATTAATCAGGACAAGCAGTGAGGTGATTAAAACCAAAATATGAGGTTTGCTTGTATGGCAGTGGATGCAAGTTCTCACTGCTTCCAGTTTCTACACATTGAATATACACAGTCTATACAATAAAATTTTTAATAAGTTATTTACTGGTGAGATGCTAGGTCATAGTTCAGAAGGCCTTTTAAACTTTACAGAAGTTAAATACATGTCATGCTCAAATCCCAGGACATCTAGAAGTACCAGTTTAAGGCTAAAGAATGCAGAACATCTTACAAGCTTTATCTTTAGCTAAGTTAGCTAAGTTCTAAAGCCAGCCATGCTCATGGCACTGGCCTCTAGAACAGGAAGCACATCAGGATTTTTTCCCAGGATACTGCTGTAAGCTACAGTTTACGGGAGAAAGTGCCAAGCCAGCAGAGGGTCACAGGATTCCAATACCAACATGAATCAAAAAAAAATCAAAAGGTATCACTAAGAAAGCAAGGTGCCTTCATCACGTGAGAATCCAAGAAAATGTTGGAAATGTAAAAGGATGGTATATGCACACAACACAGAAGCTCAGGGAAAGAGACACAGACAGCAGCTATTCCCCTCTGGACTCCTACCATTATAACCCTGGCTCTTCATGGATGGTGGATGTTGCTAGAAGTCAAGCCTCCTAAAGTTTAAATATACCTATTATCTGCTGAGTAGCAAGTTTGCTATACAGGAAATCTGTCATGAACTATTACTCGTTTATGGGTCACTTAGCTGTTCATTAATCTTGGAAAACATATAATTTATAGGTCTCTCTTCCCTGTCCCACAATGTCACGCCTACTTCTTGCATTATATACTTAGAATGTTACCAAGGTGCTACCAGTCAGTCTCCAAACTAACTCTCCATAATGAAATTATCACTTCAACACCCACCCAAAAGACTATTTACTACCTATCTTAACATTTCAGATTCCCAAAGCAGTGATATTCAATTCTTTTTTCTTGTTCGAAATGAGGTGAAGTAAACTTGAATAGATAAATTGTTTCTGAAATGCAAGATATGTGCTTAAAGATATCTGTTTAGTAATCTGCTAAAAGTTGTGAAGCACAGGTCAATGTTAGTTTCTATGACTTACATTCATGCTGTTCAATGCTGATTTTACTTTAATTCAATGTAATTTTTATATGAGTATGATGGCACAATATGAACCTGGATGCCACAACACTAAAGGACTTATATCAAGAGATTTAGCTGAACTTTCTATGACCATTATTCTTCTAGAGGTTTTCAAACTTGTTTAGTTTCTCTGTTTTGTACTAGCCAGATGATTTCTACATCTCATGCTTTTATATTTACCACATCAAGATTGCCAAGCAGGTACCAAACATGGATTATCAGTGAATGTTATACTGCTTTGTGGTTTTACTTTGCAGATAAACAGCTGAAGAAGGCTGGAAACTGTAGTACTACTTTTTATTAACAAGATATCAATATGATTTGTAAAACTAAATGCAGACATTTCTCTGTTTCAGTCACAGAAACATCATAAAAGAAAGATAAATTGGAAGTACAACTTTATGTCTCTGCTTGGCCACAGCTTTATAATCCTAATCAATAAACAAATTGAGCTCAGTCAGCTTGCTCTCTTGCACTCTTCATGATGAGGGAAATATCTAACTCCAGCAATTCCTACAAGACAGTTCCTTTGCAGTAAATTCAGGAGTTTTTACAATAGAAATTATTTTGTAGTGCTCGAACCACTACAGGGCAAACTAACCTTGTCACTCAGTCCAGAACAGATAGCCTTTGCAACTAAAAAGGGAATCTGGAAGAACTGTTCTGTTTAACATCAATGTCCAAGCTTCCCTTTGCTTTCCTAGGGATGTGCCTTCTTTGCTGCTTTCAGACCACGGAGATTAGCTACACATTGTCCAAAATATAAACCAAACCCCTCAAACCAGCAATTACCTTAATTGTTCCGTTTTCTCAATATAAAAAAGAAACATGCGCCGCAGGGTACTTTAGTTCGGAAAGAAAAGGTAGTAACTCACATGAGCAACATCTAAAATTATGGAGACTGAGGGTGTGCACTCAAAAAAAAAAGAATGGGGGAAATATTTTTAGTGACGTGGAACGGAACAGAGAGGAGACTTGTTTCCTTTCTGTTTCTCTTGTTTTCCACAAGAACTGCAGCAAAGTAAGCCAGAACCCCCAGCATCTGGCCAGTTTTAGGTAAGAAAGAGAAAAATTAAAAAGGAATGAAAAGAGGAGAACTCCTCAAATACCCAAAGAAACAAGGCTAGACTACGCTGAAGCACAGAGACGCAAGGATGGGGGAACAGGGTCTCAGGGACGAGGAAGCAAAAGGAGGTAATGCAGCAAGGAAAATTCAGAGTTTTGTCATGGCTTGAAGGAAACTGTATGACTATATTCCAGTGCTCTGCCTTGTGCCAGTACTGCTTTCAGGTCGTGCACCGCTGAACGCCGGGAACGCTCCAAAATGTAGTCAGCAACCTCTGCAGAACCCTTCAAGCAACCTGTCCCAGCATAAGCAACAACTCAACTTAAATGCATTTTGAACATTCAGTTTTTCAAGGAGAAGTCAAACATGGAGCATATGGCAGTACCTTGCTGTTAGCTGAAAGTTTTCAGCCCTATAAGTTCTATTCTGCCTCTGAATGTCTGACTGCTAATTTCAAACTTTTTAGTAGAAATTTGTTGTTTAAGTTGTAACTCTTTTGTCACATTTTTTTTCTTCCTATTCTAAGGCAGTACATTTTCATAGTTTTCTAAGGCAATAAAGTATTTTCATTTTTACTTTTGCTTTAAATTTTAACTTAATAAATAAAAATCTAGTAAAACTTTCATAAAATCTGTAAAAAGTGCCATAAAAATGCCCAGGAAGGAAAATAAATCCCAACATAAAATTATTTATATTTAAAATTATTTAAAGGTATGTGAAATCTCCCTTGGTTCTTTTCATTTAATATTCATGAGTAAAGTAAGAAAAATTATACTAAACATTCTAAAAATTTCAAGTAGTAAAAGTTTCAAGTAGGAAGATAAGCTCTTATCCCAAACTGTGCAACATGGCATGATCATCTTCGGTTCTTTCTCAACTCCTGTAAAGGGTCAAGAGAATTGTCTGAATACAGCCAAGTGTCAACTATGCCATTTCCCATTCTATCACTGTGCTGTAGCTTAAATATTTCACTGAAAATTGAACATTTACAAAAAATCATAGAACCTATTATGTTGGAAAAGACGTTTAAGATCACCGAGTCCAGCCACAGAATGGACAAATCCCAATACACATGATGAGGAGTGAATTATTGTATAACATTTAAAAAGTGGTAAGATTCGATCAGACTAGATGTACATTGGGTTAAAAAACTAAGCAGGTATAATTAATTTTTTTTAAAAGGAAAGGTAATGTGATGATTCTCATCTACTTGCAGATCAGTATAGTGGAATGGCGAAAATGACTAATGAGACGCTTTCCCAGAAAAGCTTCTAAAAGTTCAAATGAAAAGCAAGATTAAAAATTTTATATTTAAATGTTTCCATCATACAAATTTGAATAGGTGATCTAGGGAGAAAATCCTTTAGGCTTTAAATCATCACATTGTGCATAACAGCAGAAGAAACTTTGAATTCTCCTTTACAAAGAAAAAAAATTATTTTGAGCTTTCCTTAAGAATTTTGTGGGTTTGTTTTGCCCTAAAGCACACACAAATACTTAACATAGTTTTATATCTATCAAATTACAAAATATTTTCTTCAGTTGATTTCAAGATGTAATTTTAAAAGTAGCAATGATTTTCACTGTTAATGTTGCAGTAACCCTGCCCTGCAGACTCTATTTATTTATGACCTAGTCTTCACTGTATTAATATTGGGAATAAGAGTGATAGTCAATAAAAGGAAAGAAAGATTCAGGTTAGTAGCACATTGCAATCATATTTGGGTTACATCAAGGAATGACATCTAGTGATTATGTAAGACAACTGCATCTATGTACATTATTATAGCATTATTATTACATCTATGTACATTATCTACATTATAAGTTTATTATATAGTCCAGGAAGAACTCATGAACTCATTCGTCAATTTTTCAATAATCTAAAATAAAAATGAAATAAATTTTAGCTAATTTTTTTAATAATCTGATTTTTTTCAAAAGAAGAATACAAAATATGTCTGATGAGATATCCCCGGAGACCGTAATTTTGGATCAGTATCTCATTGGCCACTTGTAAATTTTGGGAAGTCTCCAAATACTATTTTTCAAAGCGCAGTAAGGCTTTCTCTGCAAACTGTTTGCTTGCAGCAAACATCAGACAGCCATAATTCCAAGAAATATTGTTCAGTAAATCCTTTCTTTTTCAAGAGACGGCACCATTTCCCTTACAGTCTCCAAAGTGCACAGTTCCCCTGAATGCAGGTAACAGCTAAACAACTCTTCCTCAGCCAGCGCTGTAACAAGAAAGCCACTCATTAAGATAGTGAAAGGTCAACTGAGTTTCCCAGGACAGCAGCAATAATCACACGACTTTAATATCCAAGGAAAGAAATTAATTCCTTAAAAAACAAAAAAGCCAAAAAACAACAACAAAAAAAAACTGCACACCATTCAGTCTTCTGCGGTGAGCAGCTGGACTTTGTAGTTCAATGGAAAATTATTTCTTTGTGTTACTCAGATGCCTAGGGCAGAAGGGAAGATAAATGTTAATTTTATCAGCACCTACTATAATTCTCAAATCCCACATTCTCAAATCTCCAAATTCCTGAGCAAGTGGCTGATTACTAGGTTCTCTATCAGTATACATATATCCATTCCAGGAGCTTGAAGTCTATCTACCTGTACTTTAGTGTCGCCGCCCCTGGGGGAGCAGGTCAGCCTCGCCGGGCTCTAGTGACCTTCTCCGAGTTCGACACGCGAGTAGGAAAGGGTGTCGAATCTGTCGGCGCAGCCGATGTTCGGGTCGTCACTGGCCAACAGAGCAGCCAAGCGCTCCTTGGAGGTGCCCAGTGGCACCGCATCCCCAAGCCAGCCCCAGGAATAAAGGAGGCGGGAGAGGGCTCTTCTCACCAATCAGCTCCAGATCAAGGAGGGTTTATTGTTGTTTTTCTCCAGGTCTAAAGCAGGGGAAAAGAATCCGGGTAGGGAGACGAGGGAAAGCCCGAGGGAAAGGCTGTGCAAGGGGTTTTAAGGAAGGGCGGTAAAGGGTGGAGGAAAAAGGGAGAACCAATGGGGTGTAAGATAGGGGGAGGATCCCATACATCACGAACCAATGGCAGAGAACGGTGGGAGGAGTCGCAGGGGTACAACCAATGAACAACCGAGTAACCAAGAACTTTCCAGAACTTAATTGCTTAAACATAAATAAAGATGAATAAACATGAACTAAGTAACCAATCAGGGGCTAAACCGAACAGAACGAACTAGAACTGGGGAGTGAACTTATACCGAGGCCTCGCCTACAGACGGCCCCTCGGACTCTGAGTCCTCAGCCCATTGGAGGGCTGCTAACTGATGGACAGGGGGCCGTCTTTCGGTGGGCCAAGGGACCGCAACACTTTAGCTGCTACCTAGAGATGGTAGCAATTCTGGACAGCGTTGGCACATACTGCTAAGTGGTTTAAGGACACTCGTAGTGGTATCTTGTTTCATTATGAGATCCATAAATCTGAGAGTGGATTTTCTGGGCTGCTAATCATTCCAGATCTAGACCATTATTGTGAATCATCAGTCTGGGCTTGCCTCCATGCATTTTTGTCTTAAAAGTCATACAACAGAAAGTATTTCATATATTGTTCTGTGTGCTCCTCTTCCACATGCTGTCCATGCTCTCCAACACTCTCCTGCTGCCTCACCCACTACAAGCAGCTGCCAAAACTACTGGAAAATCTGTTCAGTACTGGCAGTAGATATTGTACTTGAAGCATCTGCAGATGAACAGCAAATACAACACGCAGATAGTTTCAGAGTTGCAATAGCCATATTTCCATGCTGAATAGATACAAGCAATGTTTGCTAGCAAAAATACATACCTGGAATTGGAAGAAGTCTATGAAAAATGCGTCATTTAGCCCCAAATTGCAGAATTCCTATCTATCCTTGCAGATTTCCAGTTTTGCTAAACCTCTACCATAGCAGGGCACCAGTGGCAGGTTAAAGAGATCGAGATGCTATCTTGTTTTCAGTACACAAATTTATGTAATTATGGAAATCACATAACCAGTTATGAATAATCTATAGAATGAAAACTGTTCACCTAAAAGCTCTGTGCAACATCCAATGAATTCATTTAGGGAAATAAATTATTCTGAGTCATAAGTCATTTGCCAAATAAATTATTCACTGTGAATTGTTCACCCCCTAGTAATCAAGGGCTAATCTGCTCTTCCTCCAAAGACCAAGTCAGTGAAGAATGCAAATTAATCTGGAAATTGTAATAACCATTGATCCATCTCTCTGGCATATATAACAATGCAACTTGATACTTCCTATTTCTTTATAAAGGCTATAATAATTCCTTTGATGAAGATCAAATCTAGAAAGTGGAAATACTCAAAAGAAAATAAAAAGCAGAAAGAAGAAAAAGTTCTTCTCTTGCAACAAACAGTAATATTCTGCCCAAGCAGAAACCATTCTTAACAGTTTCGGCGCTTACACTTATGTTGCGGTATTATAATCCTCTTTGCTCTCTGTTATTCACTCAGATCACTTACACAGCTTAAATTCTCTAGGTACTATGTTGAACAAAAATTTTTTTCTCAAGATTTTCAGTGAAGGAATTTGATAACTGTTTGATTTAATTTCACTTTCACATGGAGAGATAATTTGGGAGGCTGCTGCAAGAAAAGCAAAAACCAGTGTCTGAAGGTAGTTATTCCATGCTTCTCCAACAAGAAAGATCCCTGAGGCAATAGCATACTTGTTAAAATGATGCTGAATGATGCTCATGAAATCTTACCAGAAATAAAGTAGCGTAAATGATTTAAGTATGCATGGTTAAGTAGTGACCTTGCACTGGAGCTGGGGTTTGGATTAGTAGGCTTGTTTTGGTTCTTATTTTCTGCTATTCTGTACTTAAATAAGTAGAGGCTTCTACCCTAGCTGCAATACCTGTATTTCTCATTTCTCATGCCTCTTCACTGCTGTAGCATCCTCACCTTCTTTATGTTCCTTACTTTTACATGCAATACATTTGTCTCCTGGCATATCCTCTAGCTTACTCCCCTTGGTGAGTCCTAATTTTCTGCTTTTTTGTTTGTCTCTTTCTGTCTCTCTAATGACATTTATTCATCACAAGTTCATCTTTTGTTTTCCCCTCTACTATCAGAGTACTTGTAATTCTCTAGAAGGGCTAGTCTGTGGTCAAACCACTTCCCACGGCATGCCAGGTCATCATCTGTCAAATCTTCTGGAGGCACTGGGTATGGACATGTTATTTGTGAAACAGTTCATGGATTCCCGATTCATGTGCCTTCTTCTAGTGAAAGGAACATGTGTACCCCAAGAGCTCCAAGTCACCATTCCCTTTTCAGATACTCCAGATTCTCTTGCTGATACTCTGTATGCATAGGTTTCTTCATCTCTTCCACTTATGTTCTCTCTGAGGCCCCACCATCTCATTGCACCACGTTGTCCTCCTGACTCTGGCTTGCTGGGATCAACACCATGAGAAGGAAGAAAATAGTGTCAAGGATCCTTCATCAGCTCACCTCTCCAAGCAAATCAGCACCAGGTGTTTCTGAAAGCAATGGACTCTCTGACATGCTCTGCTCCATGCCTTTTTCCTGAACTCACTCAATCCATTTGTGAGCCCTTGACCCCCAAAACCTTTCCTTTTCTTTCCCTTGGTTGTTACCCATCATCAGCTGACTATTCACTTTATGCTTGCCCAAGAGATAATTTAGGAACATTAACAAAGGAAGGCTCAAGCAGTGTGGGAAGGCCATCTCTCTTGACTGATATGCCTCAAGCGCCACTCTTATGTCCTCAGTGGATTCCTTAGGGTGGCTACATACTATCCCTTTCCATGTACTGTAACAGATCTCAATGGAAAAGTAACTTCCTGGCACGCAAAAATATTCATTATTTCAACCACTTTGCTTTCACATTGAGAGGAAAACACATGCCATATTCTCCAATCTTTTGCAACTTGAAAAAGTCAACACAAGTTATTTAGTTTTATAATTCCCATTCAATTGCTGATATTACTATAAAACAAATACATGTTTCAAAACAACTGTTTCAATCAAGAAAAACTAAAATCTTCATTTGAAAAATGGCAAAGCAGGTTGTTTCCACAATTTTAAAACTTTTTCAAAACTATTTTAAGCCAGGAAATTAATCAAAAAGGATCTCCCACAAGCAGTTTAAGTTCAGTTCTGTTAATGTTTTCCAATTAAAAATTATTTAATCAAAAATTACTCTGATCTATTGTATCTTGTACATTACTGATGCTGCACTGATAAGAAGCTTTTCTTAAGTAATTTTTTCAATTTGCTTGTTCTAAAAACTTTATATTAAAACTTTATATTAAAAATGAATTAGTACACAATATGGATCTTGCATTAGGTCTCTCATTGCATAATTCCACCAAGATCGGGTGATATTCAGATAGTTCCAACATTTTCAAACCTTACCTCTTACACTAAAAACTGTGAGCTCTATACTTAAAAAAATCTGAGAAACAGTAAATGATTCATTCTTTGTTATAGTTCACATCCCAATTTTGGTGAAAGCTTGACATGCTAACACTGGTACTTTGGAGAACTGAGATATAAATTAAAACTTAGCTCTATAACCTCTGTTCTCAAAATCAAGTCCTACAAAGGGATCAACTGCAAATACAGACAATTCAGAAAGACAGGACTGTCCAGTATCACAACTTTAGACTATAAAATCTTGCAAAGATAATCTGGACAGAATATATAAACTCTGTGTGTGTGTGAACATGTGCCTACAAAAGTACAAAAAATAACAGTGAAAATCTTTCTGACTAAGCAAGCAGCAGTTCCAACAAACCCTTTCACTGCTGAAATTTCATTTAATTAAAAATAGAATTTTTGCTCAGATAAGGGAATATTATTGACGGTTTATATGGTGAATCCTAGGTTTTCTCACATTAAAGGAACTAGTTTCTCACATTAAAGACTAGTTTGTCTTTAATTGAAGGGAGAGATTAAAAATTCACCAACACAGATATCTATAAAATCATGCAACCTTTCACATAAATAAAACGTACTTAAATTCAATAAAAAATGGTAAGTATGCAGAGCCACTTACATTTAACTTGATGTGTATTGACAAAACCTTTTTCAAGTTAAGTTAATTTCAAACAGTATGAAAGCAATCTGAAGTAAGAACATCTACAGTACATAGCTAGATATTGCTGGTTGCTTATGAGTTAATCTGGTCAATTGATCACTAAAAAATTGTGTCAGTCTCTACACTAGGTTCAATGAACACTGAGATGTAAGCTTACGATTGTAACTGGTTTTCTTCTCTGCTCTGTGTGTTGATTGTTAAAATTAGAGAATGCTATCTACAGGCTAGACGTCTGGAACATGAGCAAATAAACTCTGTATCCTCTAGTGCAAATCCATGTGACAGCATAACCAGTGTCCTAGGATTGTTGAAAAACATTACTAAATTAAAAACCCCCCAAATAAATTTAACCTATTACTTTGTTTTCTGAATTTCAGAACTGCAATCTACATGTGATAAGCTCTTATTTTATTAAAACCAAAAGGCTCCTGAGCAGACAAATTCTATGTAATAAAAAATAAAGCCACCTCCTTTTGCAGCCTCCTGGTTTTTATCCTGGCCTTTAGCAATAGCAGCTGAGGTTTCAAAAGGATACAGGTGCCAAAGCCTTGTACTTACATTTCCCTGCAGAAAGAGCTGCAGTTGTTCATATAGTCCATAACACCTGTGACACAGCTGCAAGGATCTCTTCAAGTGCCCTACTGATTTCTTTAAGCAGCAAAAACCAGTGCCCACCGTGCTATATTGTTTTCCTTCTTTTATGACAATGATAAGTGAGGCCTTGCAGCAGGAGGACCATTCATTCTGCACTATTAGATACAGCCCTTATTTGATGCCTAATGTTCCATGACCCATAAGCATTAATGGAACTGCTAAGAAGTATTTGATCAGGTAAAAGGAGGCGTACAAAAAGTACATTGGAGAACAAAAATGTTTCTTATAATGAATAAAATACAGCGCAGTCAGGTAATAAAATAACAGAACAAAAACATAGCTTGAGTTGGAGGCAAATTCTTGCACAAAAAAACTAGCACATTCTTTGGTGGTTTCAAAGCCAGAGACATTGTCAGTCCCAGGCATGAGAACAGCCACCCTCTCCCAGACATGCTGTTTGACCCAAGTCTTGCAACACCGATAAAAGATACAAGAAAAAAATCCTGTCATGTTTTATATTAGTCCATTAGTGCCTAGTTTCCTCTGGATTGTGGATAATCCTCTGAGAAATAGACTTTCACAAAACCAGCCATAGGGTTAATCCCTCAGGAATGCATTGGTCTGGCAGAACAGCAGAATAGGACAAGCCAGAAGCAATAGCAATACTATGTCAAAGCCATACTTGGTGGTCTACACAAAATAATGGGATATAAAACGACAGTTTCTCTCTTCACCTTCCTTTGTTCACTTCTTTTCCACCAGCAAAGGAAACATTATTTATTCAGGCAAGGCTGGAAGGGACATCAGGAGGCAGGAGGTCTCTAGTGCAGCCACCTGCTCAATGGGTCACCTTTGAGCTCAGACCAGGTTGCTCAGGGCTTTATCCTATTGAGTCTTATAAACTCCCAAGGACAGAAAGCACAACTGGACAGTCTTATGGTAAAAAGAAAAGGTTTTCCCTATGTTCAATCTGTACCTCTCCTCTTCTAACTTACATTTATTATTTCTCAGTCTCTGAAAGAGCCTGTCTCCATCTCCTCATTAACCACCATACAGGCATCAATAAACTGAAGTTAGGCCCCCAGTAGGCAGTGAGTCCTTCAGACTCTCCTCGCAGGGCAAATGCTCAAGTCTTGAGCCTTCTGCTGCACACACTCCCGTTCATGTCTTTCTTTTGGGGGACCAAAATTGAGCACAGTGAGACAAGGTCTAATGAGTGCTGCGTAAGGGAGGATGATCCCTTCTTTCAGTCTACCACTTGTGCCTCTCTTTGTGCAGCCCAGAAGTCCACTGGCCATCCTTGGGGCCAGGGCACAGGGCTGCCCACGCTCAGCTGCCCACCAGAGCCCCAGAGAGCTGCTCCCCAGCCAGGAACAACCCCACAGCCTGGGCTGCTGCAGGGGGGTCCCATTCCCAGGGCCAGTGTTGGCATTTCTCCTCCTCGAATTAATATGGGTCCAAACACTTCACTAAAATGGATAACCGGGACTACTAGCAAGAGAAAGAACTGAAGCTCTTACAATAATTTTCTGCACAACAAAACCACTCATTTTCAACCTGAGCAGGGCCAGAGCAGCAGGAGCAGCTGCTGTGCTTGTTAGAGTATCACTGGCTCTGCTGCAGTCATAGCAGCAGCAGCCACAGAATCAGGTCCAATCGCCATCCCTATGCCTGCTGGCCCAGGAAACCAAAGATGAGTACAGACAGCAACTCAAAGGCTTGCTTAAGGATATCAAATGAAGTGGCAGTGGCAATCTCAATGAGCAAAGTCCAATGAGCTGCTCAGGGAAAAAGTAATCATCTTGTTAGCCCTTAATCTGACAAAAGCAGCACAGAGCCCATCCTGAGAGCTGAACATGATTAACAGCTATTCTAAGGTACCCCTGTGTAATCAGGAAATGCTCTGACAACAACTCCAGGAGGAGATTAAGGTCTTTTCTCTGCCTGAAAAACAGGTAAGTCTGCCTTCAATAAGATCAGTAAAGAAAACATCTATTTTCAAACAGGCACAAGCTGGCCCGGCTCATGCTCTACACTGGCTCTGAAGCCAGAAGCTGTGGTTGGAGTTGTTCTAGTGATAAATCTCCTAACTTGCCCTATGAAGAAATGGAATATTTTGGTTCTGACCCACTATTCACATACATACACGTACACACAGAGAACAGCTTTTGTCTGCTCAGCAAGCAGCAGAGAGGCAGTGGAACCCTCCTGCTTTTATTTAGCCATGGGAGAGCAGCCCTGACCCTTCCCTTACTCCACTGCTCCCTCCCAGCACATTGCATGGCAGCCCAGACCATGGGTGGCAGTAAGGACACAGCCCCATGAGGAGGCAACTGCTCAAGGGTGGCAGCAGCACAGAGCCCAAGGAGCTGCCTCCAACCTCTGCAAATCAGGGCCCTGGGGAACTCACTCAGCCCAGCTGCCTCTGAAACACAATTTACAGCAGCTCCAGAGGCCTGGCCAAATTTATTTTGTTGCTGCAGCAACCATTTTCTCTGGCCCCACTTGGCCTTGTCACCTCCTCCATTGCCTCTAAAAAGAGATTTCTTGGTAGGGGAGAATGGGAAGAGAAAAGCTCCTATAGAAAAGGAAATCTGTGGGGGAAAAATCCATTTAGATCTATACAAACTGTACAGCCAAAAAGATCCTAAAGACGTTTTTCAATGAACAACCACTTGAGCGTTCCACATTGAAGCTGGAAGAAACCCGAAAGGAAAAGAAAACCAAGAAACCAAGGGCAACACAAACTGCAGCACATTTTCCTTTGAGCTGTTTTTTCTCCAAAAGATAATGCCATGTACTTTATCACTGCACTACTCCAAAAGAATTCGTTTCTTTTCTTTCTATATATTGCTGTGCCAGCTGACAAAGCTGGTAACAGATTTTGGTAGAAAAATTTTGCATATGTGTAAGTTTTACTCACTAAAGGTAGAAACTACACTGCATAACTCCCTACAACTGCAGTAATCATTTCATGTCTTTTATTTAATGATAGCAACAAACCAGCCTATGCTAAAAGCTGGCTTTCATAAAAAATGAGGCAATTTGTTGACTTGGCAAATCAAAAAGATGAAGAAAAAATACACAAATGAGGTAATAAACAATTACTTTCAAAGAACCAATCATCAATTTAGTAGCTTACATCATAAAAAGAGATGGTGACACAAATATAGTGTAGCTGCATCTAGAAGATGTGATTTAACTGGTAGAATGAATCAACTAGAGAAATGATTGTAAAAAATCCAGGATTTTGGAAGTTTAGGGAGAAGGTCTCCTTACTGGTTTAATGCAAAATATTGCTTCTGCTTCTATTCTACTGACAAAATGTCACTGATGTCTACTGAAAGTCTGTCAAGTCCCAAATATGTAACCAATTCACCTTGTAAAGTGTTTTTTGACCTAGACATGTACTCAGTAAATGCTCACTATTCTTCCTCATAGTGTAAGAATTCCTTTCCTCATATAACAGGCCCATATAAAATTTCAAGTTAGACCTATCAAAACCCTGCATTTTCCAATCTTTTCCTCTATTTTGCCTTCTTGCCTGACAAAATTGATGTGCTCTGAACTGAAAGGGATCAAAGATCCCTTCCAACACAAAACATTTTGTGGTTCTGTGAATTAAATCATTGTTGTTTAAAATAAACCCATCTTCTTCTTCCATGGGATCTTACACAGAGTCTCACTAATTTTCTACTAACAGTGAAGAGGATTGTGCTGCTACATGGCTGCAGGCTGGCATGTAATCTACCAGCAAGTACTGAGGAAGGACTAGAGCAGCCATTACCTTAAAAAAAAAATTATTAGCCTTTACTTATCTAGAGTATTCTGGGTTTGTTAGATGATGTTTTAGGAATCCACAGTCAAAGCAACTCCTCTCTGACTTAATGTATTTCAAAGGATCTTCCTGACTAATGCCTGTCCCTGGAAGATATGTTAGTCATTCCTAAGCCGTCAGATACAAGATCTGAATTATGTTCTCCCATGGAGACGTTCCCTTTTGGATATCCTCAAGCTGCACATCCTGGCATCTGGTTGCTTCCTTCTCTTGTAGCAGCTGGGCTTTAAGGATCATTATCCTTTTGCTTGGGAGCATCCTGGCATTTCAAACCACCCATTGCTCAGGTACCTGTTGTACTGTTTGACCATACTGCTGGGGAAAAAAAATACAACAAAATAAAATCTCCTATCTAACCTAAAATTTCTCCCCAGCATTGTTCATCTATAGCAAACCCAGAATAAAGTTTTAATATCCCTTTTTTAATGTCCTTCCACTAAGTTATGAACTAGCTGGTGTAGGACTCACACACTTCTTGTATTTAATATCATGCTTGGCCAATTAGGACTAGAATTTTCCCCATATTTCAGCATGAATTGCTTCTATCCAGTGAACATTCTACTTTGCATCAGTCTGTAGCGCAGCAGATATAAAAATAGAAATGTGATTCATGCATGCAGCTTTTCAGTGTTTCTTCACTGAAATCAGACACATGATAATCAACCATTTGAGATGATTCTGAGTTTGAGACTGTTAGACCCCAAGTCTTTGAGGAATAACAGTTTTCTAAACAGTAGAAATTCTCATCCTGAACCTTTTCTATGGCTTTTTTAAGCTAGTGTTGGTGTTTTTCTATTCTTGAAGGTTTTTTCATTACTGATTAAATGGGTGTTTGGCATGGTGACAGAGGCATCTGACTGTCAAGGATAACCTGACAAAGTGCCTTAACAGAGAAGATTACTCACCAGGGATATGAGGGAAGTTTTAATGTCTACTTAATCCTTGTCTCTTTATTGAAACTCGAAAGGCCATAATTAGTACAAAACAAGAGGGTAATTTTGTGATCTGGATCTGTCCACTATGAATTTAAGCCTTTCATTTTACACAGGCCAAACAAAAGCTAGTGCCAGCCTAGCCTGAGACATAAATCAATGTCCTAGAGGTGAAACACTTCAAATCCTGTTAGCGTGTTACTAAACAATCTATTCTCCCACCTTAAGGACCCTTGGGAGTTGTAAAAACCAAGGCAATAACACAACCTAGACTGAAGAACACATTTTCACACATCCTTTAGTAGCCTGTACTGGTCGGCTTATTAAGATTGTCTGCATGTGTCAATACAGAAATAAATATTTGGCCATCCAACTGCAAAAAGAGTTCACAAAAATTAATGGCAGCTATAAAAACCTCATCACTTTATTTAGACTGAGTCTATTCTTACCATGAGCTTTGAAATGTGACAGCTATATGTGCTGTACACGGGATAAAAAATGCACTGTAGCCAAACTGCAGCTCCATGAAACTTCACAGGAAGGTTGTTTGGGGTTTTTTTGCAGACAAATCCATAAGCAAAGACCCAATCAAGTCATGAATTCACCTTGAAAAAATCAAAGTATTTTGAACAAATATGTGCTTCACTTTGTAATTTTTTAAGACTATTTCAATTCAAAAACCTTCTTAAGTTTAAAACATTCAGAACCAAAGTATTTCCTTTTGATTCAAAACACAATAATTTCTAATTTTTAGTTAAAACCCACATCTTCCAACACATTTCATATTTTCAGTAGCCCTGGACAATCAAGAACACACCTCATGAAAGTACAGATTATGCACCACCTCTTTACGTATTTGTTAAAAACCTTTTGCTTTGATAAGCTCAAGGAACCACACTCATCCAATCAAAGGCAAGGAATATCAAACAATTTGTATGCCTTTTAAAAAAAAAAGTTGAAGTTACTCTTTCTCTTTATATTCTGTGTACAATATTTTAAAATATTATTACTAGGTAATTTTAAAAAAAGGAACTATTAAAATATTGCAAAATAATTCCTGAACTAGAATGTCATATCAAATTGAATGTGTAACAGCTATATAGTAAGGCACTTTTGCTTACCAATATAAATAAAAATTAAAGCTTGCACTTCAGATAATTGCATTTTCAAACCTCAGCTGTGGCAATAGTCACTTGTGTGCTGCTGGCAGGGGTGGTCATGTAAGAGCTCAGAATTAACTAACAGCCTTTCCAGCATCCAGTTTGTTCCTCTCTGGTTCTTTAGGTCATGTCAACAGCAAATTGCTCTGCAGGCTCATGGAAACACCAGCCAGGGCACCTCGTGCCCTGCCTTGCAGCAGGGTAGCTTTTCTCCCTCTCACCCCGGGGCGCTCACCCAGCAAGCTCAGCTGTTTTGCACATGTGATGGTGGCATTGTGTTTGCAGAAGCTGCACTTTTCAATTTTGCTCCACAACTTTTAATACTGCTTGGAGAGATATCAGCATTCCCAAACCAGTTAATCAAAATTTACATATAAATAAAAGGCTTTTATATATAAGTAACTCCCTTGAATATTTAGGACATATTTATTATGAAAATATCCTGGAAGACATTAAGATAAATAGGATAGGATACGTATTAGCATAAGTTGATACAATTTTGAAAGGGAGGATGAAGAAGCCCAAGAGAAAATAAGTGAATTTCAGTGGTACCTATGTGTGCTAGTGAATGTGATACTACTGTTATCACATCACCTTTATATTGTGAATACAGAAATATATTTTTAACAACTGGCGTTTCCTTGATCAATTTGAAGTGCAATAAAAATATTTTTAAAAACAGAATGTAGACACAACAAAAGAAAACTACAAAATGCCTGTTTTCAGATATGAAGCTCAGGTCTGAAAATCTCTTACTTCACTTAGAATTTTATCACAAACCAGGCAATTTCCACTTTTTTGTTTCCAGATTAATACCACTCAAATATTTTCAAACAACAGGAAAAAAAAAAAAAAAGTTGTAGCATCCTGGATTTTTTTTTCCAAATACTTCATTTTGACAACCATTCATTTAAACCCCATATTAAAAAGACATGGATTTGGGAAAATTACATGAAAATAATATTATTAAGTAACTATGCTTCTGAAATAATCTCATCCCTAATGTTATCTTCTGTAAGTCGTACATATTCATTTCATAAGCTGTTTCCAGCATAATGTTATTTCAAGTAATCTAACTGAGTATATTAGGAAAATTCTAATTATGTTTTTCTTAGTCCTCATAATTTGTTACTATGGCTTTGTATATTGCTGTCAGTCGACTTGTCCCAGCTGGGGAGCTGACTTTTTGTTGCCATTGTTTTTGTCAAACAAAAATATTCAAAGACTGAAAGATCAGGAGACCTTTGGAGGGTGTATTTTCTATCCATTTGTGGCACTATGTTGCTCTTCATCAGAGCATTTGCATTTTCCATTAGCGTGACAGTTCCAGAGATGGATCAAGCAGCAATGCCTAGTGCATACTTCTGCATGGCATTGTGAAATTAATAGAAGTTGTCTTTAATTTTTTAAGTGCGGAAATGCTAAATCAGCATTAATGTTTCTTCTTGTACATGGGAGAAAAGAGAAAAAGCAGCAAAAGGGCAACTAAATCTAGCCCTCATTATTTTAGGATCACATTTTGGGGCCAATCTCCTCTGGCACTGAGTAGCTGAACTCTGCTGAATGAATGAATTTAAAAGTATTTTTTGTTGGATGTGTGTGAAAAAAATTTATGCTGCAGCAAAATAGAATCATAGAAAAAGGTGTGGTTTATACACCTAAATAAGAACTGAGATACTAACATTAATCCATATTCATAGATTTTCAAACATCTAGATACATATATACCTATCTATATTTGCCTATATATGTCTACACATATATATTCTCTATTTTATGTATTCAGGAACTTAAGAATCAGTTAAAATTAGGTCAGTTTATATGTTGTTTCCAGCTTACAGATACGGAAAAAAACCCTAAATGTACAGGAATATCCTTTAATTTATGCTTTACCGTTTAAACTGCTTTCCTGTGTAGACCTGTCAAGATGATTCATTTGGATAGCCCTCAAACCAGTGACTACAGCTTTCACTATACCATATATAAAAAATAATGACATATATGTATATGATATATATATATATATATATATAAAATATAATGACATCTATATATATAAAATCAATGACAGCCTTGTCTGTTATTTTTCCTTTCCAAAACACTACTGAAATAATCTTGTCTAAACACTGAAGTAGTCAAAACCTCAATCATTACAAACACAAATCTTGACCCAGATCCCACTGGGAAATGTTTGGTTTTTCACAGAAAGTACCAGAATAGAAAGTCACTAGGTGTTCTACCTCCCCAAAGAGGGAACCAGCTGTATTTATGTCATTCTTCAATGGCTGTACATCAGCCCCTTCTTTTTCAGCCTCCTTTCAATAAAATGTCTTACCAAAGATCATAGAGGTTTACCAAGTAGTGAAAAATAAACAAACACCCTTAGTTCCGTTTTAGAAAGATGTTTTAAAAATTCCTCTTCATCACATCGTGGAGAGTCTGAAAAAAAAATCCTTCAAATCCTTCAAATCTATACTCTAACGAGAGGATTGCACCTTCACTGCAGAACAGATTTGCAAGTACACTGCTGCAGACAGACACTGCAGTGAAAATTTCCTAGTTAACAAAAGAGCTGCATAGCCTTGACACACAAACACAGGTGCTTTTTTTTGTTACAATGTTACAAATGAATCCTTTGCCCAGGAGGCTTTCCTGGCCCTACCATTAAAGTCATGCATGTTGTGAAAGGAAATGTATAGATTATCTGAAGACGCTGTCAAACAAATTAAGGCTATTGTTGAATGTTTGCATTTCAATGTCAGACACCAATCAGCTTCACTTGGACTATCTGCTACAAATAGCAATGAAAATGAAGGACAGTAAATTATTCAAAATTAAAATTTATAAGAAAATACTGAATTAATTTAAACCTTTAAATCTTGAGAAAAACACATTTATCTCAATGCACTGAAAGAAATCAAGATCCATACTCCCATGCATCTTTTATTATATGCTCACAGTCAGGCTTAATAGTGGAACAAGAAATTTTCATGGTAAAATATTTCTTAAGATATAACTTGGTTAAATAAACGTAAACACTTAAAATTAAAAAAAAAAATAAAATAAAGACATACCACACCAGTCTAATGTGCATGAATAGTCAAGTCAGTGAAGAAAAAGTCAAGTCTCATAATTTTCCAGGCAAGGAGCTACAGTTTGACATTTATTTGAGAGAGGTCCCATCCCAAGAAGATGTAACAGACAGAACAGTCTGTTCCACCTTATGGTTTTAAAAAAAGTTATGACCCTCAATTTTATCTCAATCCAGATAAGACCATCTCCTTTCACACCATCAATTTTAAAATAGAACAGTGCAAAGCAATCAGTGAGGAGTCTACTTAATAATTAATACGGCCAACCAAAATTCAAGCACTAGCCATTGTACAGCTGCCCTAAGACATGCAATAAATGGTGGCTATTATCAATCACAGTAATTAGATTTCTGCAGCATAACCATATATTGAGTTGTATAAAAAACCCTGTTTGGTGTGTGACTTGTTTTAGATAATATTCATGACATATCCATTCCAAGCACAACAAAAGACATAGCTTCTGCTATTTGTTTTCATTAGTACTACAAGATAACATGCAATTTATTTCAGTCTTCATTGCAAAATAACTACATATGTTACTAAAAGTATGGTGATTTTAGATATTTCATCTTTCTTATACAGCTAAAAGTTGGTAGCTCTCCTAACTCAACATGGAATAGATTTTAAAGAATGAAATTGAGGGTTTTATTCATATGTTCACTATAGAAAAGTTGTTCATGAGAAGATAGGTGACACAGAAGGTTGAGTGCAAATGCTTTTTGGCACTGAGTTTAAGACAGGACTGAAAATGAGCTTTACTGTTCTCACACAGCTAATCCAAAGGAAGTCGGTGAGCTTCAGAAGAAAACATCAATTTGTCACAACTGATAGCCAGTTCTACAGATATATCTTAGTGAAATAAAAGAAGGTTATTCCAGGGCAAAGCTGTCAGTTACATGATGAAACTCTTATACAAAAAAACACCTCTCAAATGCCAATAGGGTCTGTCTAATGAGTTACAAAAGGAAGCAAAAATTGTTATAAAGCACCTAGGATCAAGTGAACGGGTCTAACACTTTTCACATATTCTTTTTTAAACGTGACACAAATTAGAATGTTTCTGCCCCTTCTATATTTACATCCTGTCATTATAAAAAAGCATGGATATTGAATTTTTGTAATTCAAGATATAACTCTTGATTATTCTTCAAGAGCAAATTATTTTATAAGAAAAAGCAAGAATTTCAAGGACCTTTTTTTTTTACATTGGACTGCATTTTTAAATTAGCACAACTGGTTCCTAATCAAATTTAAAGAATAATTTGATCAAATAATAGAAAAATGCAGTTTAACAATGCCAGTGCATACTATAGGGAGAGAGGGAGTAGCACATATATTTTTCTGCAACTTGTTGTCATACCATGAAACTGTTAGATTAAACAGAAAACTATTAAAAATTTTTTAATATTTTGGATATTTACTGAAGCTAGTTTAACTTCAGGTATGTATTTGGGACTTCTGAAATCTGCTATCAGCTTCACCAGCTGGAACACAATGTTTATTGTCTGCCAATGCCAACTGGCAGAGTGTTATCCAGAAATTTTGTCCTCTGCTAAACCAGTAGTTGATACCTCATTCTGAAATTTTTTTAGGTCTTTTACTTTTAATTTCATAAGATAAAACATAGAGTTTACAGAAATTAATGAGTGATCTCTTGTGCAATTGTCTTGCTTCTCAATAAGTGCATTGAGTTGGCTGATATTTTACACATACCCTCACGCATAAACACAAACATCAGGCTGAAATAAAATCTTATGACAGCGAACATCTATCAAAGCTATAAGAAACTGAATATGGGGCCCTATCACAGGACTTACTAGTGATTCTGACAATAGGCAGGGCGAGTAATCCCATTAACAAAATACATACATACACAGTGTATGACACATTCCATTGTTTGTGATGACTAAAACTAGTTCATGGCAGCAGAGAATCAAGCTTTGTAACTTTAAAAGTCCTTTTCTGTATTCTTTTTTTAGCCTTCATAGAAATATTTAATTCTGCATGAGATATGATGTGAAATTGCACAGGGAATGGCTTGTTTCAGGACAAGTGGTTGATGGTAGCTGTAGATCAGGCTTGTAATGGAAGCAAACTTCAACCTTAACTGCACAATAGCTATAACTGCTCCATAATAAGAAAAAAGATTAAGTCTAGGTTTGTTGTTTTGTCACTCCGGCACCCTGGAGTTGGTAAGAACCATTTGCACAATCCAGTCAGGACAAGGCATGCTAAGAAAATTGAATGAATATAGGTTTCTAACCTTTCTAGGGGAAAGATTTATCAGATGCCTCTTTCTCCTAGTTTTGTTCTAGAAGAGTTATTTAAAACAATTGGGGTGCAAAAGCACATACAGTGCTGCAAAAGTGGCTAGCAACCTCCATATGGTGCAGTGTTAAATAGAAGAAATATTGAATATTTCATTATACTGCATGTTCACCAAATGGATTATATCTATATCTTATTCATACTTCAGCAACGATTAAAAACTATTTTGTTAGATATTTGGTATTTTGAAGGAATTCTAATTTGAATTTGCTTCTGTGTAATGAAAATAAAGTCAACAGAAATAAACAACTCAAGACATGCAGTGTTTAATATATAATTATACTCTGTATAATTATGCACTCTACATAATCACTGCTTCTGAACAATTATTTCTCAGCAGACCAAAGCATTAATCCCACTCTACTACTACCAAGCACGTTTTTTTTAAGGTTTGCTTCAGTGAGATGACAAGATACCAAGTTGCCAGCTATCGCTACTACATCTCCAAAAGAATGAGAGAAACAATGAACTGATCTGAGAACTGCTCTCAAATCACAGAATCACAGAATACGCTGAACTGGAAGGGACCCACAAGAATCATCAAGTCCAAATCCTGGCCCTGCACAAGGCCTATCCAAATGCTTCTCGAACTCTGTCAGGCTCGGTGCTGTGACCACTTCCCTGGGGAGCTGTTCCAGTGCCCAGCCACCCTCTGGGTGAGGAATCATTTCCTGATATCCAATCTAAACTTCCCCTGACACAACTTCGAAATGTATAGGAAGGCATTATTAACATGCAAGAATTACCATTTTACTGATAAAAGACTACCCTTACTAAAGGTCTTCAAAGTGTTCCGGTCATATAAATTTTACATTTGCATAGCACAAGTTATGATGCTTTAGATCTCTTCCTCTTAAGTCATGCCTAATGTCCTGTCCAAAGTAATTTCAAGATGCTGAAAAAAGTCCTACATAATCTTACAACAGCAGTAAAAATATTTTCAGGAACAGCTTCTGCTATAATTAGTTTTACATGGCACAGAATGAATAAGTATCTCAGAAATGTGAGAGATGATTTATATTCATTAATAAAAGCTAAGCTGCTATCAGCTCACAGTTTACAAAACATTTGTATTTTGTAGCATTTCAAACAAAGTGTGAGAAATGGGGCCATTTTCTTTCAGTTGCAGAAAGAAATCTGAATGCAAACAATCGGATTTCTCATGTCTCCAACTGTTAAGTTACATCCGTATCATCTCCAACTAATTTTCTTGTGCCATAAGATTAGGGGACCAGATAGTTCGTTATCTCCTTTAACATATTTTGCATATCATAAACACACTTAAAAACTGCAGTCAGAAGTAAAGCTGCTCTTAGATTTGGCAAAATTGTTTCTGATTATAAATAAATTAGTCTACATAGAAGTTATTATTTTCTTCAATCTTACAAAATATTAATGCTCCCAGAAATTCTTTCAAAACATTTTACTCAGTTGAGATTTTAAAAAATTAATCTTATTTACAGTACTTTATAAAAAATGACCCCAGAAAAGTCCATAAGGATCTTATTTTTTTAATTCAAATGAGGTCAATAAAAATGATCAATTAAGAGATGGAGTAACAGAATTCAATTGTGAGTGAAGATAAATATATTTTGCTTTGCTGTTAGGAGTTACTATACTGACCTCAACAAGTATAAAGGTGCCCTGGGTACTTTGAAAGACAATTGGAACATTTTTGTAAGCACTATATAATTTATTTCCAGAAATGCAGGCTGGCTGACCTTGAGATGTCATGTCTGGACACACAGTCCTCCTGTTGTAAGACCAAGTCAATGATTAGAAGGTGGAGTTACAACTTTTATTGCACCAGTCAGAAGGTATTTGTAGAAAAATAGGTATTTGTAGCTAAATCTTGTTTTAGAAAATGTCTTTTGAATATACATCCACAACTGGATAAGAAAAAGCTGTATCACATACTAAATTCCTTATGAATTGTAACGTAGGCACATAAGATTTAAGAAGATTAATCACCTAAAAATGCAGACAGCTTGCAGGAAAATGCCTGTTTGAATCTTCCAGCAAGGCTGGTAGCCATTTCAACAACAAGGACTTAGGCACCATTTAATCAACTTAGAAAAAAATGGGCCACTTACAAAATCCCTGCATCCAAACTCCTGCCATCCCTTAGTGAGCAAATAATCAGCAGGTACAAATTCTGTGTACCAGTCTCAGCTTCCAGTGCTTATTATTCACCATGCGTAAACTTTGTAAGTGGACTGGCTCTGACAGCACCTTGCCTCTACTCAGGTGGGCTTCATTGCTGGGCTACTCACTGAATCCTAATCCCTGGAAAAGAAGACTTAGATCATGTAAAATACCCAAAAGACTGGACAGCAGATGTAATCCAGATATAACCAACTAAATCAGCTGATGGAGAAAAACAGCAAAGTCAGGAGAAAAAATACTTTAAAAAAATGGCCAGACAACAAATCATTCTCTGGAGATGCCTGTTTTTCCCCGCTGACTAAAGGTAGGCTGGGATTACCAGTTTAGACTAGCTTTAAAAACCAAAATCTGGACTCTCCCAAGACCAGGGCTGCAGAACAGCAAGATGCTTGCTCAGCAAGGCAGCAGCCATCCCCACTATGGAGCAGGATGGGGCAGAACTTTCACATATTCATCAGCGGAGGACTCACTTTATCTTTTGGAGGTTCACAAGACAATATGACTTTGTTTCCTTTTTCCCTCTAGGAAAAAAACACTAGTCATACAAGCCTGTTTAAATTGGTAAGTGGGGAAGTATTTGGCACCCAACAGAGTTTTCCTGGGCCTCAGCATAGAGAGATACAGCGCCTTGCACTGCAGAGAGGAAGACAGGGCAAAGCTTTAACAACCCCTTCAATCCGGTCTTTGCTATGGCGTATCAGAACCAGGCAGAGCCATTATGCAAATAAATGTAATAATAGTGTTAATTTTATCAATTGTGTTGTAAATTTCATTTTGTACACTTTCTTACAACTTCTGGGATTATCAAAGAACAGCAAACCAGATGGAAATGGTGGCATAAAGTGGTCAAAGACTACTTAGCCCATATATTTTCTTCAGGGAAGCTGGATGGTGCAATACATATCTACCATATCAGTAGTAAGGTTTATTTCAAAGGGACCAAAATTTTCTGCCACAAACAGTAAAAAGCTGAGCTCTCTCACATTAGTCTCCAAATAATCTCCAGTATTATTGAAAGAAGGAATTTATTAAGGATTTAATGAAAACGACTCTGTTTCATCAAACTCCTTGCAGACAAGAGAACTTAAATGATATGATGCCAACAAGCACTATAATTATTTGAGGTTCAGAAACATCATAAAGGTCAACAAAATAAGAAAGAATATTTTAAAACTTTTGTAGCTTTGGTGGCAAAAACATTTACATGTTAATATTTTTTTTTAAAAAATGAAAGCAGAATGCACTAGAGTCATATATCTACCTATTGTTCTTTGGACAATCAAACAGAAATAAAATTATTTCTAAAATGCTTTATGTAATCTGTTGAACAGAACACTATAGAAACTTCAAGTGTTTCAGTAAGAAAACAGCAGTACCCTAAGGAAACCATGACTTCAGGCAGAAGAACAAATTTCCATTGCTGAAAGTAAGTGCTGATTCGAGTTTAGATTTAAAAGAACAAGTAACCTGCCTTTAATATTTTACTTTTTTTTTTTACATATAATTATCTATGGTGATCTTATTAAAATACTTAATTCTTTGCTGTGATTTTCACATTTTATCGTTTTATCTCCAATATATTTTTAAAAAATCTTATTTCCAGAGAGATCCAGCATCTAGATATCCTTGTATAACCACTTTCAAATTCACCATCTACTGTTTGCACTCTACTTACACTACCCTCATAAAATCCCTAATGATTTATTCAAAGCCTGTGCTTAAAACCCATTGAATCCCCATCCTCCTTGATTTATTCAACAACTTCAAAGTATATATAACCTTTTCTTCTTTTTAAAACACTTAATTACAAAAAATTTGACTGAGGAAAAGGTTGACACTTGCATCAGAGAGATGTGGACCAAAAGTTGGCCCTTTTATTTTTAATCTTTTTCTCTGTGACTTGACAGAAGCTTGACACTGAATAGCTCAAGTGGGATCCACTTACTTGGGATGCACTTACTTCTTTGTCAGAAAGAGAAATCAAAGAATGATTAAAATAGTGAAAGTTTTGAACTATTCAGACTAAATAATAAAAACTGATTCGGCAGAAGATACACAGTATTTCCTTGATATCCCTTTGAAAAACACTGGGGGAAAGGGCAAAAATCTAACAACCTACAGAGAATTCCTCTCCCAAAAGACTTGTTGATCAGGGGGCATATGAGCAAATTCAAAACCACTGCAGTCACAGCATTTCAACACTGTTTGCAAAGGGCCTCAAAACTGGGAGCCCTCCTTTGAAGGCCTCTCCTCTTCACAGCCCCAAGTCTGAACACAATGGAGTTAGAAACTGCTCCTTAGGCTGAAAGGACAAGGACAAGCCAACATCTAGGCTTCTCACATGCCCTGTTTACTGCTAGTCCATTCAAGCTGGCTAGTCAGGGCCTTTTCTTCAGATGCTTAAAGAAATTAATACAAATTATGCCTTTTTAAATTGAGTTTCTCTCCACTAATACAACTTGAGGGCACATCAAACCTCTGTTGGAAACACAGATTATTTTCTGTTTGTGGATTGAGAGAGCAATTTGAAAACAGGACTTTAGAAATTAAATTAGGATATATAGTACCACTGAGGGGACATGGCCAAAGAAAGTACCTCTGTATTTCACGCATATCCTTTTTTCCTTTTGTCAGTCTTCCACTTTTACTAAAGACTGTGAAAAATACAAGAGAATATTTAAAATCTGAAGCAAAAGGCCAGAAATAGGACAGAAACTGCTCAATGTTATTCTCCTCTTCATAACAAAGACATAAAATTCATAAATAAACACACAAGACAGGGAGGCTGTGTGGTTTACAGAAAGAACCACTGACCATCGTTGGTTGACCAATATTCCTACAGAACAAGGTATTACTGTGTTCATAGCAGGCAGGACAGGAACAGCTCTGTTCATCCGTGATGTCCAATATCAGGTTCCTGTGCTCCTTAATAGACTTTCATGACCAAAAGCGACGGTTGGCTCTTTGAAGTCCTTGGCACCAAGGGACAAAGCCTGATGGCTACGAGCCTGATGTAGTTTCATGCTGTGGGACCTCCACATATACTCTGCAAGGAATGATGTTTTACACTGAATCACTTCTCCTTCATCAGAATCCCTGTACTACAATCCAGATTCTGTTTTCTGTTGAAGAGCAACCAAAACCACTGAAAATATGCTGAGTCCAGTCTGGACCAGTACTGGAAGGAAATTTTCCACAGACACATTTAGAGGAAGTAGGAGGCTGTGCAGTTTTAGCTGCAGACAGTTCTAGTGTCTCTCTGGATCCAAGGGAGCTGTCTTTACTAACCAAACATGTGTCTGCACAGATGTGAACAGTTCCACACAAAGATGCTCAGATTAGTGGGGACAAAACTAGTCTAGTGCCTAGAAGGCACAGAACTCCCCTAACATGGTGCTCCATGAGTAGTTACACCCAATTTCTCAGTAAAGCTGGCTGGATGGGCAGTGAAATGCACTCACTGTATGTCTGCTGGCACCTCTTGGGCAGTGATCACGTGGTGATCACTGCTTTATAGACTTGTCTTTACATTTCTTGGAGAATTAGAATTCTTTCTCTGAACAGCACTAGCACTTCTTTCTCATTTTCAGACTCCTGCTAGAGGTTCAGAGGACGCTTCAAATGTGAGGGTTGCAAACACTGCTATTTATCGTATGTGTCCAGAAAATGAATCAACAGATGCTTGATACAAATACTTGGATCTTCTCCTATTAAATCCTTTAAGATGACCTTGCAAGGTCCTCTTCAGTTGTTTTCAATCATAAATTCTTAGCTGGAAGGTACAATCCCATGCTGTGATTCCTTCAAAAAGAAACTTCTCTGTTCCTTTCAGCACCAATGTTTCCTTCAAAAAGAAGACAAACCTTCACTTTCTTTATTGTTTGACAGGAAGTAGAAGCTCCATGAAAAAAATTCCTCCACAGACCAGAAAAAGAAAGAAAGGCTCCTTTTTAAGAGTGTAAAAAATTGATATTTAAAACTCTTTCTTTTGGTTTTTTTCATCAAAGATCAGTTAGGACACCGATGCTACCAAAAGACCAAACTCACAAAAATGGTATTACTTCAATATCAGAAAAAGCACCAACTAACACTGTTTATAAAATTAAAGAAACAGAAGAGTGACAAGCTAGAAGAGTAAATCTCAATGTGCTTCTGGAAGAAACAGCCCAGTTCATGGAAAGAGAGAAAAAAGATATGTTTTCTTCTTCCTGAGTATTTGATCCAATAAACACAAAAAAAAACATTAATAACTTCCTAATTATTTCCTCTTACTTATGATGAAAGGCTCTCAACTCCTACAGCAGAACTCCACAGAAATATTGTCATCAGGATGG
Organism: Falcunculus frontatus; assembly: GCA_013398115.1. NCBI lineage: Eukaryota > Metazoa > Chordata > Aves > Passeriformes > Falcunculus > Falcunculus frontatus. Next base: position 405,763 of record VZRV01002505.1, on the reverse strand, counting down.
CTTATTTTAAATAGAGCATTACCAGACTATGATGTAGAATTATTTATTTGGGCCTTTTACAATTATTATAGAACTCTTTTTACAAAAATAGTTATACATAGCAAATAACCTTGCGAGTTCTCAGGGTTAAGTTGTTTTTTTTAATAAGCTAGAATTTAAATATACGGAAACATACAACTTTGAGGAAAAAAAACAGTCAAGTCTAAAAAAATTTGAATTTAAATGCTCAGCCACACTGGCTTCACTTATGAGACAATCTCTAGCAGCAGGAGATAAATCAGAGCACAGCAGTAAATTATAGTCTTAATTCATCTGATTATATAATTTTATTCTTCTCTTTTTCTCTTTTCAAATCAGTGCTTGAAGGAATGAATTTATTGCTGCGGCTTCTCTTCCTGTTCTGAATGATGGATTCTGCATTATTCTTGGAATTATATATATCCGTAATTTAGTACTTCAAAAATCATTTTCTTTGTTTTATAACTTAGCTAAAAATATCTGCCTCATACTTATTACTGAAATACTATAAAATTGGGGAACTTAGAGAATAATAAAAAATATGTAAATGTTCTGCAAAAATGAGTTTTCACCATATTTTACATTTTTTCTTATCAGATCTTATTCATTGAATGAAACTTTTCCAAAAAACTCTGATGTGAAAATCTGAAAGTATAGAGTAGCCCAGTTACTTTATTATGATGAAAGACTCAATTGAGCTAAAACTGGAAAGTTTAGAGTAAACAGATCCCCAGATAATAAAATTATCCAAGAGCTGAAGTCTACAACACACTGGCATTAGATTAAATCACTGCAGACACAACTTAATTGTGGCATTAGTGGGAAGCAGGTAAATGCAAAAGGTGTGACAAGTGGACAAAGGTCAGGGAAAGGAGCAGGTGGGTGAAGCCTTGCTGGGAGTATTCTTCCCTTTACTCTTTTCTAAAAAGAGTAGCAAGACTTTCTCTGCGCCCTGCCTTTCTGAAGATGATGCACAAGGAAAATTCTGTTGAAGGACTTAGAAACAAGTCCTGCCAAGAGGCAGGCGCTCAACACTAGGAGGACCTGCAGACCGGTGAGCTTGGCAGGTTGCACTTCTCTTCTTACCAAACTGGCTTTTTAATCCCTCTCTTTGGATTAACATCCCCTGGAGTTAAAATCTCCAGCCACTTTGATCTACTCATTTTCTTTAGCTTTGTCTTGCTTTTCAGATAGACCATTGCCTCTTTCCCTCACTAACTCCCAATACAACATCATTCAATGAAAAAACCCCTTGTATTTTAACTAGGTTTGAGAGGTACTTCTCATGTAAGAGAAAATCAGGAAGCAGCCAGTTCCTGTAAAACATTTGCTGTTTGTCCTCACAGTTTATACATCAGGAGAGGCTGAAATAATTTGTGTAATAACCAGCTGGATCTCAATATTTTTCTCTCAAGCTGTTGGTTCGTTCAATTTTCTCTCTCTTTTCAATACAGCAGTTTCCCCACTGAACTTGCTGTTCCTTAAATTCCATCTGCACTCTCAAACTATTATCCATCTGCACAGCATGAACTGCAAATAAACCTTCGACCATGTGCTGAGCAAGATTCCTCTGGTTTTGTTATACTCTGTAGCCTCTTTCATGAGCTGGTGAATTATCATTAAACAAGACTAACATTAGTTCAAATCGTACAACATGGCTATTTCTCTGTTGTAAGAAAAGGAGAAATTAATTTTCTTTTTTCTATTTAAAAATACTGGTATTTTTTAACATAAAAGTAAGATTTCATCCTAAACACACTAAAGCACTTGTTGCTGTGTCCTCTGTGTAGTTGGCTGTCATTTCCAGAAGCAGATAGTTACTGCCATTGTGCTGGTTTTGCCTGCGCTAGAGTTGATTTTCTTCACAGTAGACACTATGGGGCTATGAAATGTATCAGTACCCAGGAGTAGCAGCCAAAGGGACTCTCAGAACTTTCTTTCCTTGGCACCAAGCTCAGCTCTGCAGTACCACTCACCCCACCTACCCAGCCCCACTGCACATCACGAAGCCACAGCAAACGTTTGCCCACAAGGTGTGACTCGGCGTGTCACAACTTCTAGTTTGTGATTAGCAAACAAGATCGAAGCTGCACTTCCCAGCAATGCAACGCAATGCAAGGTTTTAAGAAAGCTTTTAAACAGTAAGCAGTGCAGTGGTATCTCCCCTCTACAGGTGTCTTCTTTCTGATAACACAGTTTTCCTTTTTAGTAGAAATGAAAAAAGCAGAGATTACATATTTGGCCTACATGTATCAAGAACTTCCACATTTAACATGTTTAGCTAAAACCACAGTGAATGATAGGACCACCCTTAAAGATACAGTCTCGTGGTCAGGTCACACATCAGCCCAGGTTTTCACAGAACTATATAAAAGAAAACTACAACAAAGAACAGTCACTTGGATCACAGAACATGACAAACATGTTTTGCATGATTATACAGGATTTTATTTCAATTGCTTCCTTAACAGGCCTACTCTAGAACAGCCGCAGTGATGATTCCTCAGCAAAAATGGGATATGATATTTGCAAACGCAAAGCTGTTAACAAAGCAAATGGGTTATAATACTAATTAAGAAACCACTAAGCAACCATGCATGACCTATTCCTGATTTGTGCCATGAGACTACACACTGAAAGCAAATGAGAAAATTTAGCAAAGAGGATGACCATGCTGAGTTAAACAAATTCGTCATTCTTTATTAAATTAGCATTTATATTCTAAAGTGTTGTTAATAACGTTTGGTTCAGTTAATACTGAATCTGAATTACAGCTAATTATGTCAATAAAATAGAGCTCTGCAAATCCAAAGCATGAATTCTGTGAAATTTTACATTAAAAATTGTAATTTTATATTCCCCTAATCTCTACTACTACAGTATTCAGAAGTCTATTTAAAAACTATGTATCAGTGTTTGAATTAAAAATACATCTTTACACAAATATAGACGATTCCTTTTAAATTTCTGATTTTAAAAAGCATGCTTATGTCTTAAAATCACATTCTTTGTAACTTTTTTCTTAGATTTATCATTTTTCTGAATTTCTAAAGCAAAGATCTTGTAGTATTTCTAATATTTCAAAATAGGACGAAAAATTGCTGAGGCTTGAGAATGACTCCTATGGGAGCAGACTGGAGACTTTTGCTCAGTTATGTTGTAAGACACAGAATTTTTTATTTAGTACTAAGAAATACTATTTTAGTATTCTCTGAATGCACAAGTGTCACATCCACTGTGGGCACTAGATCTTGAAATAACAGTTTAGGTTCTGAAGTTAAACTGGCTGTTCTTACAGCTATTTTCTTCATTGCTACTTCTATTTCTAGATGCCTCACAAAAAACAGATTTAATCTAATTTTCACTGGAAAAATTGTAGTCATGTAAAGAAAACACTGTCCAGTCTGCTCATGAAAGGCTTCTTTCTTCTTTTTCCTTTTTAGTGTGATAGCTTTTAGTGTGATCCAATAGTCAATGGATAATCAGATGCAGTACCATCACTATAGCATGACAGTCTCCTGGTGTGCAGCAGGGGGGTCACCCTGTGAGACAGACCAGATCCTCCTTTCACTATCACTCTATTGCAAGCCCTCTTGATTCCAAGCAAAACATGATGCATGTCCAGTTGTGCACCCAGGCTTAGTACAGGACCACTTGATTTAGGCTGGATGAGTTATTTTGTAACACCTGGCTTCTTAGCACAGTTGCATAAGAATAGGAAAACTAAGATAACAGCACCCAGCCTGCAACTACCTGAAGGTATCGAATAACCTGCACAAGTCTGCAAACTTGCACATGCATCTGAAAAGACCCGGATGGACAAGCGCTGGGGGATAACACCTGCCTCGACAAGGTGAAATAGCTTCATTCCCACCTGCAGAAAAATGAGGTAATCCTTTGATCTAGACTTGTCCTAATCCACAGAAAATGTTTATCCAGACATCAGTGATGTCCAGAAGACACCAGATTAGCGTAGTTTTGAGGGGTTTTGGTAAAAAAAAAAAAATTAAAAAAAATGTTTTAAAAGATAAAATAAAAAAAAAAAAAAAGAAGATACTAATTTCAGGTCCAGTTTCTCTCACTGAAGAGTTCTTGAGTCAGGATATCTTGTCCTCATACAGCTGAGAATCACCAAATGTTTTGGCCATCAAGCCCAGCCATAACATTAGACTTGTAATATTGTGTACCCACAGCATGGCTGATCTGTTTGACTAATGCTTGATTTCCAGTTGTTGAGCATAAGAAAATGCTTGTTTGGAATTTTGAGATTTGTGTGCTGTCTCGGTCAGTCTCTTGTTTAGTCCCATCACTGAGGCCCCCAACTCCCTAACAGTTACAGCTGCAACATCTGGAAAAGAAAGCTGGTATCTAGAAGGGCCATACATTTGGTGAGAAGTACTTTTTATCCACCCCTTGCACATATACCTGAAAATTATAGTATCCAGAGTACATCTTTTCCAGAGGTTTGAAAGAGATTAAATCTACTTATTTTGAACTAATTTTCACGCATGGGGTATATGTATGTGGGGAGGTACATCAGCAAGTTTCCAAGATAGGTTTTCCCTTTAAATTCTCAGAATTTTAGAATTAGGACTGAATTCAATCTTTAATTTCTATGATTTACATATATAAGTCCCTAATTATACTAAAACTTCTGAGATGAGCCTTCACTCAAAGAGCACGCCGTTTTATACAAATACATAACATAACTTTATTGGGGACTTGCAATCTAAATCAAATCCATCTAGGAAACATTTTACCATGCAATATTCATGCAAGTTATGTTTAGCCAGTGGCTATTTGAATTCATACAATTCTACATACAACTCTAATTCAGTTCATACATATATATTGGGATTCAACATACTTGTTTTCCCCACAGAATTTTTTTTAATGACAATAATAGTTATGGAAAGTGACAAACCAATAGCTGAGAGGTTGACAAGTTCTCAAATAACTGGGGGCAGTTAAGAATAAGGGCAGCAGCAGTACACATGTGGCCTACTAACAGTACCTTTATTACTAGCTACAAAAAATAGCTGGCTACGCTGTAAAATGTCTATTGTTAAGTACTGCAAAGCAAGTTCTACATTACAAATCTTTTCCAAAAACCCAGGGAAGAATACAGAGATACTGTTTGAGGAGAAGTCTTTTGGGATATGCGAAAAATTATTTCTTTAAACAACAATAAAAACTTTGGTTAAAAAAGTAAATATTTGAAAAATAATTGCACATCTTCCGTTGAAAGCAAAAAGGCTCTTTGGGAATTCTCATAATGTCACAGTTTGGCTGTGAGGAAGGTTGATTAACAACAAAACATGTTGCATGTCACTGGAACTCTAGGAGACAGCTCTACTGAGAATCGTAAAAACTCCTTTGAAATCTATAAATAAATAGAGAAAAAAAATCTACTGACATTATAGCAGCACTTACAATTAACTGAAACCATGACATATCAATGCAAATGTATGCAACCTTTCAACTAAAAAGAAACTAATGTTTCCAAACATAGAGCATATATGTTCTATGAACCTGACGCAGTTTCCTGGCACAACCAAGAATTTTACTATGGGTCAGTGGAATTCAAATGTATTATACATTATATTCATTTGCAGTTAGGAAGAAAGAAACTCTAATAGTGATAATTTTCGCTCATACTGAAGGTGAAGGAAATTTGTAGCCATTCTGGATTTTTATGCAGTATCTACGTCCAATGTATCTCTGTAAAATATCTAAATGCATGAGGTCAAATCAAAGTACAACACACTGAATAATCAACTCATGATCCAATACTGCACTTGAAGTGCAACAGAGTTGTCTGGAAAATGCATACAAACAGCAAGTTTTCTTTCTGGCCAAAAATAACCCACCTTAATAACCCACACACAAGTTCTGTGTGTGGTTTTTTGTCTCCGATACAAGCCCTACACACTTCGAATCATTGTAGACACACATTGGACAAACTTTTTATCCTGGAAGCGTTCTTTGCTAACAATGATGGCTTCCAATCAAGTCAGAAGATTTGATAACATTTTTTAATACATCTGTACAGCAATATTTTTCAAATACTTTTAACTATTGATATCAAATCAATAGCTTTTATGTCTAGCTTTAGGTTTCAACTACTGCATTTAAGCTCTCTTTCGACACTGTTAAATACACTAAACATTTTAAAAGTCATAGTCAAAGTACACAGCTTTGATCACAAATAAAACTGCCACAGGAAGTTTAAATAAAGTAGGATAAATATAAATGATAGGCTAACTGGTTATTGGTAGTAAGTATTAACATGTTCCATCCAGGATTTATTACTAATCCTGATAAAAATAATATTAATATTCTAGAAACATCATTAAAAATTACTCTGGAAAATAGGAAAAAAGAGAAACACAGAAGTTGATCCCTTTCGTTCGAGTAATGCTACCACAATCATTTTGTTAATACACCATCCTGGCAGCATAAAATCTAATGAGTTGTATGTTACTGATATGCAAAGTATTATGCAAATTATATTCAAACCACAATGACTGAGAGCAGGTCAAAGCAGCATGTATTAATATTCTATCAGTGGCATTACAATTACTGTAAAGCACTGCCTGCACACCACCAAGACAATGACATTCAATATACATACATTAATCTACGTTAAATTTTTTCTTAATCTTCTTTATTTCAGTCACAGTGAAAAGAAACCTACTCACTACTTCAGCGTTTTTTCTTTCAGCAGGGCACACAGAACATTTCCAGCTAATAAGCACTAAGCCTTCTAGCATATGAATTTCCAAATGCCACCATCACGCATTATCCACAGGATATACATTTTAATCTCACTCTTAATAGGTCTCTGTCCCAGTGAGCCAGAATTTTACAGCAGGCTAACTAAGCAGGAGTATAATTTTTTGTTTCATTTTCCCTTTCAAACCACATTACCTGTGATAAAATTAAGATATCATTATACATAACAATGCACAGTCACCTGTGAAGAGTAATACAAGAGTCAAGTATTTAGCAAAGAGTGGCAAAGACTGTGTTCTCCAAGCAGAGCTACTGCTCTTTAGCAACCACCTCACACCACTTTGGGAGAGCATTTATACATAAGGAAACCGACTTTTTGAATGGAAAACTCATCTTAAGCCAGGAAATTAGTATCACATGACAAAAACAGCACAGAGAAAACTAGAAATTGCAGCTAATAGTAGAGGGCTGCACACAACTCTCAAATATTTTCCCTAGATGGCATGAAGTGATGTAGTTTGGCAATAAGGCAACACTGCTGTTCACTAAGCAGAGATCTCCAGGTTCCAATGTTATAAACCAGACCCCTTTCAACAAGTCACTCTTCTCCTCTTATCCCATTCCAGTTCTTTTAAGCATCATCCATTTTCACTCCTCAGATAGAGGGGTAAAAAGAGGAATCATTCCTTACTTCTTTCAGTCACAACCTAGGTCATCATATGAATCATCAGCCACAATCCCTTCCTCCAGATTATTCCCTTTCATGTTATTTTTAAGAGTCTGCATAGGTTAAATATTATATAATTTGGTGTCATATTAATGTATTTTGAATAGATTCTATTTTTGAAGGATTTAATATTTTGGGAAGTGTTCAAGTGTTCACTTTTTTTGGTAAGAAAGTTCTTGGTACAGAACAAAAGCCAACTTTGAAATCCCAATATATTGTGGCACAGACAACTCTACACAATGACTACTTTTTTATTTAAAAGAAATCCATGTTCTAGTTTAAAGTTTTGTATGTTTTTTCATAGTAGTGCAATAATCTAGGAAACATATTATTTTACTTGGTTTTAATATAACAACTTTTTTTAAAGTTTGGGGTTACTCTTGCAAGTTATCTCCTCAAGCATATGCCAAGAGAATTTATTTGATATCAGTTGCTACTAAAAGATCACACCAGCTATAAACAAGCTAATCAATTCCCCAACTGCAGGTTATGTCTATTTTATGATGATCCCTGTAGTCTTGTAGCTAATCAGTCTCCTAAGTGTGGGTTCTCTCTATTTTACCACAGCTTCAGTAGTGTTAAAATATGAATCACAACTTTAAAAAGTTGTAATGCTACTACTGGGTCTTCTGCACACACATGCACTAAACATATTCTTTGGCCATTCGTAACAGTGATAACGGCCTCAACAGGCCAGTAAGACTGAGTAGAATGAGGTAACCCTTAAGCTTATATTTTTAATGTCTGCACAACAGTTAAGCATATATGGAAGAGCTGTGTGCTGTTACCCACACATCGTTTCTCCAGCTGAAGCAGAACTCACTGGACTGTTGGCAAAAGGAGCTGCCCTTCACTGGGTTCCCTCTGCTTCTGGCCTCTCTCTGTCCAGCTGTGCATACTAACTCCATCATGGTTTTGTTTTCCAATTAAAATTCCATCGAGAATGAAGAAAATATGACTAAAGAAAAATATCCAGTGGGAGAGCAGTGGATGTCATTTACCTCAAGTTTAGGGAGGCTTTCAACACTGTTTACCACAGTGTTCCTTTATAAATATTAGGATGTTACGCTCTGGAGGGGGGGACAGCCAGAGGTGTAAAAGATTGCTAAGATGACAGGGCTCTGAGAGTAATGGTTGATGGGTCATACTTTGTCTGCAGGCCAGTAAGAAGTGTTGTTGCAGGAGGCTCCTTGGACCTCCCCGCTGAACACCCTTATTAGGGACTTGGAGAAGGTACTGGCATGCACTCCCTTCAAGTCTGCAGACAACACCAAGGTGCAGGGCCAGCTGATATGCTGAGGGGTAGGCCTCCCATTCAGTGAGACACAGGTGTGTTGGAGAAATTGGCTAACAGGAGTTCCAAGGATCTTCTTCAAATTCAATGAGGAGAAATGCAAAGCATTGCTCCTGGGAAAGAAGAACCCTTGCAGCCGCCCAGGATGGGGAGGACTCTTCCAACCTGAACTACCTGTGACTCTATCCTAAGATGGAGCCATAAACTTTCTTTGGAATACATATTACATAATTCAGTCATATCTGACAGAACAGCTGTGATGTTTTATTCAAGTGTACTGCTGCACCTAACAATCTGTCTCTCTGTCACACTTTACTGCACACACACTTCTCCCAGCCTCTCCATCTTTGCAGTGAAAGTAATACATGAAGGGCACTACCCCCTTCTAATCACTAGTTTTCACAGAAATACAGATCTTTCAAAGAATTTCCATTTCCTCTATCCAAGGATTGCTCAGTACCTCTTCAGCAAGAGATTTCTGAGATCCAGTTCCAGCCACTTGGATTCTCAGCTCCTGAAATGTCCTTTTCCTTCAGATAATTCATTATTTACGTATTTTCAGAAGTACTGGATACCTGATGTTTGTTTGCATGCTTGAAAAGAAAGAGTTCTGTATTTGTGTCTCTGAAGTCTTTTATCAAAAGCAAAAATATTTGCATCCTTGTCAACAAGAGATACAGAAATCATTTGCATCACATATTATGAATCCTTCCCTGTAAGTTAATTTCGGCACAGTGCAGTAGTCTAGAACAGCCATGTTTCCTTTGTCTTGAGCATCAAGGATATCAGACAGTAAGAAAAGGGAGTCCAGCGATTGGGCCAACAGTTCCAAATTTAGAAGAATCTGCCTCAGTTCTCTAAACTTCTACAGGTTTCCTACAGGACCTTAGGGGACCCAGTCAGTCTTCTTATATAGAGACTGCATCCATAGAAGTGGAAGGCATAGTAAGACAAGTAATCACTTTAGAGTATAAAGTAAAATTTTTAAACACTCAAATATGATGTTAACAAAGGTGGATTATGTACCTACCATCAATATATAATCTTCAATTGAGTCATGATACAAATGTGATGCATTGTAAATTTCTTGAGCAACCAAGAAAAGAAAATCAAACTCATTTGTAGGGGTAAATTGAGTCTGCTGCAAAGTAGATTTCCAAGAGATAAAAATGGTGTATGTGCTTGTTTTGAACATTAGAAACATCAGAAGCTGGGTTCCCTGCAGTACTTGTGTTTGTTTTGAGATGTTTGCTGCAGGGCTGGTTGTCTAAAGACCTCAAGCAAACAAAGACATCATTCTGAGCAATATCTTGCTTAGAGCTTGTGTATGTGTGACACTGTACAAAAATTTGTCACTGTTTTCATCAGCCATATCCTAGTGATGTGAAATAACATTTAGGGGCAAAAACCAAGCAGGTGCTAACAAAATAATGATTATCGGATGGAAATAGCATCTTCACAAGTTAAATTATAGAGATTTGCAGCTAATTTTGGCGGACCAAGCGCTTTTACTATTTTAAAGAGACTACCACTCACATATCTCACTTATTCTAGCAGTACCATTCCTACACACTCCTGGTGGGTACCTACCTGTAAGTAAACAAAACCCGTTCTATTTTCCCAGGAGCACTTTCTTAACACTCATGATTATTTCTCAGGCAGTTATTTCCTGTTCGGATCTGGAAGTGGTGGGGCATGATCTTGTTGACTGCTGCCCTGTGAAGTCTTGTGTGTGACCATATTTCAAGGAGGCTTGTCAAGAGTTCCATACAGAAAATCAGACCCTCTAAAGAGACCTGTCCATCCCCATATCTTACTTTTATATCTACAGAGGTGTTCCCAGAGGATAAGAAAGTCATTCAGCATAGTTTTCCCTCTAGGGAACTCAGCCATAAATATAAACTCAAGCCAAAGACTGCAATCATATCCCAGCTATTTTAATAAGAAGTATCTGTTTTTCATAAAAGCACTTTCAAGTATCTGGCCTATTTATTTTAGTAAAGAAGAGCTCATTATTTGAGCACTTCACTGTCTGGGAAAGGAAGCACAAACGTCAATCAACAGTTAAATGCCAGAAACAATCTGATTGGGATGGGGATTTACTTGATTCCCTCTTTACTATGACCCCCAACCAAATGACGGGAGGACTTTTCAGATTATTTACAGAAGACAGTTGCTCATTACGATGAAGCATGTTTTCTCAGCATGAGTAGCTGAGTAGACAGGAAGCCACTTAACTGTCCCTTCAAACCCTGCTAAGAAGGTTCCACACAGGCCATGATCTCTGCAGTGAAGAAGACCTCATCCAGGACCTCAGCACCAGCCAGATTTCAGTGCCTCTGTTCCTCTCTCATTAATTGCAGAAGACTTAGCCTCAACATTTTCAAGGCAGAGTATTTTCTCATGTTCTTACAGCACATAGAACAATTAAACCTGAGCAGAACTGTGTTTATAAGATGGAATCAAACTGAACACTTTCATTCCTTCTTTGGGCCTCAGGTGTGTGTAACAAATAAGAAGTCCATTGCTTCCATTCTGCAGATATCCATTCTTTAGTGGGGCACAGAAAAAGGTTGTAATACTCTCTTCTTCTTTGACAAACATTATGCAACCAAGTAAATATCACTTTTGACAGTCCTGTTTCCTGAATTCTACTCCCTTCTTCTAAAAACCCCCTTCCATTAATCTATTTCAATTTCCTGCAAAGAGTGAATAAATAAACAGAAAAACATGGTACTGATCACCAGGATCAAGATAGCCTCTGTCATGGTCCTTTGCACTACAAGACGTTCATCAAAAATCATCAATCATTCTTTCAGCTAGGGAACAATGCTAAAACCAAAAGGACTTTTATTTTCTCATGAGGGCTTATAACTGGCGTTTTAACAGCCACCTTTGCATCCCCAAAAAGTCATTTTATTTTATAAAAGAATCCACATCAAAGATTTCATGCACTGTCAACACATTCTTGTCACTGTTTGCCTACACTCTTTGAACTATCTCCTTTCAGCTACTGAAATATTAAAATTGCATTTTCCTCTGTTCTGTCAAAAAGTTGTGCAGCTTAACAGGACAGTATTCTATAGTTCCTGAACATTTCATTGTCTCTAGAGAAACTGAAAGTGGGAATTAAATGCATTATTTTATGAAAAACAACCATCAAAATATAAGAATGATGGGTTTGCAGTAGAACGCAAAAGCGAAGAGGAAATTATCATCCATTGGTTTTTCCATTGAATGCTACTTAAGAAGTATAAGATGAAATCAGACAAAGTTAAAAACAAACACAAATAGCAATTTTTGGATAGTTAATATAGCAACCACTGTCACAAGATATGTAGATATCTAAAGCTTACATGGGTTCAGTTAGATCAGGTCATGCAAGAAAACTACCACTGTCTATCCAACACAAAAATGCAACCTCGGATTCAAAAAGTTCCCAGATGCAGAGGGTTGCAGGGGTATTACAAAACAGGCAGGACCTCTGAAAATCTGTCCTGCTCTCTGCTGTTCCACAGGTCTCCATTCACCAGGGAAGCCCAGGCTGAACTGACCCAGTGCAGCTGAACTCATATAAAGCAAGACTCATGGATGAATTTTAAATGACCACTCAAATCCAGTAGTTCAGTACAAGGCACAGAGAGCAGAGCTGTGACAGTCACACATGATATTTCATGTTTGAAATATTTGAACTTAGCCTTAATGAATAGTTCTTACTAATTTATTGATTAGTCTGATTTCATCATTCTTCTGTTGAGCATAATGCTGTAATTAATAATGGTATGCTCTCACGTCCCTTCTTCTCATAAGGAAGGAAAATGTTAATCCTGTTTTACAGCTGAGTAGTCAGAGAACAGGGAAATCAGGCATTCCCCTTAAGATGACCCAATTTCAAAGGTATATTTGGCCAAAGATTTAAGTCTGCTGAGAGAAGTTAAGGAAGTTTAAATTACTAAAGATCAGTCAGAACTGTATTTGGAACACAATTTTTATTCTGTACTAATTAGAGTATAGATTATTATTCTTATTAGTATAGAGTATAAATTATTAGTCTATACTAATTATAAGACAGCTAAATATAAGCTAACCACTTAGTAAATACCACCAATACACTGTGACCATTCTTACACCCTCTGCTCAGATGACAACTTTGCTAATAAGTCAAAAGTTCCTCCGTGAGAGCCTCATACTCGCACAGAAAGGTAAGGCAAATCAAGGATTGCATGGGATACAAAGGTAAGACCCCAACCATAAGATTCAGATTTCCAAATGAGTAGTACACGAGTCCCTTAGAAAAAAAAAATCACAAATAAATAATGCAATCTTGAAATTTTCTCATACCATGCATATTCCATGCATATTTCAGTATATGCTTGGAAAACTTATTTTATCCATCGGATTACAGTTATTTGCTTCACAGAGCCAAAATGCAGTAAGTACTTAGAAGATAATAATTTTCATGGACTTTTCGTACCAAATATTTTGAACAGTTTTTATTTTTTATAGCAGAATTCTTCTAATCATTAGATCTCTAGACTTTAACAAGGCATCAGATACTTAATGACATAAGATTTAAGAATTAGACACAAGTTATAGCTGTGATCCCAAAAATATTTCAAACAAAATAAAGTCTCTGGATGCTGCTGGTCCCAGGAGAGTCAGTGAAAGGCTGGGAGTGATTTCACACTCACAATATGATTCAGAGTGATTTCTACAGAAACGACTTTGGAACTCTCATTAGGTTTGATCCAAACTCTTATTAAGTTTGTGGTAAGGCTTATCTGTCTTCTTCATCTCAGATTTTTCCTCAAACAGCAGTGTGTTATATTGCTCTGTTTAAAACCCGTTTCTTTTGATTGCCTTCATTCATTTTTAAGGTATTTATAGAAATATCATCATGAATTATTGTACAGCTGTTAATAATGGACAAATCACTCAGAAACTCTCTGATCTCCTGATGTTTTCCACATTGCAGCTTTGATAGCTTTCATATGACTAATCAATGAATTACTGAACAGTTAGAAGTGTTGATATATAAGTCACTTCTCATTAGTGCTTATTTTATAAAACAGAGTACTAGTGAATCCAAGCAAACTGATAGAAGAATTAACCCTCCTGTGTTCCAAAATGCTTTCTTGTAGATAAAAAAACTGAGACACAAATATTCATCAAAGTCTTTTCTAGAAAGAAAACCTAACAGGAGGTTCTGACATTATGTGTGATCTACACCCCAAAATATTAGCTTGTAATTTTCTCCAAGAATGATCTCAGAGATACTCCTGTCTACACCTTCTAAAATAAACTTTAAAAATAGATAAATTAAGACAGATCTGATAGTCCTCGGACCATCTTAGAAACGGTATGTGAGAAATTTCTGAAGCACTGGTCCTAGAAAAAGAGCCATGTTACAGGGCTTACCCTGTAGCACTGGGACTTTAGCAGTAAGAGTATTTTATGTTAATTTTCATTAATAGCTCTTCATCACAATCCTATTCTTACATGTCATTGGGGGGGTTTTTTGTATTGCAAAAAAAAATTAAAACCCCATTAAAGTTCCAAGCTGCCGACCCCCATTGCCTCATCTAGAGTGCCCAACAACACTCATAGCCCTCAGGCTGCCATGGTTCAATGAAGATCCTAGTTTATAACAAATGGATGCAAAAATTCATTGCTTCAAGGACACCAATGTACAAATGATAGTTTGGCATGTTAGGAAACACTACAAAGTTTTGAAACGCTCCCATAGCTTTTATCTCATACTTCTATAGCAATGAAATGTTATGTTTAAGTAACTTTGAAGATATTTCAAATCTGTATATGCTTGATACAGGAATATTTGGAGAGCATTAGAGAAACAATAATTTTATTTACTATAAAACAAGGTGTTTTATATCAATTAAAATATAATATTGTAATAAACAGAATAGTACAAGAACAGCACTATTAGCTCAAATCCGAGGCAAAATAAATAAAATAAAGCATCTTGTCACAGAAACATGGACTGCTCCTGTCATGTTCTACCCTTAATATACCTGCAGAAGCAGCTATACTACCCTGCATATCCCAAATTTCAACAGCTTCAAGAGAAGTGGAAAACATCAGACCCCTTCCTTGAAGAATGGTGTTCCAACATGGGAACGAGGAGAGATCCAGCTTGTATGCTTTTGCCAATCCCTAAGCGGTGACCGACTTTTTCAAGAGGATTAAAAAACAATTATTTTAGAATAAAATGTGGTCTCACATATTCAAACAGTATCATAGAACATATGTTGGAACTGCCTCTGCTTAAGAAGCCCACTGCTGCGTGCGACACCTTTCTAGATGTCTGAATATGTTCTAAATTAATCTCAACATTTAGTGAAACACAACAGACTCCTATCAGATCTACAAAGGCACCAATGACTACCCAAAAATTATTCTGCATCAAGAGGATGAAAGAACAATCTCTTAGTGAGACAGAGGACTGTGGAAAAGAAAACAGGCCACATTTGCTCCCCCAGCTTAAAGAACCAGCCCTCATCAACTGGGATCACCATAACAAGGGGCAGTTGCACATTATCTACTACACTAACTCTTTCTCCCACTGGGAATCATCCTTATCAGTACAAAACTGATTTCTCAGCACCACTGATGCTGTGTAAACTGAAGAGGAATTGTATTGCAGTTATGCAGCTGCAAGCATACCTCTTTTGTCACTGTAATTCCCTAATACTTTTTCCAATATTTAGAGCAGTGGGATTCACCATATCAAAGCAAAGTCCCATCTCCTTCATTCAACACCATAAACTGCAGTATAGGAGCTGTACCAAGACTAAACAGTATAGATAGGCTGAAGAACAGTTAATGGCCACAATCCTTTGCGGTTGCCTCATTTGTGCAAGCAGCGACAATGGCGTGTCCTGAGACACCGCCACTGTCAGCAGGAGTCAAGCCCACAGCTTTTGTCACTGGAAACACACATTGCTGTCTAATGAACTGAAGGAGAGCTTAAGAAGCTTAGCAAGTCAGCCAGTAGGGAAAATATGACTTGAAAGAAGAGTTTATTTGAATAGACCTTCAAATTGTCTGTTTAAGGAGACAAGTTTCAACTAGTTCTACAATTATTATCCTATATATATATACACACAGTAATTTATTATTCTAAAGTATCTAAACTTTTCATGAGGGAAAAGTCCCCCAAACTTTCTCACAAAGAGTTACCACATTACTTCAGCTAAAAAGTCACCTCTCTTATATTACATTTATAGAATAAAGGAAGAAAATTAAGAAATATTTAGTAATAAGTAAAATTATGTTAGATATTTGGTATAATATCAATTTTTTCAAAAATTTTCACAGAACATCAACAGATTTCAGAAATGTAAATGCTTTAAAATATGATAGGTTTACTGGGTACTTGAGGCTGTTACTTTCCAAGTTTATAAAGTAAACCAAAATAACTTTATAGTGCAGAAACTTTTCATTTCAATTCTGCCCCTTTTAACAGTTGTTTAAATGAAAAAAAAGGGGCAGTTTTCCAAGATGTTGGCATATGGGAACTTGTTTATTTCAACTCTCGTGATTTCTAATGCTATTGAATTAGAAAATATAAAACAAGCACAATAAAAGGCACTAACTTCCAAAAAGAGCTAATGACAAAGGTGGATCTGAAATCAATAATGTATATTATAAATCCATGATAATAAATCTTCACATTCACCAAAACATGATGTCCTCAGCTCAAATCCCACTGCTCTTATATAGGTCAAATTCCACATTAACTTGGCTGAAAAATAGGTTCAGTTCCCTACTGAAGAGATGATTTCTTGCAAATATGATTAAATTCCAGGAAAAGCACGCAGCACTCAACTAAACATAAATAATATGATCTCCACCCTAAAGAATTTACAGCCAAGAAATATAAATGCAGGCAATCACTGAAGTACAAACCACCCAGGCAAAGGGCCCCCCAAGGAGCCTTTTTGCTTTCTGCAGTAAGTTTAAAATAAATCTTACAGAAAAAGAAGAAAATCCTTCTATTGTGTTGGGAGGATTATCTGGTTTGAAGTAAGTTATTTTGACTTTCTCACTGTGGTGTTTCAGGGTTTGTCTCTGTTGCCAGCTTCTCACAGGACAAACAGGAACAGAGCTGGCTCTGCCCTGCAGCCAGGCTCAGCTACCCCAGCCTCACAGCCCCACGGTGCTCAGCAAGGCGATGCTTCCCAGCTTCAACCTCCCTGCAGCCCACAAGGTGATTATATACATATATCCAGATGAAAAAGCCCATAAATTCTGCTTACTTACAGTAATTACTCCTGGAGAGAGAATATATTCCACCTTACCAGACTAACAAACACTCTTACAGTGCTTTGCAAAACAGAACATGTTTATTTTAAAAAGGCAATTACAAGGCTAGAAATCTGACTACAAAAAAGAAATATTTTAGAGTCCTTCTTGATTATTTTGGTATCTCATGTAGAAAATCCTTCAGCTTGTCTCAGAGCTTTAACCCGGAGAGAAACCTGTACAGCACACTCACCCGAGTGTGTATCTGAGCCTGGGCCCTTTCTCTAGGTCTCATTTTATGACAAGCCCATTTTCTTTCTCTCTTCAGCCGGCAACAGACTTGATAAACAGCTAAAATTTCCTGTTGGTTCCTCATTTTATGCAGTCTCGCACTGGTGAAAAAAAAGGGCTAGATAATAGTTATTCAACACAAACCAAGTCTCAGCTCCCATGTTCTGGAGACCATCTGCCTGTGCATTCTTCTCTTTGTTCAAGAATATCACATATTTCAAATAGCAAGAGAATGTATTGGAAAGATGCTTTCTGTAGGCATAGTGGACTGAAATGAAATACTATATCCCAGGCTAAAATCTGAATTCTCAGAAATATGTTTGACTCCATGGATTCACTGGAGTGAATTTTTTGAGCCCTTTCAGAGTCTGTATGTTACTGTGGACCAAAAAATAGGTACCCAAGAGTCTATTACAATGGAAAGCTTTCATTTAGGCTTTGTAATATAAGGCATAAGCTGCTTTTCCTTTGAAAGCAACCTTTCAAAATTACTTTTTAGAGGTTCAGCCTTCCTCTTAGAGGGAAAAAGACTTTACTAACATAAGGTTGCTAATGAGACAGGGCTGACTGACATGCATAAACAGCTTAGCATTATTACCCATATTGATAAAATCACTCCGATTATTCTGCTTAGGAAAGCTAAAAACCGTTATTTTCTCACCTATGTAATACTGAAAAAGAGATCTGCTTAACAACAAGAGAGAATTTTTTCTCTCTTTTCTGTCAAAATTTAAAATAGCTGAGAAAAATTGCAAAAACAACACTTTTTACATCTTCTATGAAATGTAAACATTCAAAACTATCATGAAATCTGGACTGTCATTTGGTCCATTTCAGTATCTGTGATTAATTAGCTTTCAAGAAGACCCATCCAAGCCCATGTTGTACACTTGCCAATTAAAAACAGGAGTAGAAAAACCTGCAAGTCAGATGTCCAAGTAAATACAAAGTATTTCCATGTTGACTGAAAAACAACACAACTCAGCTTGGAGAATATCCATGGATAATTTACTGTCTTGGTGTACAAATCTTAATAGATTTCCTCAAGACACCTCAGAAAATTGGATGATATATAGAAACTATAAAATGATTACTCACATGACAGGCTTATAAAAGTAATGGCCTAAGATCTCCCAAATATGTAGAATATCATAGATTCATTTAGGTCGGAAAAGACCTTTAAGACCATCAAGTCCAATCATTAACTGAATTCTGCCAACTCCACCACTAAACCACATCCCTAAGTGCCACATCTACATCTTTTTAATGCCTCCAGGAATGGTGACTCAAACACTTCCCTGGGCAGCCTTTTCCAATGTAATATAATAATTAATATGATTTTTTTCTACAAACAGTATTTTTTAAATTTAATAATACATTCATGTAATCTCATTTTGGAGAGAATCCTCATGGCAGCATAATGAGTCAGCTGCAATTTCCTAACAGTATGGGTTGAATGTCCCTAAAAATGTGAATTACAGTAATCAGCCCTTGAGATGACAAAGACATTAATTGGCATCTCTGTAGCTTTATGCTGATCAAGGTCTCATCTTGGCAATGATATAGAGACTGTAGAAAGGAGCCTCTGTAACAGATGCAAATACTTACCAAATGGTAAAACTAAGAGCAATGTGACACTTTATGACCAGATGTATCAAATGATGCTAAAAGCATTACAGAATGTAATAGCAAAAGGGAAAGACTAGAGGAAAAAAATTATTTTAAATATTCTGCAACATAATTCGTGTTCTGTGAAGCATACCATTAGCACTCGTATTATTCCAAATAGATTACACTTCTATAAATGAGAACATAATTAAGAATAAATGGAATAACTTCTAAATGACTTAAACACTTGGTCACCAAAACTGGATTATTGCTGTTGGCAGACTTCTCCATTCTTCTAATTAAAGTCAACTATTTAAAACACTTTCTTCCTATTAATCTGACACATGTAATGAAGGAACTATAAAATTTAACACCCTCTAACGAAACCGTTTCCACCTTGCACTTCTTCTCAGTAAATGGTGACATTCTGTTTCCCAAACAAAAGAAACAGCCCTGTGGATTTCTCAGGTTGTGAAGCCATGGGCAGTGTTTGACAGGTGAAAAAACAAATAAACCACAGACTGCCTTTCAGTGACTTTGCTGAGAGTAGAGAAGGATGGAGACTGCACAGCCTGTCCAGGCAAACTGCTTCACTGCCTGACAGTTCTCACAGGAACAGCCTTCCCTTAAATCCAGTCTGAACACCTCATGTTATAACCTATGCCAAGTATTTCCTCTTCCTCCCACCATGCACTAGTGCAAAATGCCTGAGTCTGTCTCCTGGTTGACATCCCCCTAGGTAGGAGTGAGGGGGACTTCTGTGAAGTCCTCTTTAAGTCATCTTTTTTCTAGGCTGAACATCCCCAGCTCCCCATCTTCTCACAGGACAAATGCTTCAGCCCCTGATCAGCCTTCTGGAGCTCTGCCGAACTCACTGCAGTTCATCTGTGTCTTCTCCCACTGGGGAGCCCAAAACCGGATGCAGTATCTAGACGTGGTGCTCGAGAGGCAGATAATCCCTTCCCTTAATCTGCTGGCTGTACCCCTGCTTACACAGCCCAGGAGGCTGCTGGCTGTCCCTGCTGCCAGGGCACATGGCTGGTCCATGCCCACCTGCCCACCAGGGCCCCAGGTTGTACCAGGTTGGGTGACTCATCACACAAACAGGAACCAGGAGTGCTTCTCTCTCATGTCAGTAGATGAAACACTGGCACCTGGGGCAATTCCTGCAACAACATCGTCAGTATGACTGATGGGTTAATTGTAGAATCATGATTTAAGAGGGAAAGACAAGGAAAATCCCAGGTTCTCCCTAAAAATCTGGAACAAAACATTTTCCTAAATAATATTTTTGGTATGCTAGGCAACACTGTTTCTTTGGAGACCATAAAATCACTGAGGTGTATGCCTTATCCATCTGGAACTGGACAATAGCAAGGCCTCTGTAAATTTGCCATTAACTGTCCTTAAAACTTCTGTGCACTCTCATGCACCCTAGGTCAGACTTTTAAATAAATCAAAATAATTCTTCATGGACACTTTTAATATAGCATCAACTGAGATGAGTAAAAATATACTACATAAAGATTCACTACTGGGAAATCCCACAAACAGCTCTAGATAAAATCCTCTGCTAAAATTGATTAACTACTCAAGCCTCTGTTTCTCCTACTGTAAATTATGCACTAATTAATGTTTGCTTCCTACTACAGAGTGGCATTAATATGACAAGAAACAAGATCACAAACACTAAAAAACACACACAAAACACCTGATTAGCTCCCATTACTGAAAAAGGAATCAAACAGATAATTAATTAGTCTTACTAATTATAGCTATTCCTAGATCTTTTAAGAGACCTTAAATCAGTGCAACTCCTATTCCTACACCAGAATATCATCTGAGGACCTGAACAAACACTTGCCTTTAATTTTTAATCATCTCAGCTGCCATTTCTAAGTACAGCACAGAAAGAAGTCGCCACCTCACGACAGCATGATCCCACCTCATTGGCACTGGTGAGGCCACACCTCAAGTGCTGCATCCAGTTCTGGGCACCTCACATCAAGAAAGACCTTGAGGTGCTGGAGCATGTTCAAAAAGGGCAGCAAGGCTAGTGAAGGGTCTAGAGAGTGAGTCATATGAGAAGTGGATGGGATTGCTTATCTTGGAGAAAGGGAGGTTTAGGGGAGACCTTATTGCTCTTGACAACCACCTGAATCAAGGCTGTAGTGAGGTGGGGTTTGGCCTCTTCTCCCAGTCAACTAGTAATGGAACAGGAGGAAATGGCCCCAGGGAAGGTTCAGATTGGACATCAGGAAGAATTTCTTCATGGAAAAGGTTGTTAAGCATTGGAATGAACTGCCCTGGGAGGTGCTGGACTCACCATCCCTGGTATTGTACAAGACTGGACATTGCACTTGGTGCTATGATCTAGTTGACAAGGTGCTGATTGGTCAAAAGCTGGACTCAATGTTGGGAGATTTTTCCAATCATAATGATTCTATTTTACAGTTCTATGATTTGCTGTCAACATGGATATTTTCTTTTGATAAACAGAAACAAATCCGAGATTCTGAATACATGTTTAGGATTTACTAGTTTTTGCTAAGAGAACAGAATTGTACAGAGGTCAGCATCTGGCCATAGAACTGCCTATTTTAATTTTACATATACCCCCCAATATATGCATTACAAGAAATCATTCTCAATGTATTTAATTTTTCAGAATCTTAATGGATAAAATAGGACCGACTTATTTTAATACATTATTTTGTCTCCATGTGTCCTGGTTCTGGCCAGGAATGAGTTCATTTTTGCAGCAGCCAGGAGGGGGTATGGCCAGGACCCAGAGGTTATTCTAGACCACCTTGCCATTGCCAGTGGTGGGGGAAGGGAGTCTCTTCCATGCAGAAGGGCTGTCTTTCAGGTCCACATGGCACGGTGGAGGACACGGTCAGGTATTGTCTGTTTCTGGGGGTTTTCTGTGTGAATCGTTCCCCCCTTTCTTGCACCCTCTGTCATTAGTATTGCTGCTGCCGCTGTTTGGTTTTTTAGCTCATCGCTGTTTCCGGTAAATCGTTCTTACCCCAACTCCTGATCTTCACCTTTTATGCCTCCAACTCTGGTCTCCAGCCCAACTCAGGAGAAGGGGGAGGGGGAGCGACCAGGAGGCACATGGTTTGGAGACCCTCAGTGGGAGCACCAAACTGGGGAATACCACTGCTAAACCATGACACCATGCAAAAAAATATTTGGATACTGAACCAACGACTATGTTAAATGACATGCAATACATGGAATTATGTGTAGGCAGTAGTGTCCCATCTCATCAGGCCAAGAAATGATGGTAGATGGGACTCCTTCCTTCAAGATGCTCTTCTAGGTCATTTTTCGAAAATACATTTCTACAATCAGAATTTAGTGCATATAGCTTCACAAACTTCGGGAAAAAAATGCAAACAAATAATAAACAAACTAAAGTGCTGACCATATCAACAAGTTTTTCTCATTTCATTAACAAGGATGTAGACTTGGAACAACAGTATGAAAAGCTGATATTAGTAATTTCTTAAATGAAATTGTGTTGCTAGGTAATTCTGACAGCTTTCAACCACAGATAGCTCACACTAATGAAGATGGATGCTGTATTAGCAGAGAGATGGCAGTAAGTTAAAACATTGCACTTCAAGGGAGTTGGGTCCTTCTCTTATGTGACTCAGGCTTTGGACTCATTTTGACAGACAGCTTAATTTACGTTGGGGTTTTTTTTCTGATGCATTGGAATTTACCCCCAATGGTAAAGCAAGAAAGAGAGGATCCAGTACCACGGATGCTACTGTCTCACCGGAACTTCAAATGACTTTCCAGTGTCACATCAGAATGAATTTCAGCTTCTTCAGAAGAAGAATCAGTGGGGATCACTGGACTTTTGACAATGTGATTGTCTCTTGAGATTACTCAGGAGTTGTAGCTGGATAAATCCTTGTCATCTCAGAGACTTAGGACATGGGCATGTCCATCAATCTCTCTTATTTGCCTTATTGTGACATTGTAGTTGTCTCTTTTTGGTCTTTCACTGCTTTTGTCTTGTCTTAACATTTGTCACGAAGCAGTAGGAATCACTTAGTAATGGATGATATGTGACTATCTGTGCAGCAGATGTTCTCTAAACATCAGATTCTATGAGGCAGCTCTTGTGTGAACCTCTGAACAAGACATCTGTTGTAATAATTGTAATAATTCAGAGTGATTACAGGGGATTAGACTTAATGACAGAGTTAGTTTATACCTGCCCTATCTCACCTCTGTGTAACAAATTCCTTCTTTGCTGATAAATAACTTTTCCCCACTCTTAAAAACTATTTCTAGCCAATACATTAATTGGAAAGTATTCTGAAATCCTCAGGTCTGAGAAGGAAACAAAGAAGTCAGTTAGCCTAAACTCTAGAAAGTGCATACAAAACCTGTGAATAAAAAGTTACTGCTCTAGAATCTCCCCCTTGCTGCCCCTATGCAGAACACAGCCCCCACCACCTGGTGATGGAGGACCAGATGACTTCTTTAAAGCGAAGAACAATATTCAGAGGCTCTAAATTTTCTCCTATTTCTTTCAAGCCCCAACATATCTCTTCAGGACAGTGGATCTGCAGCTTGTCTTACCACACACAGCAACAGCAGATAACTGAAAGATCACAGAAGAAGCAAACACAGACATTTCAAAGCCTCAGAATTGCTTTCTCAAAGCAGTCAGCACTAGCTATAGCTAAGTACATAGGAAGTAGAATACTATTTTCTGCCAGGATGGAGTTTTGCCGAGTTAGTGGTTTGAGATTATTTTTGTGTTTTGTTTGGGGGGGGTTCTTTTCTTTACAAGTTATTTTTGCCCATTACAGAGAGTTTGTATGAGAAACACTTCAGAAAAAACCCTCACATTCAAAACAAACAAGATTTTTTGGGGTTTGGTCCCATTCTCCATGCTGGCACCATGACAGAAAAGAAATTCCTTTCCACAAAGGAACACAGAGTAGCAGTAAGTTCCTGTCACAGCAGCACAGTCCAAGCTTCTCTTAACTACTCTTGTGCAGCTGGCAAAAAATCCAGACAGAATGTAAGAGGCAGGGCTAAGGCAACTGCTCAAAAAAATGCTTTTACTATTACCAAAACAAGTATCTGTCTAAGAATATCTGTCTACCTCCACTGTCATTAAAACTCTGAAAGAGCTACTGCTAGTAGTGGCCTGTTCTGTCATCTGAAAAGGTTTGGACCTCTTTCAAAGAGCAGGATCAATTCCCACGATGCTAACATTAATCTCTTTGCCATGATATTTTGCTCAAACTTCTTTGCAAGGGTCTCGGCGCCAGGAAACAGGCCTCAAGCAAACTAGGATCGTCTTTCCTATGTTTTGAAGAGGAGGATGAAGAGGTTAAGTTACCATTACCAATACTATGGGAAATAAGAAATAATGTTACTTAATTGTCAGAAAAGTAACACTATCTACAAATTCTTCAATGACCTAATTCTAGTTTTTACTGCTGAATGACTTCAACTGAGAGGACTCAGATAGTGTTACCAAGCAGAAAAGACATCAAAGAGAAAGCAGAAAGTTCAGAATATCAATTTTGATGTTTTAGTACTTAAGAGGCAAAGTGACTGATGGATGGCTCAAGATTGTCAAAATCTAAATTCTGTAAACAAAAGGGTGATTTGTTTCATTAAAAAAATGAATTACCATGGGAGTACCAGTCTCAGTAAGAAACAAATAAGAATGCACTCTCGCCCTGCCCACTACTAAATGAGCTATCTTCACGTCTTTGTTGTCAAAACTATTTTTAGACTGAATGACCACAGACATTTCTTCTCTACTTCCTCTGTGCAGCCAGGACAGGGACAGGATATGCATGACAATGGAATGGATGCATACAGTGGGACTCTAGTCATCAGCAATACTTCTGAGAGAAAAAAATAATTCTAAAAGAGGATAGTTGTTTTCACTATTACACAAGAACCCTTTTTCAAGAATTATTTTGCTGTATTCAGAAGTCTGAAATATATATTCTGATTTTAGATAGTACCTCAATTCTTTGGGATTGATCCTGACTAAATCTTTTGAAATTGATCAGTTCTCTAACAAGAACATCATCACACTGGACTACTATACTTATTATCTGACTACCGGTCAATACCATTACTTCTGCTTAGATATTTACAGGCAACATATTCTCCGCCTCTGCTCTTAGGAATTTTATTTAATGCTGTTCCTGAAGAAACATACTGGCACTTTAGTCTCACATATTCAGCATTTGATCAATGATGTGGTATTTCACTTCATGTGCTTCCACCATGAAAGAAACTCACGCACTTACGTAATGCAGTAAGATTATCTCCCCTTCAGCAGCCTGCAGATGCACATAGAGCTTCTCTTCAGACAGTACTGACCGGTTACATTTTCCAAGACATGCCAAAAAGCTGTAAGTAATGATACCGTGTTGCTATTCCCAGTAGTTCTGTTTCTTTGTAGAACATCTTGCTCAAAGAAGTTAAGCACCGTTACTACTGTCCTTTTCATGAGCCAACAGAGTACTGTCTCATGTAAAAAGGGAGGAGCTTTGAAGGTCAGAGCATACAGAAACCAGTAAGACCAGCCCTTATTCATCAATGTGTTACACAAACCTGAAGTAAATAACAGATATCGTCCCTTGTAAGAAAAAATCCATATATGATTGTGAGATACACAGATAAACATGGAAAATCATCTTTCTTTCTCTTAGTAGCTTAATAAATCTGCAACTTCAGAACTGTAGACCAGCCATGAGAAAATTCACAAACAACAGAGTGATTCAGGTTTATTTCATTAACAGAGTTTATGTGATCATGAATTCTTTGGACACAGGACATTTTTATACAAATGCAGTTAGCAAAATTGCCTAACCAGTATTCAGGAGGTTAAAAAGAAGCAAGCCAATAAAGACTAGAAAGCCACAGTACTTCAGTACACATGATATTATTATCAAAAAATTGATAAGCAGCAGATGACCATAAATTCAGTATGTCTTACTCTGATACTCAATCACTGTCAATCATTTTTGTTACTATGTAATCTCTAGGGAAAAAAATCTTTAAAATTCCTTATCATAGGACCACAAGCTGTGTCACAGACAATTGGGTTTTTTCCTTTCTTTATTCTTAAACATGTTACCACTCTGTGCTTGAGATGTGATAATTGTGTGCTGCAAGACTCCTTTCCTTCACTGGACAGCATGCAGAAGTCATGTTTCCCATGAAGCCCATCAAAATTAATAGGTATTTTGCCTTTAGAGAATGATTAATGCTTAACATTTACTTTAATTCCCTTTTGGCTATATTTCTGTTTTCCTAAGGTGTCATCCTTCTCCTGTGTTCTGACAAGCAACAAGAAAAAAAATGCTTCAGAAAAAAAAACCAAGCTGAGTGGAATTAGGAGGAGTAAATAGTGTGCTCACTGGGAAGTAATTAAAAGCCATAAAGCAGGAAGAAGGCTGGAGGTGCCTAAAAGGCATTATAATTAAAACCTAATGTATGTTAACTGTGAGTGAAGCATTGAAGTCATTGACATGAATGACAAAACTCCCACTGAATTCAATTGGGGCAGGATTTTATTCTATAAGAGCTCAACAAGAAGGCCAGTTCAGCTTCAGAGAGATTGATTGGAGGTTTGTGGATAAAAAGAAACCTTGCTGAAAATGGGAACTGGTGATTTATATACAATGATTTTCACAGCTGTGAAATAGCCACAAGAGAAATGAAAAGACAAAATTAAAATCAAATTAATTAATCCTTAAGAAAGGGGAAGAAGAATTTTTTTTTTTTTAATATGATTAGGGAAAGAAACCAAAGACCATTACAAAGGAGACAGAGTCAAGAAAAATCCTGAACATGGAACAACTTTATCCAAACTAATAACCAGGAAGAAAGTAATGAAGCAGTTAAAAAGCAGTGATAACTTTATAGAGCATAGCTATTGATAAAAAGCATATTGGGAATACTTAGAAAATCTGAATTCATTCGATAGCACATAGTCTATTTAACCATGAAACAGAAATGAATTAAGAAAGAAAAAGAAAGAGAATTTGCCATTCAGTATATCTAATCTCTAGAGCCCAGTTAAGTAATGGAACCACTCTTCAGAAACAGTCAATCCAGTTTCAGTGGTTTTAGCACCATGCTGTCAAATAGTGACAACACAATGTAAGTTTGCCTAGATGTAGTTAATGGATTTACAAAAATCCCAAAAATTTAAAAACATATAACCACTATCCTATAACAAATAGTCCACCAAAAGTACTACTTGTACAGGGAATCTAGCAGGCCAACACACCAGTGTTTAATTTGACAAAAATCAAAGACATTTCGTACTGGATTCACTGCATGTGAATAGTAAAAAAAACATGCAGAAAAGTAGGTGCAGAAAATTAGATAAGAACTTGAAGTACAACTGTGGCAAGAAGGGAATTGTGTTAATTTGGCTGGTATATACAAAAATCTGACATCTACAGTCCACAAGCAATGGAAATACTACCAGCCTCGGAGCCCACAGAGTAATGATACTCTCTGTGTCTGGAGAACACTTACAAAGTCACTCCTCACCAGACCAGCAAATCTTCCTAGCAATATAATCTTAACATTGAGTAGTGATTCACAAAAAATTATGAGGTGGAATTGTGAGCATACAGCTTCTAGAAGAGATGTGAGAAGCCCTGAAAAACTGGTGGAATATAAGTATTTTTAACATCACCAGCAAGCAGACAATCTCCTAAAACAACACGCAATCTTTCATGATCTGATCCTGCAAGTCAGCAACTAAAAATATGCACTTAATTACTTATTTAATTTGTCTGTGTGAGATTAAAAAAAAAAGACAGAGAGCTAACTGAGGGAGCTCGAGAGCTATACATTCTTAAACGGTGTCTCTGGAGAGTCCTACTTGGAGCTTTCAGCTCTGGTGAGATTTCACCACCAGAGAAAGAGCAGAGGATGGTGTTTCTGAGGCATCATAAGCTCTGTCTCCACATCTTTTACTCAGTCGGGCTGCCTAAGAGGTAGTGGGTCTTCTGCAGACTCTTGCAGATATCATTATACTTCCTATGCAACTGTCCCTTCTCTCAAAGGGCTGGCAGATGGTTACCCTAATGCAGCGAGCACAGGCACTTCCAACTGCTCTCATCTGCACAGTATCCTCATGAGACTCTCCTGGTATTTCTGTGCTGCACTGAAAAGGCTCAGTAAGAAAATATTCCCCTCAGATACGAGGCATAGTCCCTCCACAGACCACGGTTTGTTCTGACAGCCATGCAAATACTCCCTGGAGACCTGACGCATATCCTCACGCACATTCTCTAGGGAACTCTATTTTTCTCTCTTCCCAACAACCACGTACTCTATACAAAGTGCAACTAGGGCAGTCTAAAACTTCCAAAAAGCACACATCACTTGTTCTTTCTCACTGTAGTTCCACAAGGTGTAAGAAGAAGACAATCCAACCAGCAATTGTCCCATTTACTTTGTCCTACATCTTGTACCCACTGCTTTATATTTACATTTTCAGTCATTTTTAGAATAGTACATTTATTTTTATGTACCAGGTCAGGTCATTCTAGACATGCAATTGGTGCTCTTATCTGCAAATTCTGGAAGGAAAAGGTCTCTTCAAACACTATGAAGAGCTGAGAAAATGTTGACAAGACAGACTATCAACAAGAAAATCACCTCAATAGTTCTGCACATCTGTTACTAGTGAGGAAATAATGAGCTGCTCTTTAAGTAAGAAGTCACTTTTTTCTGTTCCTCTACAGAAGTGATATTCAAAGCTAAGACAAGAATATAAGAATAGTTTTACTCATGAGTTGCATCATATACACTGTGTAATATTATGCACTATTTTTAGAGCTGTGAAAATCAGACATAAATCATTCCTGCTTCACAAGTCACCTGTAAGGAGGTATTTAATGTTTTCTTTTTACTCTACTGTGACTATATAATTGAAAAGTATGTGCTAAAAAAGTTTAAACATGAGATTCAATGGCTTAAAATGAATACTGACATAGTAAAAATAGATTACTTGAGAGAATTAACTAATCATTAATAACGTGAATTGACAAAGGTAGCACTAATCAAATTCTGGTTCCATAGTAATTCTTATAAAAATGGGTGTAAGGGGAGAGCAAGCTAATGAAGTGAGAATAATTTCTGCAAAAATAATAATGAATCTACAGCACCTTAACTCATTACAGAATTATATTTTTATTTCAGTATTTCCTTTCCAGGTCAAGAAAATCACAGGTCACTTAGGGCAGTCTGAGAAGGGAAAAGATAATGCTTTTTATTACCATAAAAGAAAGGTCAGTTTTATGATAGAAAAGGGGATCAAGCGTCTGAAAGGTGCTTACCAGAAAGAACGATTCAGTTACAGACATAAATGTACAAGCTGTGTTGAATAAAATTTATTTGAAAATTCCATTTTTAACTAGAGTGCCCAGCTAGCAGGATTGTTATGCCCCACTAAATTAAAGACAAACCTGAAAAAATCACATTCTTATTCCTGAAAAGTACAATACTTGAATATGACCCTCAAACTTGACAACAAAGTCTGAGATCTCCATGGGAACCAAATCAACCTTCATGTACAGAATTTGCCAGGCTGAAATGTGTATGCACTGTAAAGCACACGCTTTTGGCTTCAGAGAGTGATCAGAACCCTTGTACATGCATAAACAGCATGGATAGTAGAGACCTGGAAGACCTTTCAGAAGTGTCAAACTTATAATGCATGGCTCTACAACAGAGCACACATGTTCAGAGGCTTCAAATAAGATCATTCCTACTTCCAGAGTCCCAGATGAGACTACTAGGAAATGCTGATGTGCAGCAGCTGGAGCAGGGGCATCTGGGCTACAGTTATCAGATATCCCTAAATCCCAGTCACATTTATAAAGTATTCAAAATGTGCCAAGATATCTAGAGAATACAGCTGAGAAAATCCAGACATATATATGTGTTCTGGATTTGGCTGGGATAGAGTTAGTTTTCTCCACAGTAGCTTGTATAGGTCTGTGTTTTGGATTTGTGCTGAAAACAGTGCTGTAATATGGGTATGTTTTAGGTAATGCTGAACAGCGCTAACACAGCATCAAAGCTTTGGGCCTCCTCTGCTGCCCTGTCAGCGAGTTGGCTGGGGATGCACAAGTTGTTGTTAGGGGACACAGCTGGGACAGGTGACCCAAACTGACTCAAGGGATATCCCATACCGTATGGTGTCTTGCTCAGCAATAGAAGCTGGGACAAGGAGGAAACTGGAGGACATTTGGAGTGATGGCATTTGTCATTCCAAGTAACTGTAATGCCTGATAAAGCCCTGCTCTCCTGGAGATGGCTGAACACCTGCCTGCCCGTGGGAAATGGCAGACGAATTCCTTGTTTTGCTTTGCTTGCATGCATGGCTTTTTCTTTACCTATTAAACTATCTTTATCTCAACCGACAAGTTTTCTCACTTCTACCTTTCTGATTCTCTCTTCTATCCCATAGTGGGATGAAGCAAGCAGCTGGGTGGTGCTCAGCTGCCAGTTGGGGTTACACCACAACAGCCCTTTTTGGCAACCAACATGCGGCTCAGAAGGTCTAAGATAACAACAGATTTGATTGGAACGTGCCAGGTTGAATTTATGGCTGTTATTGCTATTTATCTATTAATTGGCAGACTCCCGTGCTTGCAATGCGGTTTGCTTGCCTCACTGTAAATTAGAGTCTAGTGCTGGTTAGTGGCTGCTTTTTGTGTAGTGCTGTACTGCTTATGACCTTACTTTCTGCTTATGACCTTACTTTCTGCTTATGACCTTGTGTGGTGACTGGGAAAATGTTCATCCCGGCAGTGCCCATGCACTGGCAAACCATCAATGCATCGCTGCTGTTTCTGTGCTGCTGTACTGGACAGGCTGAAACTCCAGTGAGAGCTTGAGTCGAAGGGACTGTGACCTATGGTTAAGTCCACATGGGAGCAGGACGTCTCGAAGAGTCTGGCTGTGGACAAGCCCATACCAGATCAGGTACCTCTTGAAGCATCTGCGCCCATGGCTATGTCTGTGCCACAGAAGGTGTACCTCTGAAGGGACTGTGGTCCAAGGGGAAGTCCATGTTGGAGAACGTACGCCTTGGAGCATCTGTAGCCGTGCATGAGGACATGCTGGAGCACATCAGAGTGTGTGGCTATAGATAAGCCCATGACAGAGCAGGTACACCCCTGGAGGGACTCCAGCTATGGGTCAGTCATGTTGGAGCAGGTTTATTTCTGGAGGGATTGTAGCCCATGTACAAGGCCACACTGGAATAAGATGCACCTCAAAGTGGTTGTGGCTGTGGATAAGTCTATGTCACAACAGGTATACCCCTGTATCAAACCTGGCTCATAGCCTCTGGCTGATAATGGGGAAAATACTATTAACTATGTTCTACACATGCACATACTGAGAGTTCAAATCACTTCATGAACCTCCTAGCCAGCTTCAATTTAAAGTGTTCACCTAAAAACTTCATTTAGCCTCAGCAGCTGCTTCAATCACTGAGAATCTTTAGCTGGCTTGGAGCTGGTCAAGCGAGAAAGCAAGCGCAAGGAGTTTGCAAAAGCTTCTTTTCTTTTTTTTTTAAGCCTTTACTTTTGTGTGAGTAAAGGAAGTTGCATTTATATTCCTTGAAATAAATCTTATTTGACACAGTTATTCTGTCTGACTCTGCAAGGCAGACTGGTTTTTGCCAGGGATAAAAGCTGTGATCATTATAAAACTGTGAGAAAAATCAATGTTATATAAAAGGAATGGTTATTTTATATATGCACACAAACACTGCACACACACCTAATATGAGACCTTATCCTCTGATCACACAAACAAGGAAACAAATTGGTTGCATTTGCTGGGGATGCCTTCTAACACTACTACTAGATATTTTCTGGAGATGGGGCTGAGAGAAAACACCAACAAAATTTAGTCAGAGCCTGCCATTTTTTCTTATTACCATCATATCTGATAATTAAGTTTATGGAAGCCTATGGATTTAAAAGATCCCTGTAATGCCGGTTATGCTCATGATTTTCCCTTTAGATTTCAACAGATCAGGATATTTCCCCTCAGTTTTCTGTTTGCAATTCTTCCATGTACTATATTTATTTTAATTTAATGTTATTTTTTCTTTTGTATTTAAAAAACCAAATTTTTCTTCTAGGGAAATCATATCTGCATCTGGTAGTATTGTATTTAGATTTTCTTACTAACACACCAAGCCCTTCTACTTTCAATTTTTTTATTTTTCTTGCTAAATTCCACTTTAATTTGACTATATATTACCTTCTGTTACAGCAGCTCTCTGCAGAGAATCTGAAATTAACATAAAGAAATGCTGTAATTTTCAAGTCTCTTGAGAAACAAAGTATGTCTGCACTTATGCAGTCCTATTTTAGACTGAAAATATTTCAAAATCTCAGATTTTTACTCAGTACATTACAACATATTTCGAAATCTCTGGTTGCATTTGACATTGCAGGTTGACTTCTTTATGTACAAACATCCCTCCTTGTTTGAAGATTCTCCAGTCAGACAGTTCTGGCTGCTTTTTGCTTTTCCTCTGTATTATTTTAAGTACTAAGAAAAGCTCTCTGTAGCACTATGGCTTGCCATGATTCTTGAACATCTTGTTTTTACACAGCCTGTCTTTGAACACCAGCAGAAGGGCTGCACACTATAAGAAATCACTTCTACAATTGCCAGCTCGCAGAAACTCCCTGCACAGCCTCATGTTGTCGGTGGGAAGGAGCCACACACTGCTGCTTGGTGGCCAGGAGATGTCACATTACCATTTTGCTCTGCCTCCCTCCCCAGCAGTCCCTGATGCTGCCTCCAGTCCAGGCTGTTGGGTGTAGGGAGGAGGGTGCCACATATGTGCCATGAAACCTAATGGCTGGGTGGGCTTTTCTCTTACTGCCTTCTGGGGAAAAAAAATATCAATCTGCTAGCGAAAACCATATGTAAAAAAAAAAAAACCTAGCAAGGAACTGGTAGTTAAAATGTTTCCCTCTCTTAACTGACACATCGGTGCTGTACATTGCCAAACAAAGGGAGTTCTGACTAAATATTTGTCTCCCACTCTCTCCCTCCATGAAAAATTAACATGCACAGGATCACTCTGATGAAGAACAGCATGAAAGGGGCTAACAGTAAAAGAGTAGTATAAAGTGACAAAATATTCATTAAGGATTGAAAAAAAGAAGGGTGGCTTTACACACTGCCAAAAGTTTTATTTAAACAGACTATTCCATCCTGCCCCCACTATACAGAACCACACAAGGCTGACACTAGAATAAATCTCAACTCTATAAAAAATTTACTGACAGCACAGACTACAAGAGAAGAGCTTGTTTACCCTCATCCTCCAGCTCCTGCCTTCCTGAAAAATTCAGCAGTTTAGTGCTGCATAAATCTGTGTAACACTTCCTGGGACTTCTCCATCCAGCTAAGAACTTTGGAGACACAGACACCACTGGCATTTCAAGGAAAGGTGGCAGTCCCTCACTTGCTGTGCTAGAGAACCCCTCCTCAAGACACCTAGAAAAGCAGAGGAGGTAGAGGGGCCAGAGGAAGGTGATATAATGCAGCTGTATCATTTTAATTTTCTAAGCTTGGGGCTGGTGGGAAAGAAGGGTAGGTGCACAGAGGAAGAGCATGCACCACCACCTGAAGGGGTTGGAATGGTAGCAATGCCGTGTTGCATATCAGGGACCACACTGAGGTAAAGAACTTCATTCCCAGTGTGCCTTACAGGGCTGTGGCATGCAGGCACCAAGGGAATCCCACCGTTCTTCCAGCTGCCACAACCCAGATACTCTCACACTGATTCAACTACAGCCACAACCAGGGCTCCTCTGGGCTTCTATTCATAATAACAGGATAATTTTTCAATCAAGCAGGTAACTCAGTACTAATCTCATGCCTGAAAGTTTCCAGTCTAAGCTACCCAACGACACCCTGGTGTTCGCTTTCCCCTTTTTGTTGGCATGAGGAGCATTTTCTGTGATAAAGGCTAGTGAAACCATAAGAAAGATGGCCAACCCGAATACTGCAAGTTTTTGTGAACAAACAGGCTGTACAAACATGGTCCAGGATGCTTTAGGCTCAGTTAATCCTACCTTGGGCCAGGATGGAGAACATGACCCAAGAGACCTTGAGAAAACCTCTCTATCTGATTCTCTTGTTTGTTAAAAGGGTATCAGCTGCCTTCTCCCCTTGCCTTTCCACCATGTAACACATTATTTTCAAATCTAGTTTAAAAATAAAGTTTAAGCTCTGAAAGTGCAAGAGAGAGTTGAAGCAGGCACCTTTTTATGGAAAACAAGATTTTACTTTTAAAGGGAAGTTATCCAGTGGAAAACATGCCAATGCTGAACTAATGTTGACATGAGTCAAAAAAAAAGAATTCATCATAGATTTTTTGGCATGTCCACCTCCACAATCCCTGGAGTCCTGTCCATGTGGTCCTGTGACACCAGAGAGTGACATACAGGAGATTAAACTGGGCAGTGGAACAATAAACAGAATGGACAATGTCTATCTGATGCCCAGCACAAACTGGTAACATTGAATTACAGTAATGTGGCGGTGGGCACTGCCCACACTCTGCTCAACACTCCCACTGAGGATTGATGAAAACAGCTCTCCCCAAGAGGTGATCTGGCAGATGATCTATAGTGAACAATGAAGTGCATGGTGGGGGAAGATAAACATGGGGAAAGGGCCCAGCCTGTGACTGGCCTTCCATGCTGACTCAAGGGCCATGCTGGAAACATGAGATCGCACTTGCGGGCAGCTTCCTTCAGCGTTCTTGCCATCTCCCTGGGAAGGGATGTGAAGGATTTTCTACCTTTGTATCAGGTTTCTATGGCCAGATTTTGATAGCGGGGGGCTACAGGGGTGGATTCTGTGAGAAGTTGCCAGAAGTTTTTACCATGTCCAGCAGAACCAAACTCAGGCAGCTCCAAGATGGACGTGCCACTTGCCAAGGCTGGGACATTTAGAAATTGTGGTAATGCCTTTGTGGTAACATATTTAAGAATTTTGAAAAAAGTTATTGCATATGTAATTGCAGCCAGAGTGGGGTGACAACACATGAGACGAACAGCTCTGCAAATACCAAGGTCAGTGGAGAAGAAGGGGCAGGAGGTGCTTCAGGTGCTGGAGCTGATTCGCCATCAGCCTGTGGTGCAGACCATGGTGAAGCAGCTGTGCCCTGCAGCCCATGAAGTTCCATGAGGATGCAGAGATCCACCTGCAGCCTGTGGAGAAGCTCCACACCGGAGCAGGTGGATGCCTGAGAGAATGCTGTGGACCCATGGGAGGCCTGCCTGGAGCAGGCTCCTGGCAGGGACTTTCAGATTGATGGAGAGAAGACCCCACACTGGAGCAGATTTCCTGGTAGGACTTGCGACCCAGTGGGGGAGCCATGCTGGAGCAGGGTGTGCTTGAAGGACTGCATCCCATGAAGAAGTGACCCTCATTGGAGCACTCTGTGGAGGACTGTAGCCCATTGGATGGACTAACACTGAAGCAGTTCATGGAGAGCTGTCTCCCGTGGGAGGAATGCCACACTGGAGCAGGGGAACAACTCCTCTCCCTTAGCAATAGGAGAAACAGTGTAATGAACTGACCATAAACCCAATTCCCTGCCTCCCTGCACTGCTGGAGCTGAGAAGGAGGGAGAGGTGGGGCGAAGGTGTTTTTAAGGTCTTATTTTGCTTCTCATTATGCTGCTCTGATTTTGTTAGTAATAAATTTAATTAATATCTCTAATTTGAGCCTGTTTTGCCTGTGACTGTATTTGGTGAGTGATCTCTCTGTGTCCTTATATCAACTCATGAACCCTTTGTCGCAATTTCTCTCTCCTCTGTCCAGCTGCAGAGGGGAGTGATGGAGAGCCTTTGGTCTTCAGTCTGGCATCCAGCCAGGATCAACTCACTACATCCTCCCACGTGTCTCCCTAGAAAAGGATGTTCTAGGCCATGCCAAAAATACCAGCATGGCATGTTTCCACACCACTGGCTCAATGGTTTGATCACTGCTCTGACTGTTCTGACAGGGTGAAAAAAGAGGCTGAGAAAAAAATGTCAGTTACATTTTATCTGGAGAATCATTTGACAAAGGTTTGATGGAACAGTGTAAAGCTTTCCCTGGTACTGGACTAGGACATGCACCGAACTGGAAGGAGGCCAAAGCGCAAAAATCAGAAGGGCTGTAAAAGATTCAAGTGGAAATATCTTTTAGTAAGAGACCTTTAATAGTTTATGCCCATTCTTGTTCTTGAGTGTTTAAAATACCTGCCCAGAAACTAAGGTTAATTATTGTCTCACCCTTAATCTTGGACAAGTCATTCCATAAACCTTTTTAACCTTGTGTTAAGAAAGATAACACTTCCAAACTGTGAGAACTTACCCTGAGTTTTTTGTATTTCTATTTAGCCTGGCTCTGACAGTAAGAGCTGCATCCAGAAAGCAAGCTTTAGAGAACCCTAGCAAGCTCTAATATCTCCTCAGGCAATCAGAGGTGTCCAGATCCCTAATCCATTGGCTTCTGCCTCCCACTCTGCTATGATACCCCCAAAATCTCACTGTATGGCAAAAGAGGAAGGGCACCAAGGCTTGTGGAGCCAAAGACCTCTGCCCCAGTGTGGGCCAGGTGTCCCCACAACTGGGAAAGATCCAGGGCACAGCACAGGGATTTCAGCACTATCCTCATGAGGATTTTGCAAGGATCAGAGAATCCAGTGCCTCACACCCGGAGCAGTCACAGCATCTCTCTGCTAGGAAACTAAACAGGCTTCAAACGACACATCAAAAGAACCCCCTGGCAAATGTTCAGGTTTTTAACCAAGTCCATTCACTCCTCAGAATTGAAGAAATGTTAAACATTTTTCATCATTTAGGTCCTTTAGGAAGCGACTTACACATCATGTTGAATTAGGATCAAACAGATGTGCTTTTCTCAAGACAAGACTTGGAAAACCTATGGGACAAAGTGCATATTTTTGTCCAGAAGGTTCTACTAGTTTTAAGGTTTTTGGTCAAATTTTGGACGTAAACAGGTTAACAAGAATATAGCAAAAAGATGCTGCAAAAGTCAGAGATGTGTCCTTGAATGCCTTGTTCTCTCCTGCCTTTAATTTTTTTGTCTTTTACTCCTGCTAAAAGACCCAAACAGCAGTGTTAAAGGGGAAGATTTCAAAGTATGTAAGTGTTATTAGATGAGGAGACACAACATATCATATGGAAACTGCAACTGAAGAGGAAAAGATTTCTATCATTAAAGACCCTGGTCTTGCCAAAAGCAAATGTAGATGAATGCAGACTGATAAGCCCTGAAACAAAGAACCAAACTGACAGACTATCAGCTAAAAGAAAGATTCTGCAGCATAAAAAGAGATTGGAAGTTATTACAGAAAAATCCTTTAAAGCCTTTAGCCAAGTATCCAGTTGTAGTAAAGAAAGTAAACAAGAAGTTAGGTAGTATTGCTAAAGGAATAAAACTCAAGGCTGTTGATATCACTATAATGACACAGCAGCTAAACTTGCAGAGAAAATACATAGCACACTTCAGTGTACACGCAC
The DNA here is from genome assembly GCA_013398115.1 of Falcunculus frontatus. Taxonomy (NCBI): domain Eukaryota; kingdom Metazoa; phylum Chordata; class Aves; order Passeriformes; genus Falcunculus; species Falcunculus frontatus. The sequence goes on along the minus strand of VZRV01002505.1, from coordinate 368,211 downwards.
TAGAGGAAAATACAACTTCCTTTTTGACAGGCTGAGCAACAGAGCTATGAAATACTAACAGCAAATGCCAGGTTTGAATCAAGCTGATAGTCAGAGGAAGTACCTGTGGTGCTTCCATCAGTCAATCTGATTTTTTAGATGAAGGATTATTTCAATCATTATTAATAGTTTAAATTTAAATTTTGGAGATGCACAGTTTACCACCACCATTAGAGAGTGATAAAGCAGAAATCTGATATTGAGCATACCCAAGAACTCTGGGTCAGAGTCATAATTGCTTCTGTAGGACAGACTGGCTACAAGTGAGTTTTCCCTTCCACAAAATGGTATCTTTTGTAACAATTGCTGTCCTTCTTGATATTTTTCTTCATCATTTTCCAACAAATACTGAAAAATAAGGAAGATGCTTTCCTTCTCTTCAGTTACAATGTGCTTTCCAGTCTTATTTAATAAGGGCAACCAGAAAGTCACTGAAATTGCTGGATTTTCTCTCATTGCCTTTGTTAAACTCCCTACAGGTCACTGAAGGTCTAATTAATTATGACCAGGACTGCATATGCCCGGGATATATGTCTTAAAAATAATATTACTGATTTGCGAGTTACACTGTTGCCTAATTTGGTACTGTTTAACATTAAAGCACTTCCCTTTCCTGCAGAGTAAGAAATTCTGTCCTGAATGTTCTTAGAGCATGGGATTTATAGGTTTCATATTTACCAGGTACAACTGTGTTTGTCTAACTGTTGTGGTTAAGGAATGGTATTCTCCATTTTAATAGTCCCACTAGAAAAAACCCACACCACTACTCGCTTCCCCTCCTCTTCCAGCTGGAAGCACAAAAGGCAAAGATCTCAGACTGAGATAAGAGCAATTTACTGGAAACAGCAGTGGAACCCCCTCCTTCGAATAAGTGAGAGAGTTCCTTTCCCCCACCCCTGGCAATGACATGAGTGAGATGGTGTTGAATAGCATTATTAGGGTCTTGGCCATGCACACACAGCTTCAGGCTCCCTCACAGCTACTTCAAAAAAAATAACTCTGTCCTTGGCCAAAACCAGGACACTAACTTTATTTAGAAGGGGAGAAGAAAGATTTGTCTGAGTGGGTTTTGTTTTATTTTGGTTTGGTTTGTGTCTTTTTGCAATACAATGAAAAAAACTCTATTCCTGAAAGTCTTTTCATAGAACTGAATAGTAACATATTTATCACAANAGAGATGTTCTTTGCTCCTGAAACTTCTGGGTTCAGTCTCTGATGGTGATCAACATGGACCTGCATTAGTAAGTATATATATATATATATATATAAAAATAAGTATATAACTATATATATATATGTTTCTTGTCAGAGAGACAAAGTTAAAAAAAAAGAAATGTCAATCCAAAAGTCATTCATTTAAAGAAATTTAAACAAATACATATTCATAAAGAGCTACAGGCTTTGATCGAGCATTCATCCCCAAATACAATTACCTCTGATAGCATCAGTAGAAGAAAATCTCTAAGAGTGGATTCCCTCACTGAAAATGGAACTTCTTCACCAGTTTCCAAAGGCTCATACAAGAAAACTGTTACAGAAAACATACAGCAGCTAATTTCAGAAGTTGGCAAAACACAGAAGGAAGAAAAAAGGTAGATTTCACTTTTCCTCTCAAATGTTTTTAAACAGCTTCATGAAGCTAACTGAAACAAGAAGGAAAACTAAATCCAGGGAAAAAGAAGCAGCAACATCCATTCAATGGAAGACTATACAAGAAAGAAAATGCAAGAGGAAACTAATATAGGAAATTAGTATGATGACGGCTTAAAAGCCCAGTAGCAGTAGCTTTCATGTTCTTTTAAAATATTGATGACTTTTAACACGAAATATATTTCTCTTGGTTGTCTGGTTGGTTGGCAACACTGCATGATGCAACATTTCTGTTTTGGACTTTGTTATCTGCAGGCCATCTCAGCCTAGTAATCACTCTGAGTTTGATACCAAATTTCCTCTGCCAGGTCTTCCACTGGGATAAGAATTGGAGTGGGAAGGCAGTCATTTAAATCATTGTTTACTCTGCTTGTAACACATGAGGTGATTTCATCTCTCCGAGCATCCTGGAGGCCCTTCTCAAGACCAGACCTGGCTGTTGTGCAGAGGAAGCCTGCAGCGTGCCATCGGCAGAGCTGGTGTGACACGGACAAGCGCCAGGGGCTTGACTGCCTGACCGATGGCAGATGCTCGCTGCAGAGAGCACCTTCAAGGCAGCACCATATGCCAGAAAGGGAGAAAGACCAACTGCATGCTGCAGACGGCTGCTCCCCAGCCTGCTGCCATCCACCCACGGAGGAGTTCAGAAAAGCCAGGCTTTAGGTTTGCATACACTGTAAACACACTACACCTTCAAGTCTAATGAGAACAGAGAGTATCACTGAGAAACAAGCATCAGGAGCTCCACCTTATCCATACAGCACTGAAATCTGGGCCTGTGTCTCCCTAAAGAGCAGCGTGAACTGCCGGTGACTGGAGAGGACTCCATGAAAGCTCAGCATGACTGAAAAATAAGCAGCTCACTGCCACTTTTCTGTACAGAAAGCTATTTCTAAATACATGAACTAATATGAACTCTGGGGCAGGTACCTTATTTTGTTGTGGATTCATACAATTCCCAAGAAAATAGGGTTTGGTCTATGACTGCAGCAGCGTAGCACTGCCACAGCAACAACACAAGAACAATGTAAATGGCAGTTGCAGCACTGAGATCCCGCAATACATCTGCCTGTGATTCACACAGGGACTCAGCAGATTCTCAAACAAAGCCTGCCATGAAAAAGCAATTTAAACTCCAAATCAGCTGAAGTATAAAATCCTTTCTCTCAAAAATTTTAAGAAAACAAAGCCGTAAGGAAGTGTCAAATTTATTATTAAAAAAATACAAAATGTTTCTCCATTTTTATTTTATGTAGAATTTTTCAAATGAAAGCAGCAGCCTGCTTTGCTGTGTTCGGAACTGCTTCCCTCTCCCAAAGTAAGTGAAAAATGCCTTTCACACAACAGCAAGATTAAACAGTTTATGCAGACTTTCTTGGTACTTCACAGAACACAGCATCCTAAGAATACAAACAATTAACACCGCTAATTCTTGTTATCTTTTTCTTTGAGAAATGGGATGCATAATAATTTGGCTAAATGGTTGAATACATTACACCTTACTTCCTCCCTGGATTTTTAAGAAGTAGATGAGTAAGCACATGAGTATCACTGCCTCACTCAGGCTAAAAGTCGTGTCCTCTCATGTTCCTGATCATACAGGTAACTTCCCCTTCCTTTTCAGTATTTCCTGAAAAAATACTCTTTGTGAAGCATGACAAAAAAAAAATACTCTTTGTCAAGAATGTGTTTAATGAAAATCAAATCCTTAGTGGAGAGAAGATGTAAAATATCATGGAAAACTATGACAGCAACTGAAGACATTCCCCAGTTTCCAGTGTTTTGTCGGCACACACACTGAGCTTACTCACTTACAAAGACTTGCATTATTCAAACACGCCTACAAGCTACAGGGTGGAAAACAAATCCTGAATTATAGTTTAATTAACTGCTAAGCCATATTCCCGGGGCCATCTGCCCTTCACTCAGAAGCCACCATTGGCACCCTCCCACATGACTAACAGCCATTAAAGGTCCTCTTGCCTTCAGCATCCCCTGGCACAAAGCAAATACTTAATCTCATATAACAATACCATCTAGTGGTAAAATATATTCATTACACTGGGAATCTCGTATTTTCCTACAGCACCACGGGAGAGACACAAGAGCAGAAAACATCTCCTTACACAAATAACTCTGCTCAGCACCAGAACAAATTCATAACTATTCATTTCATCTAAACATATTCTTAGCTTTAAGCACATTGCTCCATGTAGAGCAGATGAGCTTGTACTCCTCCAAAGGATATTAATGTATCAATGCCATAAACCATCACCTAAGGGGCAAAGACACCGAACCGGGCTAGGAGTCACTGCAAGGCACACCACTACCTGTTACAGGTGTGCTGGCCACACATTTGGAACAACACATGTGTGTCCACAGCTTCTCTATGAGATGTAACAATAACAGAAATGCAAATTTCTCCTGTTCTGAGCAGAGTAAATAGAGAAAAAAGTGCTTACTCCTCTCTACATAAAGACAGAAATTGTATTCAGCTGGCATCCTGAACCAACTTCCCCTGCATGACTCCACTTATCCACGATAGCTAAAATGAGTGAAAACTGAACATAAAGGGAAATTGTTACATTAAGTTGCAAAATCTTAGGAGAATGTGAATGGTTTGAGAGAGGAGAAAAAAGCTGGAGTGAGTCAGCAAGGCAGAGAGATGACTAGTGGGAAACAGCAACAACTTGTTTTACAAAACAATAAATACTGTTATATTGATGATGTAGAACTAAAATGCTATTTGACATGAAATAAAATTATTCAAAGACAGAATCCTGTAATAATGCAAGGGGACAATTTGCTCTACTTCAGTGGGCTTTGTGGGAATACTAGCACATTGTAAACGATGTATTAACAAAGAGCGCGTAGTTTTGAAGGGCAAATTTAGTCAATACTCAACCTGTAGGAACAATTTAGCACATAAAGCAGTGCCGTGCACAAGTCTGGCTTGTTATCAGCTTGACCTCTTGAATGTTTCTCTCTCAAAAAAGACCAGAAGCCCGAAAGCCGAAGCACCCTCACACCCACGGAAAAACCAAACTTGCACCCTATCAACTTACATAGAGATTCATTTGTGGCAACCTATAAAGTTCTGCTTGTACTGAAACAGAAGGTACTACAAAAACCACTGTATTGTTTGAAATACGTTCTTATAAAATCAATTGCTTTCACAAAATGTGATGGTCTAGAAATCTACAGCCTTTAACTGCAGCTGTTGTTTTCCTGTAATATACATATTCACAAATCTTGAAGACTATTTAAATGATTGTCCCCTTAATTATCTAATTCAGCAAGGTTTATAATGTAACTATCACCCCATGCAAAACTGATGCTCTTCGGAACCTCTTTTAAGCAGCCTTTCACTTAATGAAAAGATCAGCAAAAAAAGCAGATTTTCAAACATGAAACATTTATTAGCCAGCAATAACAACTTCCTATTAAAATTAGCAACAGCAGTGAATCCAACAGTTATTCAGAATGTTATTAAGAGTTAAGACGTTAACACGGGAATATGGTGATACCATCTTACAAATAACAAATAATGGCTAATACTGTGTTTTAAGAGATTCTGAAGGGAAATGTCATTGGAATCATTCTGTTTCTCTCCAACATATTTTACTGCCACCCTCAAATATACAATTACATTATCACAAGCTTCAATTTATTATTTTAGATATTAGTAGTAGTAACTCTAATACATTTTGGATTTTTAAATCTTTTCATAAAGCTCTTCTTATGGACAACTAAAATTAATTTGAAATTCGTTCTTTACAGAATCAATATTTGGTTGGTATCTGTAATTTATCAAGACTGTTTACGTAGGGAAAACATTAGTTTCATTGCTAAATTTGAGGCAGGAATTGATGTATTCTATTCCCCAAGGTCTCAAAAACGGAGTGAATTAGGATCTCAGGCTAGAATACTTGCTGGAACAAGATTCCTGAAGCAGCATACTTGCTCTGCTCAGTCCACCTGCTCAGTCCACCTGCACTCTGCTTCTCATACCAACAATCCATACCCAGGTCTCTAGAGAATTTCAGCCTGTCGGTAATGACTATGGACGAACATAATTTCATTCAATAAAATAAAAATCTAAAAGCAGTGCTTCAGAACTAAACTATACCACTGAATGAAATTCCTTTTCATTTTTCATTTTCAGGGGAAAGTTATATTTATAAACAATTCTCTATTCCTTGCTGTTATTTGCATTTAAATGAATACCTTATGAAATAAATTTCTTTACACAGAATATCAGACTGTCATAATTGTTATAATCATATCATAAAAAAACTTCTTGCATATTGTAGAAGCACTAGTAGTAGCATTCAATCATGGAAAGTAGCTTTCCATCATTCCCACCTTCATAATTCTTAAGAAAAAAATTGCAAGGGATCGATCATCACATGGCATACAAAAGCAAATATTGAACAGGAAAATATTAATATCTGTGGATATTTATTACAGAATTATAAATAAAATTTCATTTAATTGCTTAATATCTTCCTGTCCTAAAAACTGACAAATGAACTTCCTAAAATGTTTTAGTTATTCAAGAGATACAACTGAAAATTTTCATTATACAATTTCCAAGATTCCCTGATGTCTGCTGAAAGCGCTTCATGGCAGGACACAAGCAGTCAAGATTACTGAAGGTGTCAGGGACAACTTTGTGCTAGAGGTGCTGGGTGACCAGGCAGGGCAATGCTTGCCAGCATCTGCTGTTCACTGACAGGGAAGAGCTGCCTGGGATGGGGTAGTGGGAGGCAGCCATGGTTGTACTGACCATGCAATAGTGGGGTCCAAGATTCTGGCGAGTAAGGAGCGGAGCATTGCAGAGTTCTAGCCTGGGGCCTGTCCTGCTTAATGTTTTCACCACTACCTTGGAGGAGACAGCAGAGTGTGCACTCATCTAGTTTGCAGATTAACACCTAACAGAGAAGAGCTAGTTGATATGCTGGAAGGCAGAGCTGCCTTTCAGAGAAATGAAGGCAGGCTAGAGAAATGTGCTGAAAAGAACTGTGAGAAATTCAGCAAGGAGAAAAGCCAAGTGCTGCCCTACAAAAGGAAGCCCCTCTGCTGCAGCCCAGGATGTGGAGGGATAAGCTGGGAAGAAGTTCTGCAGAAACTGCCCTGGTGGGCAGCTGAGCATGGGCCAGATATGCGCCCTAGCCAGAGGGACAGCCAGCAAAACAAGAGAAGAAATCATCCTCCCTTAATCCCCCACTCAGCACTCACTAGACTTCATCTAACTGTGTCTAATACTAGAAAGACATGTACAAACTGGAGGGAGTTTAGCAGAGACCCCCCACGATGCCTGAGGCTGAAGCACTTATCCTACAATGAGAGACTGAGAGAACAAGGACTTGCTTAACCTAAAAAAACTTTGGGGGAATTTAACAGCAGCCTGCCAGTGCCTACAGGATGGTTAACAAGAAGATGGAGCCAAAATCTTCATGGGATGAGGAAAAGAGACAATGGATGCAGCCTGAAACAAAAGGTTCTGGATTTTTATTTAAGTATAAAAATTTCACCCTTAAGGGCAGTCAGGCAGGGGAGCAGGTTGCTCAGAGAGGCTGTGCAGCCCTTCCTCTTGGATGTTTTCAGGACAAGACTAGGTAAAGCTCTGTGCAACTCAGTCTGACTACAGACCTGACCATGCTTTGAGCAGGAGAGTTCTTTGAGGTCCCTTCTCCTGAATTACCCTGTGATCTTATGGCCCTAAGACTAAGTGATAAGCTATCTCCTTCTTATCTTCCTATAGGATGCAGCATGTATGCTGGTTAATCAACTAGAAGCAAATAGCTTCCATTAGTTTGAAAGCAGAGTGATCTCTACCCATGTTAAAATTAGCATTAATAAATACAACTAAGGTTTTACTGTCAGTGTTCAAATACTTCCATTTTGGCAGTTTACACATTGCCAAACATCCCTTATGAAGTTTTGCTGCTGTTATGAAAACAATCATGCAGATAATGGATTACATTTTCAACTCCCCAGTAATAATAACCCTCAAAACCATCTGGATATTCCAGAGTTTGAGGATTCATTGACCACAAAGAAACTGATGCCCTTTTCAGCTGACATTAGTTATTTTCTCAGCTAAAAGAAGAGGAAGAATACACATGAAGATTTGCACTACCAAGGTGTACATCTGTTCTGTTCCAAGATCAGACCAAAACTACTGTTTATTTACATAAAGATTAGTCACCACAGATTTTACTTCATAAATCATCTAGGGTATTTCCTTATTATGACATTTATTAGCAACCAAAAACTTCAAGAATTCTTGGAACACATGTTAGCATTATATGCCCCACTACACATCTTATATATGAGCAATTAAGAAACTACTTCTACATGAACTGCAGTAAGCTTTATGGCAATCTTCACTAATTCCTGGGGAAAAAAAGTTCACTCACCCTGGAAACCTCAAATTTATTCTCGTTCTCTGGAGCATTCTGACTTTTTAACACATATTAGGCCACAGTCACCATCATAATCACAACCTAAAAATAAATTTAACCAGGTAAAAGTTATAATGTTCAACTCAACATTACAGCACACTTGCTCTGTTACCTTTGCAACCTTGTGTCTCAGCCAATAGACTGAAGATATTTTTCTCTGTGTAATATTTATCCCCATGACAAATGCAAGGAATAAAATGATGTTTGGACACAAAATACGTAAGTACATACATAATCCAATTTGAAGTACTTTTACGTGGACCATATGTATTCCAGGAATATAGTTCAAACCTCATCTCTTTCCATTTCTCTCATCATGGTACACTGTTTAAATGTGAGATCCTCTCACATTCCTGAACAGGTAATATGTAGAAGTGAGCTGTCGATGCTTCAGATCAAGTACACAGGACTGCTCTGATGCTCCCATGAAGAGGAGCATTAATATGACAAAGTGAATATTTCTAATATTTCTCTAAGTCCTTCTTAAGTTGCTAGTGAGGTCCATTAACCTAATCATAGGATCTGAGAGATTTTCTTCAATTCTCTTTTTGCTGAAACTCTCACCTAATCCCTGTCCTTAGTGAAAAAGTATCCAACCACTCTCCCTTGTTCTACCCTGTGCCCTTGAAGCGTCCCTGTAACAGTCATTTCAGCAATTCAGAGTGCAAGAAAGACACTGCCATGAAGATGAACAGGGATTGAGGTCAGCTTCTTTTTATGGGCTGCAGAAATCAAATGGAAATACCAGTGGCTCTGTTAAGGCCAGTAAATATGAATTTCCATGTTGCATCAGAAGAAGATGGCCTGCTACTGTATTCCATCCTGCACAAAACATCCACAGAATACTTTAAATAAAGCTTACAAATTACTATATGTGACAAACCTTTGCTCTTTACAGAATTAAATAAAAATTTCCAAAATTTTTATCTTTGCATTTTCTGATCTAGGTAGCAAGTGTAAACAGCATAAACAAAACCAAAACCAAACAAACTAAACAAAAAACAAGCTCCAGAGGCTTGTGTAATACCAGGTTCTAACAAGAAAGATCTGAAATATGAAGCTGTGCCATAACCTCTATTTTCTGCTTCCAACTTGGGACATCTTACAAGGACACAAAGGGAGAAGTTTCGTTTGGACGTATTTTTAAAACCTTAACCACATAGCTCAAAAAAATACAAAGTTTATTTTATTATTTAATACAAAGTTAGGTTGATTATAAAATAGAATTACAGAAAAAGACTGAATCCCCAATTATATTGTTTAGAGTTGTTCTGCAGAAGTTTGATGATTTGGTTCAGGTTTCCTCTTACATATGCAAAAGAAAAATGAAACACGGAGCATAGCCCTAGAGAGAGAGAAGTGATCTTCATGGTAGAGTGGCACAAAGCTGACACAAAAAATCCTCTTCAAAACTTCAGACATTCTCAGCAGAACCCTTTAATGGAAAGATTTGGTTTTGAAGACTAACAAGGATAAGGTACAGATCATCTGCAGGATGTCTCAAAGCACCTAAGGTGCATGCTCTGAAATGCACACCCTCTGGATATGTCTGTTGGTTCTTATTGACATAGGAAAAGTCATGGGAGGACTATGATAGCAGTCCAGAGCAAAGGCATACTATGAAATTTTCTAAAGAAAATAATGATTTTTGGATATCTGAAGTAGTCCTTAACAATTTGTCCTCTGCTGCACTGACATACGGCCTCACTGTGGTTCTGAGTACCTTTGATACACCACTGAATTATTGTTCCTCTCAAAGAGCATTTTAGAAGCACAATATATAGAGAAGTGTTTCAGTATACAGGAGCTTAGATCCGCCATACCCTGCTCTGTGGAAAGCTCACTCAGACCTCGCTTTATCCTTACACAGTGCCTGAGAAAAATGAGCAGTTTTTCTGGGAAACAGGCAGGGAACCAAATCACAAAATCACTAAAGTAACTAAACGTTATTAAGATTATATTTCAGAATAAAGATTCGGTTTCCTCATCTTCTTAGCTACCCTCTATCTCTCCTTTTCCTAGTTTGGCTGAAATTAAAGTGGGGTTTCTTGTCCAAGATTATTGCCTCTCATGGAGGAGGAAAGGAACCAAGGAAGAACCAAGACTCTCCTCTGCAGCCTTGCAGGCCTCAGAATTGCTTCATTCTTTTGCACTTGGACATGATACTATGAGTGAGGATTATTTAGTGAGAATTTAGCATCAGGAGAAATACTAAATGCACAAGCTGCTTATTTCATTCATAGTTATTCTTTTGCTATTAATAACATAAAAAGACTGATCACAGTAATATTAGAAGACACAAAATTTGGAATGAGAGAGTTCAACACAGCAGTGCATCTCTTCTGCCTGGTTTTAGTGCTTCAGGGTGCACTGAGGGACACTGTCACCCAGGTTCCTGTTCCTCTGAACCTATAATAAACAAACACCAGCATGTACGTCATGTCAGCTTGGGCTTCCTGAGTCTGCACACAAGCTGAAACCATGACTCAGTGACAGGGACTATCTCACTGCTCCCTCGGAACTGTCACAGGGGCACAGTCTGTAATGCTTTCACAAGCTAATCCAGAAAGAGGGTGTCAAAACAACACCAAAGGTGTGCAAAATGGGAGTCTTAGCACAGAGGAAAGCAAGCAAAAGGCAGGAAGACTGGCGAGGTGCAGAGAGTCCAAGTTACAATACATACAAATCAATTTAGGGACAAACGCTTTATTCTCCCCATGACCTCCACACGAGTCCCCCTGACATTACAGACAGCTGTGGAGGTTGGCCTCAGCCTGTACTCCATCTGACAGACTATCAAATAAATGCAGAATCTCGCCTTGTCCTCTTCATGAATTTGCCATGCCAGATCAAAGAAGTGGGAATTTGGGACCAGTGCAGTACTGATGCAGCTGGCAGAGTTGTTTGAGAGGCTAAATTCAACCTTCGCTTGGTCGAATAACTTAATTGTGCTTACTGGGAGTCTGCTTTTTAAAAGCTTCAATTCTTTCTGCTGCCAAGAATCAGAGTTTGCTTTCAGCGTGAAATTATCTCAGGGGAAGGCTTTTCTGAGCCAAACCAGTCCAAAAGTATTCTTAATTGCTTTCCATGCTCTTGTGAAACATGAGATTATGCAGCAAATCCACATTCCAAACCAGAAAAATTAAGGAGAGAGAAAGGTGAAAAAACAACCTGACAGAAGAAAATAATACTCTTAACCACATACCCTAAAGAACAAAATGCAACTTCAGATGTTAAGAGTTTTTAACAATCATTGTGCTCTCCATGGAAAACTGCAATCAGGTTACATTAACAATGGAACATAGACTATGCAGGCCTATTTAAATAAGAATTTCAAATAGAATACTATTTGAAAACTCTTTGACTGGTCTATACAGATGCGTATTATATTTTACTTGTAAATTTTCCCATAAATTTAACTGAACTTAGAGAGAGCCATTTGAAGGGTAAATAAATTTTCCTTTGTCTTGATTTGCTTTTATTAATATGTCAGAAAATTCAGGAAAGATGAGATTATCTTTCATGCTAGAATAGCAATGCTGACACAACAATATCCAAACTATCATTGAAAAACATTAGTCTACAGATAGTTTTCATCTATTGTACTGAACTACAAACATATTTCTTCAGGGTTTGGCAGCAATGCCTCAATATGAAGGTAGACAAAAGGAGCAGTGGAATACAGCTTCTGTAATCAACAGCTTTATACTCTTCAAAATGTCTAGGATTATGTCAGGAAAATTCAGAGAATTTCTCAAGTTTAGATAACAAGGAACTAGAAAGCTTTGAAGACAGATTAGTGAGAAACAGAATGTCTATAAGTCTTATGAATCATTTAATACAGATATGGGTGCAGATGGGGCAAACAGATATCAGTCTAAATCATACAGGATGTGACAAGTTTTGTCTCTTCAGTGATCCTTCTGTCAGCTTGAATAATTTGCAGAGGAATATATCTGGTTTCCCCCCTCATCTACAGAGGCATCTCATTCTGTCATTCAGTAAATATAAGTATCCAAGCGGAAGCCCTTTCTAAATCTATTCACAAACACACTCATGAGTATGTCTGATAATAATTGTACAGGAAGCTCTAAGCATTGAGGTGACTTAAATACTTACTTTAAAAAAAGGTATGATTTATAAATGTTCCCTGATCATTTTCTCGGTAAACAGAATACGAGAAGAGCAACCCACAATTAGTGGCAGCTCAACCTAAAGTCAGGGGATGTCAGTATACTAAGAAAATTAGGAGTCTGACATAAAATCTTTCAGGCTCGAAGCAATCTTAGGTGAGACACTTGCTAAAACAGGCAGATGACAGGAACATGCAATACAGGTTGGCCCATGCACAACATATGAAATACTCCCACCTACAGCCATGTTTAAAATTAGCATGCCACTCACCAAAAATAATAACAGTTTTTCAGTACATGATGCCATTTCATATTAGGTTGGAATGAGTTGGGCTGAAGAAATGCACATAGAAAAGTAAAAGATCTGTAGTGTCTCCACTATTCTGTATAAAATATACGGTATCTACAGGACTCATAAGCTTCCATGGTAAGGTGTGTCTGCTTGGAGGCTATTTGGATATATTTGACCAAGTCCTCAATTGGAAAGTAGATTTTATTAGATTCAATCTCATTAAATAATTTAATATTAAATTTCTACTAGATTAGACATATATTCTCAGAAGCTGGGATATTTTCAAATTCAGATTGTATAGTACCCTGTAAGTTAGACATCTATCATCTATCAGCACTGAGCCTGTCAGAGTTCAATAAGCATTTGGACAGTGCTCTTAGGCACATGTGTGATTCTCAGGGTGTCCTGCACAAAGCCAGGCGTTGGACTTGATGATCCTGATGGTTCCCTTCCAACTCAATATGATCTGTGAGGCCTTAGATGCAGCATTGTCTGAAATACTAATGGAGATACACAAAATCAGTTTAGCACCTCTTAAATGATTTAACAAATAATTCTTCTCCAATGGTGCTGTTTCTAATGGAATCACACATACTATTGATCACAGATAAAAATATTACTATATAAAATTATTTTTCATAAGATTTGCAGAACACGTCTTAATCCAAAACAATGTTAAGAAAAGTCTAGATTCTACAAAGTGACTTAATTTGGTAAATTTATCTTATTTGAATTAGGGGTACTTTTAACAGAACTCTGTGTATCAGGGTTGAACTATTCACATTACTCTTACTGTATGAGAAACTTAAAAGAATTTAGAATGTAAGATGATTGATTGATTCATTCATTGATTGATTGATTGATTAATCATAGGTGTGCAGCATGGTACAATATCATGAATATATTTACTTTTAATAACTGTTGAATGGGACATTGATGGAAATGCTGTACTGTGCACTGTAAGGTACTACATATTACAAGCCCATCTGCAGAGTGAATGAAAAGGAACAAGGAGAAAAGTTCCCCAAACCTCCCTTTTTCACCCCTCAGTACTTTGGGAAGAGAACTCATTTAGAAAGTAACACCAGGGTCTATAAGCTAGATCCCAAGCAACTACCAACAAGTACAAAAAAAAAATGACATGATTTTCACATTGTATTTTCTTAAATTAGTATAAAAAGGCCAGGCCCCACATTAGTTACCTTCAGCAGAGCTGTACAAACATTGGATTTTGTAGCTGAGGCAATAAGGAGGGGAAAAAATAGAATAAACCAAAAAAAAAGGTTTCTCTTCAGCAAACAAGAATTACAAAAATTCTATTTAAACTTTTAAGTTTTGTCTGACTCAAAAGGGCATTTTTTATGGTTTTGGTGTCACACTTTTCAATCATTGTAGAATTCAGGTCACTTCAAAAGAAAAATGTCATTTCAAAGTAAAATTCAAGTAAGTTCATTTCTATAACATTAGAAAATTGTGTAGGCTTGAATATATGGATGTTTCCCTTAAAACCTAAGAATATTTTTATGTTTCCAAAAATCCCTTTTTATCCCCAACCAAATCTGTTTCCCAGACTGGAACCCATTTCACATTTCAGCCTCTCCTTACCACATCACTGAACCTGCAAATCAAGCAAAAATGTATCTCAGGATATGTAAAATAAAAAGGTTACACTATGTAAATTAAAATCTCCAAATGCTGATGCTACATTATTTCATACTGTTGTTCACTGATCTTTTCCATCATTCCCTTTTCAAAGGACTGTGTGTGAAGGCTCTAGAAGAGGTGATGTTAACATTACACTCAGTGGTATTTTTCTCTTCTGCAATAATTATACAGAGAGAAAGTCAAAACAAGTGTAAAGACTCATGAAAGATTAGCAAAAGGCGCACATGCAAGTAGAACTCTTGTGATGACATCTATAGAGGAACATCACTGGTAATCTTATGTTTGGCAAACCGAAACCACAAAAGAAGGTATTAGAAGACTGGACAAAACCCTCGGCCTAATGCAGCTCTGAAGGGAACTCACAATTGGCAGATTGAGATGGGAAAAAGCTGTTCCACTAAGATTGTCATGGTATGCATAAATAAAAAATGCATATAGGTACACCTTCATGCTCTGGTCACTCTTGAGGTATTGATTTCCAAAGTCCCTTGGAAGATTTCCATAAATGCTGCATGGCTAAATCCCAGAGACAGCAATAAAAATCTCAAGCATCCATTCAAAGTATTTAAAGACTGCTTACTTTTGAGTCTCATTAGGTATAGTGAAATCTCAGATCTGTACTCAACAAACCATATGCAATGCAAAAGAGAGAGCTTTTCACATCATGGAAAAAAAAAGAACAAAACTTAATACAAAGTTTAAAACCCTTCTAAGTAAGAGTAAGCATTTTGAAAAGTTTGTTCCATCCATGTTTGACTGAGCAGAACAGAAGCTTAAGTGTAAGCTTGTGAGGATTTTATTGATACTGATAACCTTTTATTAATCTAAACTTTATGTTAAAAATTGGTTTCTTCCCTGTATTTTCAAGCAGGACCACTGTCTAGAGTGGGAGATTTTCCCATCATTGTCACTGATACTTTCTAATTTCAGTTTGTTTTCATCTCAGTTACAGGGCCATGAAAAATAGATCAATGCAAAGTCTTGAAAAAATTATAAATAACATTAATCACATTTACAGTTAAGAAACAGCACGGTTCTGTCCATCTAAATGAGCATCTTAAATTGTGTTTAAAATTCAGCATTTTATAGAAAAGTTTGTTATGATTCTTTTAAAATAATTCAAAATTAACTTCTAGTAGAAGAGAAAATCATCAACTGAAACACCTGTACAGAGGTATAACACTGTTTATCCTAGCTGGTGTTGAGGTGATATGTGGCTTCCATATCATGCCTCACATTCACACTTAATCAGAGAAACAAAAGACGTTTTTTGAAAACATTTTCCCAAACAGCAAGCTTACAACTCCTTTATTAAGAGCTCCTACAGAATTCAAATATTTTCTGAGGACTTTTACTTTACTTCACAATCCACAGAAAGCAGACACAAGAGAGGCCTTCCCCTTACCAGAAGGCAATCTACTCTTCACAGGCGTCTCACTCTGGAAATCCAGTCTGCCTGCTCATGAGAACAGTTGTACAGGACAAGACTGAAAGTACATCTCCTCCCATAAATAGTTTCTAACAGTTGTCAACTGCAGGAGCCTTGTAAGAAGTTTATACAGAGCTTGTAAGAGGGTAAACATGCGGTGATCATTTCTTCATGCTTGCAACTTCAAGCAATTTGCATCTCAGTTAATTCCTGAGGCAGAGAGGGCATTTTTTATTTTTCGTAAGAAATTGGTAGAATTTTCTCCATGGAAGTGACCGTTTCTGGAGTCAAGTACACTTTTAGAGCCCACAACAATTTGCAGCATGCAGTTCTGCACCTCAACTACAAACCATGCTAAGAACACCCTCTGCCTCTCTACAAGACCCACTGTTGTTCTCCCCTTTCTTCTCCATCCACATATACTTTGGGATTTCTTTCATACTCTTTCATCACTTTGTCCAGCCTAGGGTACTTCAAAATTTCCTGGTCCCTAGCTGATCACTCCTGCATGGAAGACAGCTGATCTGCTACAAAGCTTGAACTCTCCAAACATTATGAGTTACATATGCCACTTGCCTGTCATACCCATCTCAAGATCAAGAAAATTTCAGGGCTCTTCCCAAGAGAGACTTCCATTTTTGTAATTAATATTCTTGTCCTCTAGTTTTGTTATGTGAGGAAACCATAGGTCACAGTATCACCTTATTTGGGTTGAATATTTACAGTCTGGTGCACCTGTCATCTTACTGTTTCCCTAGATAGTTAAGATGCAAGCTCAGATAAACAAAGATCAACAGCACCACCTTGAATCAAAATCTGTTATCAATTACACTCAAAAAAGCCTAAAGAATCCTGGAAGCACGTTGTAATGCATTCCCTTCAACCCACACTGCTAAGCGTATGAAACATCTAGGAGTCGTGACATTATTTTCAATTATAGGAGTTTGAGTGAGATCCCCAGCTAAGAGAACATGCTCTGCCAAGTGCCTGAAGAAAACCATAACCTCCATAGGGCATCACCTTGGAAGGTACAGGATCTGTTGAGAGCCTGAAGGAATAATTAACAAGAGATGGTCACAACACTGCAGACAGATGGCAAGGAACTAGCCAGGGAGAGTAGAAGTTCTCCTACAATGCCTTTTTGACAATTTTATGCAGCCTCCCATTCCAGAATAATCACATACACTGAACCCAAAATTAAATACTTTCCACAACCAAAAGGCCACCTTAGTCACCATACCTGTTCTCTCACAAAGCTCAGGTTGAATTCCAAAACAGATTTCTGACTTTGGAGGAAAACTTAAAGGAAAAGGTTTCTATTCAGATCCCTAGCAGAATAATGACATTTTCCAAAAGCATAAAAATGAGCTAGAGTTGTTACTCTCTGGTAGTGGTTTTTTTTTTTTTTTTCTATTTTCAACTTTCATTGGGAATCTCAATTTATATCACAGAGGGATCTGTCTCCTACCTACAATGGGCAATTTGTCTTTTTCTGTTTGAAAAATACTCTCAAGAATGTGTCCCTACACATGGGAAACAAGATTGCATTAGAAACCCTGAGTACAGGTAATTCCTTCACCCAGATATCTTCTGGCATACACTGGATGAGATACTCAAAATGCCCATCAAAATCATATGCTCATCCAAGAAAACAGTTAGGTTAACTGTCCATTTACAAAGATTTTTTTTCTCAGAATAGTGCAAGTACTCAGAGAAAGACTGCCACATGAAGTTTTGTCAAGATCCTTGCTAATTTCAAAAATCTCAAACAAAAATTTTATTTGCAAATAAAAACAGGTATAAACAACATTGGCCCAACTTTGTACAAAATCTCCAGGTTTTGTCACTTCTGCAAGCAGCACATTTAGAAAGACTTTCATGGTGGTTTTGAACCCTGAGTATTCAAACACAGGTGTGAGGTCTTTTAGAATGTCACAAGTTTCCAGAGAGCAGTTTTAAAATGTGAGCTGTAATAAAGCTCTGCAGAGATGACTGTTTTCCCTGAGACATTACAGGGTGTTTTCCAGTCTTTTTCGGAGGCTGAACACCCATGTGTATTTCTGCTCACTCACTGACACAAGCCACTGTCCTAAAAAAGGTCTCAGCACCTGGTTTGGTGCAAATTGAGCCCACCTTCTGCCGAAGAAGCAAGAATTCTCATGCAATAACGAGTGTAGCAAGTACATACTCTCAAATGTTTTCACCAAAGCTGGTAGAGATAGAGACATCATTTGCTGCACCCCTTTGACAATGCCATTATTTGACTTCTCAGCGTGTCTTGTGAATGATACCATCTCCCAAACCTGACTTCAGTCTCTCTTACACATTGAAGAAATATTATCCTTCTCACAGTTATAATCTTGTTATAAACTGTGTGAAAACTTGTATGAAGTTACGCTGCTGGAAAGCAGCCTAACTTATCTGCAGTTTCCAGGAGAAAACCTTCTTGTATAATGCACCAGGACAGATCCTGGTTCAAAAATAAAAGGCTACAATGTCTTACGTAAATCTGGAGGTTGAGTGAAGAAAGGGCAGCGATCTGGAGGTCATAAATATTCTGGCTATGCTCACTCCATATGCTCTGAAGTTCAACTATAAATAGCCTTCAAATTGCTACACACTTCAAGAAAGTTGAGTAACTCAGCTTTCACTTTGTAATGTGAGGGTAAAAGTCTAATAAAGCCACAGAAGGGCAGAGGAAAAGAGCTGCTGAAGCCATGTAGACATCTGCTGAAAGGGTCCTAGCTGTGAATTTCCATAGAGAGAACCAGCTGGCTTTAACACAGACAAAGAAATGAGAAAGTACAAGGCCAGGCAGAACAAGGTCAGCTCCGTGTGGGGAGCAAGCAAAGCAGATAACACTGACGTGAGTGGTCTATAAGAGGCAGAAAGGAACAGCCACATACACCTCTGCCTCCACACATATAATTCCCACCAAATTCTACAGCCAGTTATGACTTTAGACTATTTTCTTTTTACATATCAATACAAGTTTTACATATTTATATGTTTGGGATCAAAACTACTGAAAAAAGAAGCTGGGTCATCTGCTACCCTTTTCCGGCCAATTTATTAGTAAATTTTATTGGCTTTGAAACACATTTCCAAGTAAAACTAACTGATGTGCTGGATGCTACCTGTAGCCTTCTGGTTCCCTCTTTTGAAAATTTTTGTGTTCCTTCCAGCTGCTGGCACTGCCTACACAAACCATTATTCCTGGGCATCCTAGGTAGCAGCAGCTGAATTTGGACACAACCACCAGCCCTTACTGTGCCAGAGTTGCTTCTGTCATACTGCCCTTGCAACAGCTCTCACTGAGTTCTCAATGTGGCAATGGAAAGGACTTTGTCATCTGTTTGACTTCATGAACAAATGCCATCCATCACCTCGGAAACCACTTTTCCCACACCCTAAAATTACAATTTTGGATAGAGACTGAATTGTAAATAAATATCCCAAGAACACTCAGAAGAGAAGCTGACTCTTTTCCCCTTCCATAACATCAAAGCAGGTGAGCCACAGCAAAAAGCAAGAAAAGAATATAATCAATATTAGCTCCTTATTGGTCATTCATATTAGCATGTTACTTGTATTTTGACTGTTACATTTAAAAGTCCTCAAAATATCCAAACAAACAAACAAACAAACAACAAAACCCAAAAAACCCCACCAACATATTATATCTTACTTCTTTTTCAAGGACATTACCAAAATAATCTCAATTTCAATAATCTCCCTAGCACATTTATTTTGAAAATAAAACTTTTTTTTAATGAACAGTCTTCTCTTCCAGGCAATCAAAGAAAAGCAGATTATGAAGTCTAGTATTTGATCCATTTTGCACAGGCATGGTTCAGAAAACATCTATGCTTAGGCCACAGATCCATACATATATCACTTCCTCTCAGAAGTCTCTCGATGAGGTAAGCTCATTGATCTAAGATTTTGTGGATTTAAAGTTTTTGAAGGGCAGCCAAAATTTTCACATCATCTTTCTTCTCTTTCCAGAACTTGAGGTCTCGCTTCTTTTTCCTAAAATACTTAGACATATTTACATTGTAAACAACATTATGCTGAGAAGTATGAAGTGGGAAAGGTCGAAAAAAGAAAGGCATCCTTAACATTTTGGTTTGTATTTCAAGTTAACTATTGAGGGCAGATTTTATTCTAAAAATATGTCTTGAGCTCTGTACTGAAAAACAATGTGGGTTCATTTTCTTTGTTTGTTTGTATGTTTTTTTAAGTGTTGCCACATTCCTCTATCTGGCACTCTTTGAAGATGCACAAGTTCAATTGCTTGGCCCCTATGTTTACTGTAAAACACTTTCTGATAATATGGGGATGACCTTTCTCCACAGAACTGTCGTCTCATGAACACTGTCTCTCCCTAAGGCCTTTGAAGGACACATCATAACTGAAGTGGGTAATCTAATTGACTACATAAAGATTCTGAAAGCACTTACTCTGCTTCAGACAGAGCACAAGAGTTGCACACTCTGCTGGACTACTCATCAGTGTTAGGTGTTTACTAAGACTTCAGTCTTTTTCCAAGAGTCAACTACCCCCAAGCAGCTTCTAAATGGCGGATGTCATCTCCCATGGAGGAGTATGTTTTTCTTCAACCTTAATTAGTACCATGTCAAAGAACACATTTCATACCCAACTTCTCTGTTTCTGGAGAAATTTCAGTCCTCCAAACTGAAGGGTTGAAAATCAGTACCTTCAGTCCGGACCTAAAAAAAATACAAAGCCTGATTTGTAAATCATCTGCCTACAAAATGAGGGGTTCCAATTTGCATAAGTCATCACAAGCACTCGGTAGTGCTCTAGTGCACCTGGTATGAGACACACAATATATATCCCCAACAGAGGACAGTAAATTTCCAATACAAGAGGCATCAACAATACAGCAATCTCATGAGATCAAACAGAATGTGTAAAAGATAAGATTCATAAAATGACATACTTTTTCCTTTAAAATTCAAACACATCAATACAAGTTATCCAAGTCACCATAGATAACTGCAAGGCTACACAAGCTCTCATTTTCCATAAATGAAAATTGCTCTCCAAATTATGATGTCAAAATACAGCATTTTCAATAATTACAAGCAAGGTCACAAAAGCATTCCTCTGTAGAATTTTTAAAAATTCAACACATATGACGGATCAAAATCTGTTAATCCTGAACCACAGAACAATCCGAAAGTTTAATGACCTGGTTCCAGGACAGGGCAAATTTTTGCTATAGTCAGGAAGGGGCATGGCTAGGACACAGAGATTACTTTATACCACCCCACATCATTTTCGGGAGGGAGCGGGGGGAAGTGGCAGGGAAGTGCTCCCTTCAGGGTTGGCACAGCTTGGAAAAGGGAGTGGCCAGGTATTGCCTGTTGTCAGCGGGGTTCTGTGTGAATCATTCTTTTCTTGCAGCCTCTGTTATTAGTACTGTTGCTGTTGCTGATCGTTTTCTCACCTCTACTGGAAACTGTTGTTTCCAGTAAATGTTCTTATTTCAGCCTGTGATCTTCACCTTTTGTGCCTCCAATTCTCCTCTGCATCCCACCACAGGAGCAGGAGAGTGAAGCAGATGAGCAGCACACAGTTTGGAGAGTCCCAGTGGGAGCACTAAACTGGGGAGTACCATTCCTAAACCAAGACATTCGATCCGCCGGTTTTTTTCTGTTTGCAAACCAGGTTCAGATGTATTTATGGACCAACAAAAAACACCTGCAGAAAACTCAGATTTAGTCCTTGGGATAACATGCAACTACCCTGATAGCTTTGTCTCCCATGACCAGGAAAAGTGATTCAGACTCTGTTTGGATTAGCAAAGGTGAATATTGCTCCAAGGTCGTTTCACTAAGGATTGAAACAGTGAATGTCACAACTCAAAATGCATTGAATTTCGGTCCTCCC
Source organism: Falcunculus frontatus (assembly GCA_013398115.1). Taxonomy (NCBI): domain Eukaryota; kingdom Metazoa; phylum Chordata; class Aves; order Passeriformes; genus Falcunculus; species Falcunculus frontatus. The sequence continues at coordinate 346,614 of VZRV01002505.1, read as the reverse complement.
ACTTGAGAGCCACATCTTTTCATCTCAAGGCTGTAACAGCTCTCTCAAGCATCAGAAGTCCACAGTGATTCTAACCTTGTAGCTGACACAACAGCATCCCCTGGCTAACTAAGCTTTCTAACTTATGCACAAAGGCAAAGGACCTTCTTGTCACCTGTACTGCATAACTGCTACAGTCACTGAACTAAATAAGCTGAACTAGAAATGCCAACCCATCCTATGTGCAATGAGGATGCAGTTCTTACAACAATGTGTTTAGTGGCCTAGATCTAAAAATGTTTTAAATCACATTTGGCTAGAAGCCAAAAATTTCAATTAAATGAAATGGGGAAAAAGAAATTTGACACGCTACTTGCAATCAGCAAACTTCTCTCTCGGGAATGTTTTGCACAAGTTTTTGGAAAAAATACCCACTTCAGGTATCATTACAGTAAAGATGCACAAAAGTATTATTTAGGCAAAGATTGTTTGGAGATGGGGAGATTTGGATTGTTTGGAGATGATTGGAGTTTGACCGAGTAGACTACTTGAACACAGACCTTACTAATGTTCATCTCCTTTATCCAGGACTTCATGACAGCCTTTTAAGCAATCTGTACCTCCAGAAAATTTTCAAAACTTTGATCTGCTTAGTGTAGAGAAGAGTTTCATACAGAGTTGAGAGAGGACTCTTCTGAGCAGATAGATTAGCAAGTAGTTTAAATTTGATATAACTAGGGAACTTGATTAAAATACAGTGTTGTTTTTTCAGCATATGGGCTGAATTGCATGCACATAATCTTTTTACATGTACAAATGACAGTAAGTTATGCAGGCTGTCTCACAATTTGCACATGCAGTCTTAATTTGTGCTCACAGAAAGTTCCCACTTGGAGTTGCAGAACTGCAAACTATAACTGAAGTCAATGGAAGCTCTAAGAACTTCACATCCCTAACATAAAGTGCCATGGGCAGGCATCAGCTGAAAATGCAGGACCTGCTGTCCAAAAAATGCTTTGACTGGGGATGATTTGGTTTATTGGCTCTGAGAAAGACATCTGCATCACCCAAGGTAAAATCTGCTGTCTCTTCACGTTGAAGTTTCATTCCCATGAACACTAAGCAGTGCTGCTGAGGTAGCCCAGCAGGTCTGATGGACACTTGAAAAAAAAACAAGTGAGCTCCCCAGAAAGAAGACTTCCTGGTCTACATTTAGAGTCAAAGTAGGATGAAAGCCAAGATTTTAGTGAGAGTTTTTCCAATGCTCTCTTCTGTGCTGCTATGAAAAGGATATAAAAGTACGTAGAATTAAGTAATGGTAGCAAAACTTCTTTCAAGAAATGATGCTGATGTACTCATTTGGGGAGGCTTGTGAGGAAATGAAAGGTGAAGCAATTCAGAAGAACCTGCAAAGTTCTGTTAGCTCCCTCATTTTTTTTATTATAGAAATGAAGATTGATTATAAATACATCCATATAGCAATCAAAATAAAACCTGCTTAAAGCTAACAAAGGTAAAGATTAAATTTAATGTAAATAGTGACCCCAACTTAGTAATGCAATCTGCTTATTATGGAGAAAGAACTTACTGACAGTTGGCAGATATACAGTACAAACACAACATACATGTATGCTGATTAATATGGGTCCTACAAAAGCCACCATGCAAATAGCCTAAAAATAGGTAAATCAGCTTTATTTTCTGTGCTTTTCCAAAGTCTATGTTTGTTTACAGCAGATACCTGTGCATGTGTACAGAATGTGAGCTGCTTCCTGAAGATCATGCACTGTTGCAGCCTTCAAACACTTCTATCCCATCTAAGAGATAGAGAGAGTGGGATGCACAGCAGAAATATTTCACTTTGCACAAGTACTGTTTGTACTTGTTTTTGTGAAATGAATGCATTTACATGAACCCAGAAAAAAAAAAAGGCCCGAAGCAGATGCAGCATTGCCTTGTTGCTAACCATCAGATACCTTGTTTTAAAGCTGTTCTCACACAGCTCATGGGAATTCTAGCCATATGCAGGCTCATGGCTCAGTCAAAACCTGGTCCAACATGCAATGATGCTTTGAACCAGGGCTGAACAAAGTTCATCCCTCATTTTTACCTAAATAGCACTCACCATCAGTTCAGCTGTACAAAATGCTGATGCTAATTCTTTCTATTATAGACAGGCCCTGGGGTTTTAAACTGCATCCATCAATATATGTATGTCTATCCACACTAATATTTAAAGACAGACTAGGTCATTAGTTTTGAAGCTTGCAATTACAGTTGTCATATACACAAATAATGTACCAGAATTTTTTAATGTGTATAAGCATTCTAAAAGCAAATTTAAAAAAAAAAAATTTAAGGGGACATTTATAGAAGAATGGAGCTAAGTATATAAGAAGGATAATGTTTATTCACTGAGAGAATTCTAATCCTCAAATTCCTGCAGGAGCTTACAATTTCACCTGCCATAAAACATTTTATATCTGTACTACAAGTTGCATAAGAAACTTTTTTTTTTCAAATGTTATATATTTGGTTATTTGTATCATTTCTTGCAATTAAAATAACTCTTCACAAAATGGTATTTAGGATCTTTCCAACCATAATTAACATTTTCTCCTGTTTTGCAATTAATTAATAAGTTAGAAAACTACATTACTCAGTACTGCTTGGACACTTCATCTCTAATTAGCCAGATATTGATGCTCTGCTAATAGAAGTGCAAAAAAACCACTTCACAAATACAACTATTGGAGGAATCAAGGCAGGTTCTTCCTAAGAGCCTTGAAGACCCTCAACGAATAAAAATATAGTCAAAAATTACTTTGCAGTTACTGAGAAGAGAGTAATTCTGCGGAAGACAAAAAAAGGGGGAATATAGGGAGAGAGGGTACATTTCCTAATCATGTCAACATTGGGGCCCAAGCTTTTTATTTACTAAGTGGATTCAACTTTTGCAGTCTACACTAAAAACCACTTCACCACACAAATGATAAGCAGAAGTAATTCTTTTGTATAAAATTCTCTGTAATTCTGTAGTAAAGAGTTTAAGAATCTAAGAAATAGCAAAGCAGGCATATTCCTTATATTATTTACTCCCATTAGACAAAGAAAGGAGAGTTGTTTTGTTTTATGTTGGCCTTTTTTTCCAGTTCCATAGATTGATGCTATCCAGTGCCAGTGAGCACACTGGGAGTTTGGGGACTGATGCCAGTAGACCTATATTCTACAAAGAGCCAAAACTAGAGAAGCTTAATGAATCACAGTCAAGTTGCTCATTAGAAAATCAAAACCCCAAAAGAAATCCTTACGACATTCTCAGTAATTTGGTGAAACACTAGTAGATGTTAGAAATTATATACTTCCCACTACTCTTAGACCAAGACACAGGAACTACTGACTTAGAGCTGAACACCTAATGACAGGCAGATGTGGTGAGGACTAAGGATTGCAAGATTCTCTTGCAGACATCAGTCTTGCGAGTGAACCAAAGCAAAAGACAGAAAAATGTTTTGTTTTATCACTGTTCAGCACCTCATTCCTGAAGGGTTATGCTAAGTGCCACTGTCACAAAAATACTCATTACAGAATATGCCTTTTTCAGGACTTTGCATTTGGTTTACTGCTCTGAAACTCTGTAAGTAGATTTCTACACACATTCAGTATATGGTTATTCATTCTTGTGGAAACTTCTTCTCTCATTTCCCCCTGTTACACCATACTCAAATAAATGCTTGTTCTGGAATTAACTATCCTTCTGGATGATGGTCTCAGCAACAAATCCTGATCTGAGAAATAAAATTTAATTAATGTCATGCTTCTTATAAACTAGAAGGAAAGCTGGAATCACTCTTTCCAGACCAACTTTTAAAAGCCAATTATTTCTTTCTTATTATTACATATATGTATAATACGTGTAACATATTATGTATCATTATTTCATTATTAAGAATATCTGATTGTTTATCTTAGAATTATCAGAAACATTAAATCTAGCTTAAACAGTTTGATTAACAAGGTCATAACTTGTGAGATATTTCAGACTTCAGTTTAAGATCTAGACTTTCAAGAGGTAGCAGAGGGCTTTTTCACACATTAGGATTTTGTATTAGACTACATCACTAAACAACAGACAAAAAAGAAACTAAAATAAGTTTTAGCAGAAATCACCGCCAACGTTGATTAGTTTCATAATTGCTGTATATGATTCTATTATCCTTTCTGTTTTCTATCAGCAAAATAGGTACCAATATGTTCGAGATTATGGCACTTAGATTGAGGCATTGAAATATAAGAACTCAGTTCAGTTAATTAAATCACAGAATCATTAATGTTTGAAAAGACCCCCAAGATCAAGTCCAGCCTTTGCCCAATCACCACCTCATCCACTAAACCACAGCACTAAGCATCATGTCCAGTCATTTCTTGAAGACCTCCAGATATGGTGATTCTACCACCTAACTGGGCAACCTGTTCCAACGTTTAACCACCCTCTCCATGAACAAATCTTTCCTGATGTCCAACCTGAACCTCCCCTGGTGCAGCTTGAAGCTCTGTCTTGTCTGCCTGTGAGAAGAAGCTGACCCCCACCAGGGTGCAACCTCCTGTCAAGCAGTTGTCAAGAGTGATAAGGTCTCCCCTGAACCTCCTCTCCTCCAGGTTAAACACCTCCAGCTCCTTCAGCTACTCCTCACATGCCTTGTACTCCAGACCTTCACCAGTTTCATTGCCCATCCCACCAATATTCTTCTTGTTGTCAAGGGCCCACATCCGGACACAGTCCTCAAGTTGCAGCTTCAGCGGTGTTGAGTAAAGAGGGAAACATGATGTATGACATGTTATTGATCTGGTACATTGTTTTAAACTCCATCCAAGTATCTTAAATATTTTGCCACATTTAAAATGTTCACTACAAATAGTTAAAATGCTACCTTTAAGGCAAGTTATTCAACTTAACCAACTTGCTGTGATTTGAAGTACAATTTAGTTGATCCAAAGTAGATACCATTTTAAAGCAAGCAGAATCACTTTCTAGGTCTATTGATAAGCAACAGGATTCAAGTGCCCAAACAAAACCATCTAGGGCCATCTGACATGCCCAAGAGAAGGGATCAGCAGGTGTGATGCAAGCCATTTTGCATCTGATTCAGATAGGGTTCTGCAACCATCTGAAGTAGCACTTGGAGCACTTGTGGAGACACAATGCTCTAGAGTTTTAAATCATGTTATGCACCTCAATCCCACCCTGGATGTCACTTGACTATGAAGCTAAAGCACTTTCCTCTCATGTAGACAATTGCAATTGGATGCCTATTTCAGGTGTCAGCCTCAAGCTGAATCCTACCTTTAACGCCCTTTTTGGTAGGTTATGACCAAATTTCCAACACCTAAAGCCAAGCAGCACTGGACTCTTCTTTAAGCTTCACAGAGCAGCAACAAGGTGACATACAAAGTGTTTTACTCTTTGCCAAACACTGAAGTCTCTAAAGGAGTTTCTTTTACCATTAAAATGAGATACTGTAATTTTTAATGTAGCTCTGCAAAGGTTCGTTATCTGGCAACAAAATATATCACAATCAAAGTTGTATTTACTTTTAATCTCGTGTAGCTTCTGTTTTGGGGGGGGTTTTGAAAAAGAGAAGAAGATCTCTAAAAAGGTGTTCTTTTCAGGTTCTGTATGCTGGCTCAGGAATTTTATTTGATGATGCACCCTTATTACTCTTCTCCAAATACCAGGAGGTTTAATACATTTTTGAGCAGAGGCTTCAAGATTAAAAATAATAACTTCAAAAAATAAAATTACTACCATATGTTGGAACAGGCAAGGAAACATAATACTATGAGACCTATGAGACTGTTACGTCTAGCTATATCATTCCAAGTCACAAAATTTAATTGCTGGAAAAAGATATTCAGGCCAATCAAGTAACACAAGGGGGTGGTAAAACACAATTTTAGCTGTTATCCAGCTTCTGGATTTGGTACTATCAGTGAAAAAGTAAATTCCAACCACAAGTTTTATTAGTGCTGAAAATGCTGAAAGGTGGCTCCACCTTCACCTTCTCAGTCAAAATCAGCCACCCAAAGAGCTTTTATTATATGAGATTCTCAGAGTGAATTTCAGAGTATCTACAATGGTTATGCAAAGGGCTTGACTTTCTTTTCTCTGACAGATCTAGGCCATCTGAGCAAGTTTTAAACCCCCTTCATCACCTCTGAGACTGAAATTAAAAAGGAGGTGTGCAGTACCCAGTCGGAAAGCTTTATAGTATTGTAGGCTAGCAGAGAAACTGAACACATGAAGCTAACCATGAAGGGATATTTTAAAAACCAGTTTTAATGATTGTAGTGTCTGTTGCTCAAGTTCTTTAGCTTTTTCTGAAAAAGCTACCATGTTACACAGATCTTTGAGCAACTGCAGAAGTCAAACCAACCCGGGGTACCAAACGGAAGAGGTAAGCTGAAGAGTAAGATAGAAAGAAGAGACCGTATTTGAAAATCCATTTTATATTTGCTATATTTGATTCTTAATATTAAAAATAACTTCAGATTTAAAATGTTTCTGCCTGTTTTATTCTACCCTGACCACAAATCAGTTAGACTCACCAAGGAAGCCTGGAATTAAAAGTCAGTGGAATGGCAAAATGTTAGCTATGCTCAAAGACAGATAAAGGACTAGAGGCTCGAAAGCACTCAGAGGTTTGAGGAAGTGTCCTCAAATGGCAAAGAAAGCGAAAAAATTAGACCTAGTTCAGGAACCATTACAAGCTCACTGCATATTATACCGGCAAATTAAAACTCTCACAGAAAATTACTGCTATAACTTGTTATGCTGGTAAAAAGAAAAGCAAGGAGTTCTGCTCCTTTATTACACCACTACTTAATGCAATTGGCATTCATTCTTTGGAGTGAGGGGTATTCAACTTAGATATCCAATTTTTGTAGAAGAATGTATTTATGGGTATATAGAAGCTCCTAATTGTTAGCATGTTGCTACTAATCAAATACATTATTTCATTCAATAACAATTTTTTTAAAAAAGAAAAAAAAACCTACCAAAAAAAATCTAGTCGAACAATAGATTTGGTTTCATTTTTCAAAGGGAGTGTTTCTTGGGCAGAAGTATAAGTTAAAGATTGTTTAAATCAAAAAAAAAGGAAGGACGTGGACATTCTCATGTTCCCCAGTTATGGTTTTGTTTTCTTCAATGCTAGAAAGCATTTACAATAGTTAAAAATGGAAAGACCTCACAAACCAGGCTTCCATAGAAAGTCATGGGCAGACATGCTTTTCTACAAAGCATGGTTAAACATTTCTGTGAAATACTAATAAAATGTCTTCCAAAAATATGAAAAGAGCATAAAATAAAAATAGAACAGAAGACAGAGGCCAGGTACAGTTTCTTTCCTCCAAAGTGGAAACAACTATTCAAAGCCTGGACAAATTAGCATTATATAAGTCCTCCTGTAACGGTGCTATGTGAAACACTGTCTGCCACTAACCAACAGAAGGAATATGACAAAGCATTCATCAAAGTACAAAGAAGTATTTTTCTTACATTCTCATTTCCTTCTTTTGTTAGTTTGTATTCCTACCTGTTCTCTGACTCTGGCCATTACTGAAGTACCTTAACAGGGAAACTTCTCCTTCACAAAACAGGTCTAATGGATAAAACTGAAAGTCTTTGCCAAGACCAGACTCACTGGAGAACCTCAGCAACAGCTGATAAAAACAAAACAGAGAAATTGCTTGTCCACTATACTATTTCCTTTTCCAGTGGGCTCCAATCATTTATTTCAGAGACAATGAATTAAGTTCAAGAATTCTCCTGATCTGAGGGGAAAGGAGAAACTAAAGCAAACAATGATTTTTGAACAATAACTTCTACCAGAAACAATCATATTGTGGGAACCAACATATCATTATATAGAGTTCCATCATCCATTTTGCTCTACCTCCAAAACTACCCATAGTCCAATACCCGAAAACATTACAGTAGGTCTGATTCACTCTTTGTCAAAGACCAACTAAAAAAATGGTGATTAGCCAACAAATAACAATCCCAAAAGTGGAAGAACAGAGAAAGATGTCCCTTTAAATCTTTTCAATGTCTCATCACGATGATGACGGTCACCGCGGGTCTGAACTCCATAGCCCACTGTTGAGCTAGGAATATATTGTACATACAGCAAAACTACGTGTGTTTATCTCATGGTTTCTGTCAATAATGTAGACTGATATACACTTATTTTCTGACTGTCACATAGCTATTCATATACAGCCAGTACATAATGTTTTAAGGATTGTTATACGTACAGGGATGCAAATGTATTTTACATGCAAAGACAAGTACCGGCTGTAAATAAAATGAAGGATAATTATATCTGTGGAGGGACAATAACATAAAGCCATAATGGCTTGGTCAGTAAATGGAAAAATGTTCTTTTCTGGTGTTAGATAAAAGCTTTACAGATCTTTTGATTAAGACCAGAATACACACAAAAATTAGAAGAACCGGACAGCTACAAATTGTCTCTCCAGGAAGGAAGCCACGAATTACCAACAATTGCTTTGGACACTAAAAGAAAGACAGAGAGACAGAAATATGCAGCTCAGAATAGCTGTGGACATAGCATGAAATCATAGCTTCTTACTTCTTCCAGTAAAACAGTAAAGTTTAGGTAGGATTTGGTGTACATAGATTATTTTATCTCTTTGTTTAATAGGTAGTAAGTTTGGGAGAGTAAAAAATACTTTGTTTTAAAAATCTGGCTTTGAATCACCTGAATCATTCACTAGTGAGAAATATTTTATTATTTCAGCTGACAGAACTAGGTCTGTCACGCTACTATGATAAGAAACCAGAAAAGATTGCAACTGAACAGAAGCAGTGCTGAACCAAAAAGTTCCAGAGAAATGAGGGGAGAAGTAAAGCTACCTGCTTGACTACTTACTCACCTGTATTCTTAGCTACTTACTCAAACAGGGGTGCAAAGGTGCATAAGGCACATATAAATTGTGATCTTACAGTATGCATGACAGAAGGGAATACACATCATACCCTTCAGCTATGAAGGTGACAAGGGTTCTACATAATACCAAAACTTCTCAGCACATTTTTCAACCGTATGTATCTTGCATTCATTTTGAATCTGCATTTAACATCTATGGATTCAGAGAACGGAAATTTTCTGGCAGGAACATTTTCAACATTGTTCCCACAAAGTACCCGTGAGAATGAGGTATGAGCTCCGATACGCAACCAATGAATGGAGCCTACTAGAGACTTAGTTTTACAACAGCTGGGACATTTCTACCAACTTCCATGGCAGAGTCATGGATAGCTTTTCCTTCTGTTAATCATTTCCATATTTTGCTAAAGTGGAACTCAAAGTAGCAGAAAAACAAAAATATTAAAATTCATGGAAAGGTTGTTAGGATTTACCACAAGGTAATCCTTTGACAGGTTGCATATACATTTAGTTTGTATCTATTAACTAGATATAATTAACCACAATGACAAAAACAGGATTATATAGCCTGCACTAGTACATATTATTAGATTTAATAAATACACAGATGTAAGGGAACCTGTGAGCCACAAATGAACTCACTCCTTCATTGTTACTGAGACAATACTATCATTACCAAAAAAATATATGAGAATAACATACTAATACAAAAATGTCCAAATCTTTACAATACGTATGGAATACTATTTGTGTTTGTGCTCAGCTTATGTTTACTCAAAGCATTCTCCTGGGTGAAGAAAGTATATAAACTAACTATGTAAACTAATTTCTTTTTCATTTAGACAAAGCAAAAACTAACTACTCATCCACCCATGTATCTACTTACATTTTGTGTTTTATTAAAATAGCACATGCAGTAGCCTTGTCTGTGTTATTGATGACACCTTGGTGGCTGTTGGACTGATACAGTGGTCCCCAGGAGCTTCTGAATACGAATGAATTCTAATGAGATAATCCCTAGTGCATGGAGATGGAGGAATGCTATCTAAATAACGCCACTTCTGTTGCAGAATTGGTTTCAAATTAATTGTTTCTTTCTAAAGCTATAATTATCAGGAGGAATGCAGTTAGTCAGAAAAAAAATGAAGTTAAAAAGTGCATAATGTCTAATAGCTCATTAAATAGAAAATACATTGTAAATTTGGGAATCAGAATGACTTGCAGCAAACTGTGAGATGATGGGTCATGCACATGAAAAGAGACTTTTTTGGCAGGAAAGCAATTTGGTAATGCTGACTGCAGTCTGCATTTACTTGACATTCGGAAAGATCATATGACACCAATGCAGATGAGGTGAACAGTGAAGAGAAAAGGAAGGGCAAGGAGAGCTAGAGGAGAAAAAGTTAGGTTATGAGCAGCTGAGGCATGATGAGGAAGGGGAGACTATGAGTGTCATCATTGGGTGTTCAATTTTTAAAGCGGAAATGGGAACAAGGTGTCATATTAAAGAGACTTGGAGTATTCAAGCAGCTATAGCAATAGCTGGGTCAACATTTTTCTCACAGAGGGGTTTTATGAAGAGTTCATTTCATGATTAATTAGCAATTTTTAAATTTCTCTTCCAATGAAAAAACATAGTGGCTGTTATTTACTCATTGTTCTGTTTTAAAAGTTTACTTTATTTTTTAAAAACGTGTGTATTTACTGTGTTGAATATATCTTTATAATAATGCAACAAAACAAAGCAACTCCGAGGAATATTTGAAACACTTAAGAATAATTAAGCTGTCAAAAAACCCTCAAACCTAAAACATTATACCATAGCCTCAAAGGGAAAGAAGCTCAGAACAGCTGATTTAGGCTTAAATTTTCTCCTAGTACATTTTCTATAAGCAGTGACCCCAACAATTACACAAGGGGACGCAGACATGATCAGAATGGGAGAAGGCTACTATGCATTTGCAGGTACACAAACAGGTGTGTGCCACACCAGCCTGCACAAACAGGAGGGCTAAAGCCGCCTAAAACCTCACAGAGTCATCTAAAGGCTCAAAGTAATGTACAAAGAACTGCAGGCTGTGGGCTGCAAATCGCAGATGATTCAAAAGCAGTATACAAGGGGGAGAAAGTTACCCAGAGTTACATTATTTTATGTTGTTAGGCTTTGGTCACAAGCTGATCTATGTGATAAAATAAAATCTGGGATACAATAATCAAAAATACTTCTATCAATGTCCGGGTTTTTGCTGGGATAGAATTACCTTTCTTAATAGTAGCTCATAAGGTGCTATGTTTCAGATTTGTGAACTTGAAGTGACAGTGACCATGGATAAGGCCACAACACAGCAGGCACACCCCTGAAGGGGCTGTGGTTCAAGGATAAGGCCACAGAGCAGTGGAGCACACTTCAGAGTGATCATAGCTGTGGATTAGTCCATTCTGCAGCAGATGTACCCCCGAAGAGGCTGTGGTCTATGGATAAACCCATGTTGGAGCAGTGGCAAGCAGAGAAGTTCACTGCATTGTAAAACCCTATAGCCTGGTCCAGAGGGACCAGGGATGGAGATTGCCAATAGATACACATTTAAATTGCCGTAACCCATGATTTGAGTTGCATGTTATAGTAAGTACTACAGCGAGAACCACCCAAACCAGTTGAGGACAACCCTTACAAGAACCAGTGCAAGTGCAGCAGTGACCCAACTTGAGCCGGCTTTGGTGCCCAGTAACTCCACGTGACAACCACCTCTCCTCTCCTCTCCTAGGTGACCACCATAACAAACAGAATCCAAGTAGGGGACTAAATTAACTCAATGGACATTTTATGGACATTATACAGTGGCGGGTCATAGACTAAAGGAATAACACCTGCATACATTAGAGAGTGAGAAGGAGAAAGAGGCAGTTAAGGAGGGTATGTTGGGCAATGTGGGACCTCAGCATGATGCAAATTGTAAGAATAAGTGGTAGAGATTGTACTCAGTTTGGTTGGAATAGAGTTAATTTTCTTCACAGTATCTTTTAAGTTGCTGTGGTTTAGATCTGTGACCAAAACAGTGTTGATAACAGAGATGTGTTTAGTTACTGCTGAACAGTGCTTAAACAGCATCAAGGCCTTTTTTCTGTTTCTCACATTGCTCCACCAGTGAAAAGACTGGAGGTGCAGGACTGCTGACCACAAAGAGCCAAAGATATATTTCATTTAATATGAGGTCATGCTCAGCATACAAAGCTACAGGGAAGAAGCAGGAATGGGCATACATTTGACAAGTCACCACTATGCGTGATGAAGGTCTGCTTTTCTGGAGATGGCTGCACCCCTGCCTGCGAATAGCAAGTGCTGAATGAATTCCTTGCTTTGCTTTGCTTGTGTGTGCAGCTTTTGCTTTACCTATTAAATTGTCTTTACCTTAACCCACGAGTTTTCTTACTGTTACTGTTCAAATTGTCTTCCCCATCTCACTGAGGGGGAGTGAGCAAGTGGCTGAGTGGGCTGAGCTGCCTACTGGGGTTAAACCAGAACAATCATAATGGCAGTGTTTATAAACAGAAGAATAAAATCTCATTGCCATGAAGGAAAAATGAATCAGCATTGGGGAAAAAGCTCCAACATTTCCTAAATCAGAAGCTCAACCAGGGTTCATGACCATTTCTTTATTTGAACATCCATTGCACAAATACCAACATAATGCCTTCCTTATGAAGGTTTGGACACTTTGGCAGTAATGCATTTTAAATATTACCTTAATTTCAATGCAAGGTTTATCCCTCGTGAATCTAGACTGAACAGAAAAAAGCAGGATCATAATAATGAGAAATGTCAGTGTACTGGCTGATAATACTGCATCTAAATTTATGGCATGTTATGTTAGCATATAAATACAATATTTCTTCTGTCTTGATTCCAATAAGCCCATAAAATTGAACTTATCTCTCTGTATTTGCTGCTGTTACCAGATCTCCTACCTTGTTTAATAATAGCTTATTTGTTACAATACTTAGATTGAAATTTTTTTACACTAAATTCACACCGGTAACAGAGTCCAAAGAGAGGATATATCCCAGAGAGGGTATTCTTCTCTTGTGATGGTGCTGAAACAGATCTTTTCTTCTGCAATTAGGCTCTAAACATGACCTAATTTCTTGCACAAATGATATACTTAGTCAGAAAGTTATATTTTACTTTGGTGCCACACCAAAACATCATATTTGAAAATTTACATTATTGTAATGGTAGCCTCTAACACTATAATACAGATTACCTATATAGCTGTAGAATCTTTCTGAAATTTACTTGCTGTTATACAGTCTCTATTCTGAATATAATGGGATTGAAGATTCCTAAAAGGTGTAGGAGTGGTAAACCGCTGAAATAAAGCTCAAGTCTTAAATTTACGCACGGAATACAGACACAAACATAGTTGTCGAAACAGCAACCCACCTACATGCCTTCAGCACAGACCACTCTAAGCAGCTACCAATATTTATTCAGGCTCACTTCAGAAAAGACTTAAATCACATAATTAATGTGATTGGTCCCATTGAAGCCACACCAGCTGAAATGCCTCACAGAATCAGACCTCAAGTTTTGCCTCTTGGCACACAGCATGCACACATCCTAATTTTTCCCAGTGATAACTTTTGGGACTTAGACACTTCTACAGTTCAAACCAAACTAAGACTACTCACTCATCTTAGATAAACCGTGAGACAAGCTTCAGATGGAACCCACTTTCATCCCTGAAATTTGGAAAAAATCCAAATTTCAAACCATTTACAACATACAAATAGCATGGAAAGACATTAGCTTTCCTCAGAGCCATCGAGCCATTCTGTGTGACTTTGCAGTGTCATTAAATGCAATAAAACAACAGCCAGTGACAAATTACGGTTGAGCCTAGAACCTGAAAGGCCAAACAGATATCTTAAATGGGAACAAACACTGCAAGTCTCAACTGAAAGGGAATCTAGAGTACATAGTTTGGATGCAGTGCTCACACCTCTACCAAATGCACAGTCACGAGGCAGAAGGCAGCACCTACCCTAAGACTGCATGACTGCACATCAGAGGCTTTGGCACAGGTTCTCTCATACACGCTGTTTCACACAGTGAGGAAAAAGGCAGGGACAACCTGTAACCAGGAAGACTGGTCTGTATAAAGATGCTCAGATGAGCATGAAAATCCACTTGATGACCCGAGGGCTGAACCATACCCTCTAACCCATCCATGACACAACCTGCCAGAGATGAGGGAGAGCACCTGCTACATAACTGACTGGTTTGTGGCAAGATGGATCGGAGGCCACAGCTCTGCCTTATCAATATGGGATGCAGAAACTGCAGTGAGGGAGTATAAGAAATCCAATATGAGAGTATCACTGCAAATGTGAGAGACTTGTCAGGTCTGTGCTCCTGTCTCTAAAAGAGTTGGTGTGAGACTGCATGTTACTGACAGATTTATTTTAGAAATGTTTTATATCCTGCCTTTAAAAGTGAAAAATAAAGCAAAAGCAGTACACTAAGCAATTGCAGTTTGGTTCTAGTAAGTGAAATAAATATGAAATATTGCAATACTGCCTCCTTGCATTTCAAGAAAGAAATTGCTTCATTGGATCAGGATAGTGGTCCACCTAGTCCAGTACCTCATCTTCATATACTGGACCTTAATATAGCAACAGAGGAGGCAAGAAATATTCCACAGAGAGAGAGGCCAGCATACAACCAAGACTAAAAATTTATCTATTTTAAAAGTGTTTGATATTTACTGACTCATTTATTAATATTTTGCTATTTATACCATTAGCCGGTTTGTTGAACTGTGATTGCTTGTTATTTACTTGTGAAGTTTGCCAATGTAAAGCACCTTTTGCAGCATTAGCTTCAATTTGTGATATAGGCAAAGAAGATTACCAAACACCCACGAGTCAAAAAAAGCTGTGTATGCTTTCACCTGAGTGAACCCTGTACTGTGGCTTTCCCCTTGGCATTGTTAAGGGGATGCTCACAGTTGAGGCGGCTGTGTACAACGTTGTCCTGGTGCCGAGAGACCAGTGTTCAAGTCTCCTATTACAAGATCAGCAAGATGTGAAGTGAGGCAACTAGAAAATGCAAGCTATGAACATAGTACAGATTAGGAGGTTTGATAAGCTGCAAAGATGAGGGGAAAAAAAATTTCTAACTTTTTACACATGCAATTTTATAAGCAATTCTTCCATGCCACAAATCATACAGGAGCTTCTCCTACAAATGTTTTCTTAAGGACTAAGGATCAAATCCACACAAAGCATTTTCCAGTGCTACTTCAAGCAACATATACAGCTGCGGTGCATTCTACAAATCACTGTACTAATGTATCCAGACAGTAGAAAAAGCTAAGAAAGCTTTTTTCAGTGACTTCACCCCATTTTATCTAACTATGTAGCGTCATGTCGTAACTGGTAGTTATGCTAACTACTATAACTAGTAAAGCATAAGGTCTTTCCTTTCCCTTTTCTATCTCCAAAGTGTTTTTCAAAACACACAACATGAAAGAAGCTATATGAAGATGCCTTGAATTGTTTATCTTAAAAATGTGACTGTTCTGCACTAGTAGTATGAAAAAGTACATTAGGTAGCTATTATTATTTTGTCATGTCTTTTGATAAATAACTCACTAGATATGGCAACAAGAGTGGCTGGCTTGGGTATATAAAGAAGCAAAGCATAAACCCCACTATCTACCCAAGTTCTACCAAGAGCAAAAGGAGATAGCTTTGTAGCTGTCACCAGGAAAAATGAACAACATTACTGTTGATGTTTCCACATTCATTCCCACGTCTGGTGAGTGTTATATATCTGAACTTAGTCATGAGGAGAAGTCTTTCAAAGTAAATATTAACAGTTTATAAAACCAATCACTGAGCCAAACTTCCTGTTGAAATAGCTCTAAGAGTGAGCTTGTGCTTTTAAAAAATATTTCAAATGTGAAGGTGTGTGCTTACAATGGACTCTCTGAAGCTGAGTATACCATGTAACTGTTTCCTCATGGTTAAAAAAAAAAACCCCAAACTGTAAGCAAAATCCTTTTAAAGTACACTCTTAAATTCGGTGATCTAAGGATAATGGATCAAATACTCCAGCTGGTTTAAAATGTCAGAGCTGCAATTATTCCAAGGGAGCAACGAAAGTCTACATCAGTTGGGGATACCCCTCAACACATATAAGTGGTCATGAACAGGGACAGGTCAATATTCAGTTCTGCTGGCATAGGACCCTTCTGTTATATTCATGCTTACACAACTTTTGCCTCAATGCCTTCAAAATTCATCATTTCAAAAGGTAAATGAAAAATGCATTTTCCAATAAAAAGCTATTGTTACCTGAATTACTTGGACAGCTATAGAAAAATGATGAGAGAAAGACATTTAAATGAGATGTTTAAATACAGACTATAAATATGAGTCTGAACATTAATTAATTAGATTTGTAGGGTCTTCCCTTGCTTTAGCCTCTGTATTACCATGCAGTCTTTGTTTACTGCCATTTATCTTCTTTGTTTGATGACATTTGACTAATAAATACATTGATGAATTGCATCTGTAAATGCCATCCATATATCACAAAAATAGGATGTACTCAGTGCTTCTGGCACATTGATGCTAAAAGATTTTGCTTTATTTGAACTTTCAGTACTTAAAGGAAATATTACTGCTCTGCTGGATAAATTTCCTGATTTTTATTTTAATTTTCAGTGAACAAACAGCTACAGAATAATGTGACTTAATGAAGCATTTCTAATAAAATCCTGCAGAAGATAAAACGGGCACAGAACTGCTTGCTCACGATAGTTGTATCATTCAGAATAATTTTTCAAGATGGTGATCACATTTCTGTGTAGATGAGTATTAGGTAATGTGATTTTCTGTCTTCCAAGTCAGTGATTTCCTTTAGTGAGATAACTAGTTAGCACTGTTGCATTACTTATTTATAGTAAGCAAAACATACAACATAATAAATGCAACATCTTTCTAGTACATTATTTAGGCTTTTCACTGGTTGGTAAGTAGCAACACAGACAGCAATAAATTTAAGTGTGAAGATGCTCAGATCTGAAAAACTTCACGGTTATATTTTGCTTACCAAAAACATCCTGCCTGTATTTGTAAAGATGTCCTTTATCAAGTCTGTCATCACTTGTGATGAAATTATGAAACTTCTTGGCTGCTACATTTTTCTCTGCCACCACAATTCAGTGCAAAGTATTATTTTCTTTATGTAAATCTAGATAGGGCTCAATGAATCATCACTTTGCAACCTGCCAGTAAAACAATCTCCAATATCCGTCTGTACACACATTTACATTCATTCAGAACAAGTTTTTCATGTATTCCCCACCAGAATAATCAAGTGCACTACAAGAATCTACACATGAACCTGAGATCCCTCAGATCATAAGAGCCAGGTAAAAAGGTTACCCCATGTGTCCAACACGATAAAAGATACTGGCAGCTTAGTCATCATTCTCTGATTAAAACAGCAAGACAGAACCAAGATTTTATCTCAGTCACCCCCTTCCATTAGTGTATCTAAAATTAATACCACATTTTTGAAGGACCTTCTATGTATAAAAAATATATGCAGAACCAGTGAGTAGCCTGAATCGACTATCTGAGCAAAGCTTTCCACTGAAATTATGGCACTTAATTAGTTTACATTTATAAGAATAACTACTGGGACCTGGGACTATGTGAAACAAAACTCACATGGTTTTCAACACTGCCTCAGCAGTATCAGCTCTCTGAAATAAAATATTAATAGTGAAATTTCTTTTAATTACTTTACTACTGTTAATTATACACTCACAAAACAATTTAGGCATCAGTACGAGATGACAGCACAATTACTGTGAAAAAGTATAATGAAACTTGTAACCCTTGCCACCTCTGATAAAAATACCTTGGTATGCTCTTTCCCAACTTCAGCTAAGCTAAGCTATCCTCCTAGTACCACTGAACTACGTTTCTAGTAGTACCCAACACTACAGAAAAGAATCTTAGTTTCTCAATTTGACTTAAATTAGCCCATAAAGTAGCTTTAAAGTGTTAAACATATAGTAGGCTGAACGCTAAAGTCTGAAACTAGTTGGTAAGACAGAGAAACCAGATAACAATTATCATTTAGTCAATAGTAATTTAAATGTATCCACTGTGGTGCAAAGACCCTACGACCCTGAATCCTTTATGGGGCTTTCAGAGATAGGAGTTGAGTATGTTTATTATTTAAATTGACAGTTCTGCAGGAGTCAAAGCACGGGTCTTTAAACACTGAGCCAATGTCTACTGGGGGGAGAGTGGTAGAACTGAGGTACTTAAAAAAAATACTGATAAGCTCCAAGCAAAAGCTGGAAAGAGAGAACTGTAACTACAAATATAATTTAAAATGCTTTAAGCAATGATTTTAACTCCCATAGGAATGAAACATACAGAAGAGCCAATCATGGCAACTCCTAATAGGGCAGAGCAAGCTCTTGCTCTTTATTCTTTATACAGATAACCTGGTGTCCGGTCCTACAGCGGTACAGGAATAAAGCAGGTTATTTTAAAACTTTGTCTTGCTAAATTATAAATTGGATAGGATACGGGAAAAGCCCTCTCACTGTGGCATACAGAACCTGCAACGTATTTAGTAGGTAAACAAGCTCACTGAGATGCAAAGAAAGCAACTTGGATAGACAAAGTGTGTTTCATACTATATGTCCACAACTTGAAGAGCACTACACATAGAAAGAAACGGAGCCATGAATCTTCCCTTTATCGCTTTTTTGTTTTGTTTTTAGAGAACACATAAAGAGACTCCCCGCTCTTTCAGCCGCTCACTGAAGGCGGCCGATAAAGCGTCCGGGTAGAGTAACCCCCAAGTGCCCGAAGATGCCGCGAGTTAGCGGCCACCCTTTCCGTAAAAGTTGAAAACCAGGTGGGTTCTCCTGCTCCTCCCGCCTCGCTCTCGGCTCTGTTAAACTGTTCTTTTAAGTAAAATCAAAGACAATTAAAAGGAAAAACAAAAGCCTTGAGGATCGCCCGACGAAAGGCTGTAGCCGGCTGTTCCAGGTGCCGAGCAGAAGCACGGCAAAGCAGCTCCTCTTTACATCCGGCTTCGTCCAACTTTAGGGCAATGGGAGGGCGCAGCCCGCTCCGCACACCTCACGCCTGGCCCCGCCGCGGCCGCTTGCGCCCGCCGCCCGCGGGGTCTCCGCCAACCGCGAAGGATATCTCCCGGCGGCCCCACCAGAGCCCAGACAGACAGACAGACACACGACCCCGGAGCGCTCCGCTCACCTACCTGCAGTCCCGATTTGTGCTAGAAACGCCTAGCGATCGGCCGCCTCCCGTCCAGGGGGAGCTCCAGCCTTACCGCCCGGGCATCGCCGGCACACGCCCCGCGCGCCGCCAGCGCTCGGGGGCATGGAGCGGCGCCGTGCCGCGCTCCGCTCGGCTCCCCTCGGCTCGGCCGGGCTGGGGCAGCAGCCGTCCACGGGGCCCGGCTCTCTTCCCCCGCCTCTCTGGGAATACACCAGGAATCCGGATAGGAGATGCTAGAGGAAGGATGAAGTAACTAGGAACAGAGGGAAGACTCGAAGTGTTTCTTGTGCACGATTTCAGAGTATTAATCAAAAAAAAAAATTAAAAGAGAGCGAAGTATGGTTGAGCTATTGGAGAAGCGGAGATGGGGAAGTCCTGCAGCCCAGTACGGCTCCGACCCCTATGCCAGCTGCGCGTGGTCCCGATTCAGCCCCGCCGGCAGAGGAAGGAGAAGCCGGTGCGTCCTGCAGCAGTCCCTCCGTTAGAGCATCTCTGATTGGTGTGCCTTCCACACACAGCACGACTTCCCTCTCCTGCTGCCTCCTTCTCTCTCTTGGGAAAAGTAATTGGAGAGCGAGAGCTTCACCTTCAGCAGCAGCAGCCTCCCGCGCCCAGCCTGCTCGCACCGCACCGCGGAAGGGCGCGGAGACGCCCCGGGCGCCCGGACAGACAGAGGCAGTTCCAAGCGCTCCCTCCGCGGCAGGGGGGAGGGAGGAGGTGGAGGGAGGTGGGGAGAGGGAGAGACGTCCTTCTCCTCCCTCGTATTTATCGGGCCACTCGCGCCTCTCCTCCCCAGCCCTTACGAGGGAGCAGTTCCCAGCGGCCGCCGTTTTGTCTGACCGAGGAGCGGGGCTCAGCCGGCAGCGCCCACCGCCGCCGCCCCCGCGGGCCGCGCACACCGGGACTGGGCCGCCTCCCTCCTCCCGCGCTCCGCAGCGCAGCTCTCCCTTCTCTCCTCTCCTCTCCCCTCCGAGCAGCGGGGCGGGGGTGCGAAGTTTACGCACAGGCGCACGTGGCCGGGGAGCTCCCCGCGGACCCCCGGAGGCCCCGCCGCCGCTCTCCCGGGACCCCTCTGCCCCTGCGGCGGGAGGCTGGGGCGCCGAGCGGGGAGGGAGACACCGGGCCGGGCTGTGCAGGGCAAGGCAGGGCAGCTGCCCCGGGGAAGGGGGGCCGCGGCTGCCGGAGCAGGGGTAGGGGCAGGAGGGACGCGGCGGCGCCGGCGGCAGCCAAAAACTGGACTGTGTCTCCCTCCAGAGGGAGAAGGGAGTCACGCACGGCAGCTCCAGCGGCGGGAGAGGCGAGGCCTCGGCCGGGCCTCTCTTCCCTGGGCGGTGGGATGGCGAGCTTGGTCCACGTACCTGCGCTCGAGAGGTAGTGAGGAAAGGTAGTTCGGGTCAGGTCCTGAAGGCCTCTTGTTTCTCTTAAGACAGCTTTAAAGATGGATGACGGGTCACAGTCGTCTGCCACGACTATTGATTATTAAGGGAAATGTTGCTGAGTGAGGATAGTAAAAAGCAGAGGTTTGTAATTTAATTTGCTGTGTTCTGTGCCGTTCAAAAGGTGGTGCACAGACGTGGAGGGCAGAGACCCAAAAAAGGTGAGAAAGAACCCTTGTTTGTTACAGTAATATCAAATTCTCAGTTTTGTCCTGTAATCCTGGTCCGCCTCTAGATTAAATGGGGATGAATGCATGCAGCATTGAGAAGTACTGATATACCTGATCATCTGTTGGGGCTTTTTTTAATTCTACAAGCTAATATAATGGCCAGTTCTCAGAAAATAACGTTTTGCTGAGTCCTTAACTCTTATCACATCTTACATGATGTTCATAATCAACTCTGTCAGAAACAGAAGAGGGAAGTGAAACAGTTCTCATTGTTCATGCTAGAGTTCTTCCATGCAAGTAAGGATCTGTAGAATGTTTGATTTTCTTTTTTTTTTTCAAAGCAGATATAGACCTAAACGTCCATGCAGTCAAAAAAAGAAATTAAAAAGGCAAAATGGAGGCTTCGTGTTGACCACCCTGCACGAAGTGATGCAGCTGTAGGATGAAATACAAAGAGGCTGGTATTGGAAGGGCAAGTTAAAAGTAGCCTGGTATGTGACTGTCACAAGCAGTGTTGCAGAAAGCACTGCAGTACACATACATGCCTGGATGCTGACTGCAGCCAAATTAAATGGCTGCTGGTTATAAAGACATATATAGTCTTGTCTCATTAATTGGAAGTTGATACAATAACTTCAGAATTTCCCTAGTGGGTAACCATGTTTCTAGATTTGCAGAGAGCTGAAAGATAATTTAGAGGGAACTGGAAAAAGCCAAGATCATGCTGCTATCAGCACCACAATTTCAGGAAAAGAGATAGATCCCGACTAAAGTGGATCCACAGGAGTGGGATGCTCCTGCCTCACCAATTCCAAATTACCAGGGATCCTGAATACATAGTGGAAAGGGTAATCTTTACAGCTCCCTGCCTCAGAGTAGTACCATAAGTATTGCTAGTGGATTAAAAGCAGTGAAAGCACACCAAAAATCCAACTACAGCAACTAAAATGCAATACAGTAGCTGTTGCACTTTAGATGTGGCAAATGTCTTGTTACTATAGGAGCACATATGTCTATTTCACCTGCATGTATCATTACACTCCAGTTGACTGCATGTTGTAAGACCAGAGGATACTTCGTGGTTTCATGTTGGTGTCCTGCTGTTGCAGAAATCTGGTAAACACATCTGAAGACACAGAACCCTTATACCCATGTTAAAACAAACAAGTCCCACACAAACAACTGAAGAAAAGGTAGCTGACAAAGCGGTAAGTAAGCTGACCTGTGTTGAAACCCAAGAATTTTGTCAGTGAAAATATTGAAAAATGTAGGTTTTGTTTATGTCATGATGCTGCTGTGTATGGGCAATTCCACATCTCTTTGTACAACATCTGAAAATCTGAATAAATCTGCAGTACTCACACACAGCTTGTGTGACACCATGCCTATGAAAGCATGTCCTGAAAGACATGCTTTCAGAAAGCTTCTCTGCTTGCTTTCACAGTGTGGTCAACACTCCTGGGAAGAACTGAAAAGACCCGTTGCACCTATAGAGTCCAGCTGGTTTTACAGATGCTTACTTGGTAAGTCTGACTCATCTCCAAAGGTGCCTTTGTACATGCTGCACACGTACGATATGATACATTTACCATTTTCTGGAAACACCAGATTGGCAGTCTTTGTCTTACACAGCCTGTATTTATATCTTTCTGACTGGAAAATCCCCAGATGAATACTGTGGCCTTAGAACACAATACAGTTATGAACCACAATTATTACATGAATGTTCTCTCTTTATTCCTTCAGCTTGTTTCATTTTTGAGTTAGTGTCACTATTTCTTACTTTGTAGGGCTCTTCCACATGCTAAAAGACAAGCATAAAACATGAAATTAGGCATTGGCATTTGCAACAGGTGTAGTATTTGGAACAACTTCAGCATTTCCATTTCAAGGTGAACAGCACAGCATAAAAATCAGGAAAGTAAAAACTTGTTTCTGACTAGATATATGTGGATCTGGTGTGTATAACTTTTAAACACTAATTTTACTCAGAAGCATGCATGTTCTGAGCTTCTAAATAGAAAAAATTGAAAATTTATATTTTGATAGCCACATGTAGGTATAGTCTCTAAGACTTGACGTCAATGTCAGTACTGTTCATTAATAACTACCAAAAATTTTGCTCCTTCATCTTTCTGAAGAGACTCCTCCCCTCCCACCACTCCCCATGCTACTAATCTAAACTAATTAAAAGTGCCAGTTCTGTCACTACTTTTCATTTTAGCGGTTAGGTTCTTGGCTTCTCATTTTGTACCTAAAGATTAGGATTTTGGTTGGGTCTTCCAACTGTATTACTATTGAGCTTCACATACTAAAATAGGCAGCAGTTCAGACCACAGCTCTCACCTGGAATACCCCAGTGTAAGGAGATATTTTGTGACGTAGACCCTGATGTACAGCGGCATCCCACAGCATTCCTTTATTGCCATCCCCTAAAGCTGGAGAAGAGGAAGCAAGGATCTCAAATGTCAGCTGCTGTAAACTATTTGTGGTTACCATCCTGATGCTATGTAAGCTGAGGCAGTACAACGGTGCCTACAAATCCACTTTACAATGTGTGTACAGATACACAGACACACAATCATGTTTTTATCACAGGTGAGAATCTGGTCCACCAAATTTAGGCTCTTTAAAAGCTCTGCTACATTCCAGATGTTCACATACAAAAATAAAAGTAATTGACTCCTGAAAAACTGATGGAAATGAAAAGGCAATGGAGCAAAGTTATTCTGGGGTTTTTTAATAAGTATCCCACAGGCATTTACTAAAATCATGCTGTTTATTGCATTTTGAAGGAAAAAAGGTTTTCAACTAGCTTGCTGGAATCATCATTGATCTTTCAAAGGTTCCACATAAAATGGAAAAACTGACTGCAAAAAAATAACAGAAGTAACCAGGCTTTCTTTTCTACAACACGTAAGTTATACAGATAAACACTATAGTTTGGGGGGTTTTTACCATTTAAAACCATTCTCCTAAGATATAAATCAAATGTATGCTTAGGCATGCTAACATAAATGCTGCTTACAGAGTAATGACATCTTCCAGGGTGGGGAAAAACAACAACAACAACAAAGAAAAAGAGATAAAACAACCCACAGATACATGTATATTCAATGTAATTTTGGGAGCAAGACTTTGTTGCTTTCATTCAAGAGGAGAGAAGGCTGGGCATCAGGGAAAAAATGGGTTGAAAGGGATTTCTGGAAGTCTGGTTGGGCTGAAAATCCAAATCCCAGCCATGTGTGGGCTGACTTCAAAGTTAAATCAGGTTTCTCAGGGCTGTGTCCAGTGGTTTCAGGACAAAGACTGTGCCTACCACTCTCTTTGTCCCTTTTCCAGCCTTTGACCTCCCTCACTGGAAAGGTTTTCCTTCCTTACATCCAAACAAATTTCTCTGAATTTCTCTTTCTCCCTTTTGTGTCAGTTGCCTCTCAATCCTTTGCTGTGTGCTTCCAAGAAGCCTCTGGCTCCATTTTCCCTGTAACCAGCCATATGTAGTTGAATATAGCAGTTCTTTCTCCCTTTTCCCTTCTTTAAAGGGCCTGAGCAAACACAGCTATCACTTTTCTCATACACCATGCCTTCACCACTGCTAGGACACATGGCTGACTCATGTTCAGTTTGTTCACCAGCATCTCCAGGCATTTTTCTGCAAGAATGTTTTCTAGATAGTGCCGAGTTGCATGGGGTTATTCTGTCCCAGGTGCTGGACTTGCATTTGTCTTTGAACTTCATGAGATTTCTGTGAGCTCAATTCTCCAGCCTGTTTTGAGCATTCTGAGCAGCAGCCTTGTCCTCCAGTGTATTGACAGCTTCCCTTCCCCAGATAGCCAGCCATTTCACTGTAGAAGGCAATTATGTCGGTCAGGCAGAATTTGCCTCTAGTAAATCCGTATTGGCTATTCCAAATCACCTTCTTCCCCTTCATATGTGTGGAAATTACTTCCAGGAGAATTTTCTCCATAATCTTCCTTCAAAATGACCTCTAGTTCCCCACATTCTCCTTCTTGACTTGCTGAAATTGGACATATTTACTATTTTCCAATTATTTGGGACCTTCTCCTGTCCCCATGATTATGTGCAGATGTTAGAGAGTGGTCCCATAATGACATCAGCCCACTCCATCACAGCATATGGATGCACCTGGTCCCACAGACCAAAGTATGTCCACTTTGCTTAGATGGTCTCTATTGCTCATCTCCTAGCAGGAGTGATACTTTACTCCCCCAAACTCACAAAGAAACCCTGAGATGAATGCTGTTTGTTTGACTTACCCCATGGAATATCATATGATCGGGTCTTATGCTATTTCATCAAAAGAGTAAAATCCCCCAGACTGTGAGAACTGTAGCTATTTTGAAATATAAAGATGCTTCTTCCTAATACTTTGTAAAGCACCTAAGCTCCCTGAAGGGGAAAGATTTAAAAGCCTGCACTCCTCACTTCTCATTTGCTACCTCCTGACAAGTCACTACTGAGCTTTTTAGATCTTTTATATATCATCATAAGGCACCTTACTTTCTCTATGCATTTGAGACCCTGTGCTGCCAGGCATAGCTTCTGAGTCTTGCTCTGAGTGAAGCACATACAAAAAAGTTAGGTGTTGCAGCATTTCAGGCCATGGCTTCTACATTTCTTTTTGAATCTAGACTGTAATTGCTGTGAAAAGCAGAAAAAAAGAACACCAGAAGAATTCAGATCAAAAGTAGAACAATACTTGGCCAATTCACCTTTTGCATTTAGTCTTAAATTTTCTTTTTAACAAATTATTGACTTGGTTATATTAAGTATTTCATAAGTAACAGGTCTGAGCTTTATTACACCAAAGGGAAGAGTCCATGGGCCAAATACTTGAGGGTGCCTACAGGGCTTTATTGCACAGCAAAGTTGTAAATGACAAGAATATTAAGTGTAATGTCATCTTCTTATTTGAAATAGAGTAAGTATTATTCACATGTTTAGGAGAAGCCTCAAACTATTTCAGAAGGCAATATCAGCCATTTTCCCTTTTTTCTTTAAAAAAAACAAGTATCTGTCCATCTGCATCTGCGGGACTTAGAACGGCAAATAGAAACAATCACGAAATCAGGCATCCAGAGAAAGAAAAATGAATAAAATCAGGACCAAAAGTGTTCACGTACATCTGGCCTAAATTTGGGTTACTATATTACAGAGATCATTCATGCATGAATTTTTCTTAATCTGATACTATATGATAGTTCCTATTTTCCTGTGTATCAAAAAGCACCAACTCTTGCAGTCATGCTACAAAGAGCTCCAAAATGAATCAATGTTTTATCCTTGGTTATGTTTTGTTTCAATTTTACATTAAAGATTACATTATAGACAAAATAGGAAAGAAAACAGACCTTCTTACCTAGTAAAATTTTTCATTCAATT
Source organism: Falcunculus frontatus (assembly GCA_013398115.1). Taxonomy (NCBI): domain Eukaryota; kingdom Metazoa; phylum Chordata; class Aves; order Passeriformes; genus Falcunculus; species Falcunculus frontatus. Next base: position 320,316 of record VZRV01002505.1, on the reverse strand, counting down.
TTAAAATAAATATAATTATTTCAAAAAATATGTATTGAATTATTTTCATGAATTATGTTTACATAATTAAATTATATTAAAGGAGACCTTGTGAAAACAGGAGGCTAGGCAGACCAATAGTAATAAGTAAGAAAGTAAGTTCAATGTGATTTCACAAAAGAAGTCATACTTATTTTTGTCTGAAACAGGGGCAACATGTTGGCAGACTTGTGAACTCATCTACAAGAAGGATTAGACTTCGCTGTAGACATTCATGGTGCCATTTATTATCTCATGACACAGCATTTTCTAATCTGTGTGATGTTGTTTTTAAAACAGGCATCACGCTTTCTGGTAAAAAAGGTGTCAAAACTTATTAGCCCAGCAACTCAGTTCCTTCCAGGCTGGAGATAAACTAAGGCATTGTCAGACATGTTGTTTGCTGAAAACCAAAAGATCACCTGGGTTATTTTCGCCTTGTTTAATAGTTCTAAATCACTTTTTAAACAGTATCATCCAAATTTCAGAAAGTAAGTTCAGTGAAAGGTACAGTGCATTAAATAGGAATAAGTTGTTCTGTTCCCCAGTATTTCTTTCTGATTTTAAATCTTTCTTCCTCTAAGTTTTAACCACCTATGTTTTAATAAAGGAAGGAAAAATAAAATTGCATTCAGGCTTGTCTATGTGTATTAAATAACATTACAAGATGGCCTGAACGTTGTTGAAGACTTTGCATTTTATGGTGTTTTAATAGTAAGGCAAAAAGATGTATTTTGATATCATCTTTCTGCATACTGAGTATGGGCAAATGTAGAGCTTTTCAAGAGTCAAGAGCAGAAGAAGCAGTATTATTTAGAATATCAGCGTATTTATTCCAAAACCTGAGGGGGGGAAGTGGGCAGTGGAGAACAGGAAGGGATCAAAACATAAATAGAATATGATAATTTTTTTAATGTTCTGAATTGCAGATTTCAAGATATTTTCAAATGCATAACCAAAAGGAAACACTTCTTTTTTTTTTTTTTTTAGAGAAGAGAACTAAAGAGCATTTCAGCTTGGCTGAAGACAATCAGCTATTAATTCAGCATGAAAAAAATCCCTCTGATTAATACAGAATACAAAAAATCCAGTCCCTATATATAAAAGGTTACATTATCTATTTAGAGTTGCTATACCTTTCAATGAGATTACAAATGTGGAGCTAATGGATTACATAGTTAATAGTCTGAATATAAGTAATTTCTCTTGTGTAAATACGATAGAAAATTATATATACCTAGAGAGAATTATGGCCACTTAGATCTTAGGATGTGCAAGGCTAGGAAGTCAGACTGACTGAGCTTTGCCTTCCATCTCAAGCCTTTCCCCCTTCATCACACACATGGCTGGAAAAGCTAAAGGATGTGTGCTTTTGAATTTTTCTGCTTTTATGGCTCTCATTGACTGTTTCCTTTGAAGGTAGTAGTAGACAGCCTTTTCAGTGCTTCGACTGCATGAGGAAGGGCACTTTGATGCCGTGGTTCTGCTCAGAAGACTCCATGTGTGCCTCTGTCAGTGTTAGAATTAGGTCCACCCCTACCTGACAAAAGTGAAATCAGTTTCTTGTTACCCATGCTAAACTTGTGGACGGACATAAATGACACCCCCTGACTCCTGCACATGCATGCCCTGCCTGGCATTCATCATCCTGCCAAAACATTTGCCCTGAGGGACTGAGTGCCTCACTTCTGGCTGAGTTGCACAACTCCACCACCTGCCACACCACTCACACAGCAAGTCAGTTCAAATTTCCATTTCTTGGTCACCCACAGGGCATCATAAACATAGCATAAGCATCTTGGGTTGATCTTGGATGTACGTAATTCTCATTTTCCGAAACCCAGCCCAAATATAATGTAAGGATAATAAGCAGTGCGGGAGCTCTAGATCCTTGGGCATGTATCTTGTATGGTCATGAGAATAATTTCGACATTTTTGTTCTGACCAATGATTAATCATGTATAGTTTTCTTCTAAAAATATATTTTAAGACCAGTCGTTTCTGTATGCACTGTGGTCCTGAAATTCAGTATTCACAACAAGCAAAATTAGCACTTTTATTTGTGGTTGGGGGACACAGATCCGTAGTCTCTGCAGTGTAAGGCAGGTGTGCTGGGATTCAGCTACTGGAAGCATGTTCAGTGCTTAGAGCTTGGTGTAGAAAATTTTGCTTTTCCAAGCAGTTCAGAAGTATCTCAGATGCCTCTGCTCTACAAAGAAGGCATAGCCCGAGATGCAGAGAAATGCTGCTGCTAGTGTGATAAACCCACTACATAAATCTTTGTTTTCCTCCCACTTTAAGCTTCATGGCATATCTTTTTCTCCTGACAGCCACTAGAGTTACCCCCTTATCCACAAGTGCCCTGGTTTTCACTGCCATCAAGCACCCACAAATGTCAGAGAAGCCCATAGAGTTCTGGGGGAGGGATTTCTGAAAAATTCAGAGCAAGCATTGCAATGAAGAGGTTTTGCCAGCAGATGTCAGAAGGCAGAATGTAGCTAACACACCACCTCGCCAAATCCTGAAAAATGACATTTAGGTCCTCTTAATGCTTCCCCTGCCTGCCTTCTCCACTCCTTCTCTCTTGGCACGTATTTGCATAACCATACAGAAAGAAAATTATTAAGGGAGCACTGGCTTGGGGGTTTTTTTTGGTTTTTGTTGGAGCCTTACACATATACAGAAGGTCCAATACCCCGTTAAGCTTCACATGACATATGCAAGAAAAAGAGTTGTCTAAAATTTGAAGTTACTAAACAAGCTGAATAACAACAAGTTCTGTGAGCTCTGGAACTAATGAAGTCTCGTTTTTATGGATTTTATGTCATGGTTTATTGAAGCTTTTCCTATGCTGTGAAACTTCAAATCTTTGCTTTTTTGTGTAATGGTGATCCCAAGGGACGGGTTTTCAGAGAGATGCTGAAACATCCTTCTGTGGCTTTTCTCTTTTCTTCCCAGGCATCCTTCCTTATTGAAATTGAATAAATTTAAGACTACTACCCATCTCTCAAATTTTGTTGAAATCACATGGGGCTCCAAAATGCACAAGGCTTTCTTCTACAGGAAACCTAGCAAAAGAAAATGCAAGGACAGCTTAATCTATTATAGACTCAGATTAATGAGGCCACTTATTTTATAGTATAACTCTGCTAGAATTACTTAAACATCTGAAATTTCACCGGCAATTTAAATGTTCCATTAAGTATTCTGATGATTCCTCATTTTTCTACCAGATTATGAATTTATGGAATATGCATAAATATGTCTGATTGACCATCAATCTCTGCTTTGAAACCCTGTTCCCGTGACCATGTGTTAGTAGGTTATCTCTTCTCCCTTGTTTCTCCCTTCTTTCCAGAGCAGAGTAGGTAGCGTGAAATGCCATCCTGTACATCATTTCCACATCCCTCCAGCAAAACCAAACAGGCATCATTGATAACAGTGAAAGAGAGCAATTTGCCTTCTACTGCTGTCCTGTGACTTCTAGCTGAAGTTACTCTGAATTTCTACAATGATCTCAGCAAGAATAAGATTAAAAGCTCAGCACTTTTCTCTTAATGTAAGCTTGTGCTTATTCCAGCTCTTTTGATTATATGTTTTTACTATGCCAAATTAATGAGTTTTGGTTTATTATTCTATCATATTTTTAAGCTTTGATTAGTCTAGCTCTTAATATGTACATAAAATTAGTTTGATTTTACTAGCTACTGTTTAAATTAACACCCTTAAATTAATACCTTTGTATAGTGAAGCTGTTTTTTGTTGAATTACAATGGTTACTTATCCTTCCTGACCTGAGATAATATTGCATCATAAAAATATAGCAACAGATTTTGAAAATTAAATAGAATTTTTATAAATAATAGTCACATGGACTCATCTATGTTCATCTATAATAATGATCCCTTTTGAGCTATTTTTACAGAAATGGGTCAGTTCTGTGAAAATTTAGAATGTAGCTACACAGACTTTGACAAGACTGAAATGTTAAATTTTATCACTTTCATATTTAAAATATCATCCTCATCAGATAGATTCAGAGCCATTTCAGTGTCTGGTAACACAACTGTACAATTACTAATGCAGTTGTGAGAGTCATAGCAAGCAAAATTTCTTAATGGTACACCTGGAAATTGCACATATAGACAACTTCACCATAGTGGTCTCTCATATCACACTGGTGGGTCCTATGGTCTGCAAGAACAGCACAACTTCCTTGTGCACAGACAGCCCCTTCAGCCAAAGCACTCTCTTGCACTGCAATACAGTCAAGGGAAGTTCTCTAAAATGTAGAAAAATGTGTCCCTTTATATGCAAATACTAACTGTAAAATAAAAAACACAAGCATGAACACAAAAGCTGCAGGACAGTGATAACAGTGTGTTGTGACTCTGACTTCTGTCCACTTCAAAAACCAGGTCCCACCACTGGCACAAAGGCCAGGCTTCTCCAGCAACTGTCCAGCTCCAGCATGCTTATATTTAGATGCAGAGAGATGGAGTGGGAAGGACAGGGAGCCATGGGGCAAATGGGGGCAAATGGGGGCAACACTGGGGCCTGGGGGATGTGGCAGCTCTGACCCAGAGCTCTTTGAAACCACTTCTGCTTCATCATTACCTCAGGAAAAAAAAAAAAGAAAAAGAAAAAAAAATTACAATATGTTTTATGCATTTGTTTGAAGATCCTTGTAAATTCAAAAGGAAATAATTTAACTTTACAGGTTTGACTGCAAATCAGTGATTTTTTTTTAATACATTATAAGTTCAAGGTCACTCCAAATGTCAACAGTAAAATAATTTCGTCAATATCTGAGCCTATACTGACTGACCATCCCCTGAAGTACTTCAGGCTGCTTCTTTCAAGGGAAATCTTGAATCATCTACAGTATTTATATCAAACTCCAAAATAATAAAAAAAGCATAGCTATATTTCCATTGCTAATGTGGCCCGTTTAAAAAATTGTATTTATTCTAGTGTCAGCTAGCAAAAACAAAAAAATGGAGCAAAATTTTTTGCAGTCTGAAGCAGAGAGCAGAATATACTTCATCCTAAGCACAAGGTTTAGATGTAGACTGGGGTTAAAGCTACAAAGTCAACAAGAGATAAAACAGGTGCCTAAACACTCCTGTTGATATATACCAAGGAGTCTAGCTATATGGATAAGCACATTCTCAGACACAGACTTTCCCATTCCCACTCCTTCTTCCTCCCCCTAAATCCTCAGTCCTGTGCCTTGGATCTGCTTTCAGTCTGGATCAGCCATGTGCACTGCAGGAAATATCTGAGACTTAGTTCTTCCTAAGTACACTGTGGCAATTAGAGTCTAAGCCCCTGTTAAAAGGTGTCTTGCTCGTGCAGGAAGGAGAGATGGTATTAAAGTTCATTTTTCCTAAAGCCTTAGTGAACCTGAACTCCAAACCCCACATTAGCCAACCAAACCCCTGTTCACCACCATCGCTGATTGTTGTATTTCCCAGTAGACTGGAAGTGGAAAACACTTTCTCGTGTATTATTACGGGAGGCAGTTTGATCCCATTGCAGAAGGAGAAAGAGGCTTTTTTTGCAACAGGTTCTGGGATGACTGGATTGCATGTATGTACCACAAATTGCCATTGTTTCCTCTCACTATACTCCTGCATGCACCCAGCAAGGGACATTCATAAAAACAAGTTTCCTTTTTCACTTACTCTGTGAAAAATTCTCTGATCACCAAAAGCTCCCACAGCTTTTTCTGGAATGCCAGAGCAGCAACTCAAGAATTTTTCAATTTCTAAAACTTCTCTGTGTCTGAGATATTTTGATCAAAATATTTATTTCTCAGTCAAAATGTTTTATTATTCCTCTTACAGATGCACTGACACTCTACTTTGAAAGTTTTTTGCTTTACAAGATTGTGTGCATATAATTTCAGGTTACAATAAGTCTAACCAGATTCCATGGTAACAGTAATGTTTTATTCTAAAGGAGGTTTAGAAAAGGAAAGCAGAAACCACATATCTACATTGTACAGTACTAAAATATACCTTTATTTAACTCTGCGTGCCACATATAAAAAATAATACACCTTCAATGAGATATTTCCTTAATGACTGTCATTCATACATGTACATGTTTGTGCATGTAAAATGTGAAGTTGTTCTAATGCACTTGGTATATTGCTATATGTTCTGTTGGATTCCAGTGATACTTAGTTAATGAATTGAATGTGAATTTATTCATATTTTAGATAGCCAAACAGTAAAAGTATACTGAAACAAGTTTACTTGTGCCAACAACATTTAGCTCTGCAACTTGTCTGTTGGCTGTATTAGGTCCTGCTATAGATCTCGCCGTTATCTCCTTCCACTTAAGCACCAATTATTTTTCTTTAATAGCAGTCTATTTTTAGTACACAATGTGCAAATCTTACAAAACCTAACTTCTACATTGCGTTTAGATTTCATACATCTCCAACACCTAGTGCTTAAAGCCTACATTATGAATCATCCTTTTAAAACCATGGCTCTTGAATTACATTGTTGACACGCTTTGTGAACAATTAATACACTTATCTCTTGCCTTCAAAACGAAACAGTTCATTTAGCAACCACACAGGAGAAAATTTGGATCCATTCTGATGTGCAAATCAAATACAGGAATTGATAACAATTTTGACATATCAGACAACCATGGCTGAAACCATCATACCTTTGAAACTAGTTTCTGTGTTTAAAATTCCTAAAGGAAAAACATTTTTGAAGACACATAAAAATGCTAACTAATTTGTAGCAATCTAACGTAGGGTGGATTTTTGTGTAGAAAAAAACCATTGAATTAAGGAAATGGGAAGTAATTTCATCTTGTGGAAAATGGGTAATTACTGCTTACATTAATATCTGATCAGATCATAAAAAACCTCATTTTTCAGACATTCTTATTTCAAGTCCTGGGCCGCTAGAATTTAACATATATTTAAATGTATGTTGAACACATGACTAGGAATAATAGGAATACAATTTATTAATTACATTTGTTAATGTAAAACATAATTTTAGTATTTCTATATAGCATATTTGCATATATTTCTTTTAATTCTTTGCATAGTGTAATTAGAAGTCATTTCTCAGAAAATTAAAAATAAAAAGGAATGCTCTCCAAAAAATTCAAAATTGGAGAAATTGGAAGACACTGGCTTTTCTTCCATTGTCATTAAATTAGGAATACATCTGGGACCCCCTTTGTTAATCTCACTGAACTTTTCTCTATCATCATTCCCCTATATTTAGATCTGTGATCTTTCTGACTTAACTTGTCCAGGTTGCCTGATCCTAGACTTAGTACATGAAGGCAAGAAGGTAAAAGAAAAACAGAGCGTGTAGCTTTATACACATTTAAAAACTATCCATTACTTTTTCAAGAGTCTTTTTCTCTCATATGAAAGATAATTTTGGTAATATTAGCCACTAAAAATGTAGAAAAAAAGTAACAGCCTGATTAAATTGACTGAATAGAAAACCAACACATTTTTAAATGTTGGGTTTTTTTCTTATCCCAACAAAAGTGTGTTATTGCAATAATAACTAGTAATTTCAATTCCATCCAGCTGAAACAAGAGTTTAACATGGCTATGTTCAGCCTCTGTGAATGAGACAGGCGATGCACAGACTGGATTAGGAATATGATTCAAATCTACAGCGCAGTGCAGTCATAGTTTTATGTCTGGGACAGAAATGGGTATCTTATCTACATGCTATTTCTCCACCTCTCAGTCTGTCAAATTTATCCTACATTTTCCTTCCCTCTTTAAAAAAATGTATATTCTTATCCGCTTCTCTCCATCATTCAACTCATGCTTTCTTGGGTTTCCCCAACTTTGTTAAGTACTGAATTTTTGCTCCTGTATCTTCCCCTCGTGTTTACCTTACAGAAGCCCTGCTTTGTCTTGTTTAACTTTAGTCTACAGTTATTTCTGCTTTCTTGGGTTTTTTACTGAGCTATTTCAAAGAGGATTGCAATTCCATCACTATTTAAAAATTACCAACTTCCATACAGTAAAAAAACAAGGATAGGGAACAAAAGCAGCAGTGGTGGCACTAGTAATTGACCTTTTGCTCCACTTTGATTTCACGAAAACAAATTTGGCTAGTGAAATTAGCTCTATAAGGGTTTCCATCAGATTCCTCAAACAAAAGTGAAATTACCTGTTTTCCTAACTGTATGTGTGAACACTACATAGAAAATACACTCATCGTATCCATTCTAATATGTCAAGCTCTGTGTCTGATGTAGGTCCAAACTGAAAAGGAAATTCACACAGGCACCAGTGGCTGTAAGCTCACCATAGACCACTGGGGAGGGGAATCCAAAGCCCTCTTTTTCCCCCTCCACAAATTCACAAGTGTGGTGTAGGTGGTTGTCCTGGTTCTGCCCAGGACTGGATTCATCTTGCAGTAGCTGGGAGGGGGCATGGCCAGGACCTGGGGCTTATTCTGTGCCATCTCATGTCCTTGCCAGTGGTGGGAGAAAGGGAGTCTCTTCCTGGGACAAGGAGTACCTTCTGGACAGCTAAGGGAGGCAGAGGGGGCAGTGGTGTTGTTCCAGTTCTGAGCCAGAGGGGGAGGTTGGGGTGGTGTGGCAGTGGTCAGGTCGAGCTCTGTGGTGAGCAGTTTTGCACGGGAATCACTCTCTCTCTCTTTTGCACACTTTTGTTATTAATATTGTTGCTGTTACTGTCCATTTTCTCAGCTCATTGCTGTTTCCAATAAATCGTTCTTATCTTAACCATAATCTTCACCTGTTGGGCTTCCAGTTCTCCTCTCCAGCCATTCAGCAGCAGGGATGGGGGAGTGGAATGGAGAGCAAGCGAGCAGCACGTGGTTTGGAGAGTCTCAGTGGGAGCACTAAATTGGGAAGTACCACTGTTAAACCATAGCAGTGGTCTTGAAAGAAAATTAAAAGCGGTGAATTCTTCTGTATTACCTGTGAGTGAGACTTGCAGTTGTCTGTTATTTTTACAGAATTTATTGCATACAGAAGTTTCCACTACTGAGATGCACTACTGATATACCCAAAAACCAAGTCATATTTTAAGCTTTGTTAGCCAAGTCCACTAATTGACTTGAAAACAAGAACTGAGAGCTTAAACTTTATGTTGTATTGGGAATCAATAGAATCATCAGTTTACACAGTTTGGTATCTGCAGCCCACTTGCTGAATTTCTGTGCTGCTATACACTGTATTAATTACATCCTTTTTTTTAGGATTGAGGTTTAGAACCACAAAAAACATGTTTATAAAAATTCATCTGTTAGCAATGAAGTCAGGCAAGGATGAACGCCCTCTGATAGCTGGAAAGCCTGCCACCTCAGCTGGCTTTACAATATCCTGCATTCACTTATACCACAAGCAGTAAGATATAAATCTGTACTACAAATGCTTGGGTTTCATTAGAGAAGGAAGGTCATTCATCACTATCTCCAGTGCTGTTTCTGGTTACCAGGCGGTTTAAAATTTAAAGATCCTCAGGCACTGTCCAGGACAGAGGTACTTGGAAACAATTCCTCAACAGCTGATAAAGCTTAAACCCCTCCCCCAGATTTAACACTAACATGCATTTTCCAAGAATGTGAGCTAAATTTAGGTACTGTTTCGTTATGAAAAACACAATTGCTTCACGTGAAGCACTGGTAGTCCCAGAAAGAGTCTTACTCTCGTCTCTCCTTGGCAATTCTTAAAGCTCTGCTTCAAATGGCACACTGTATGCTTTGCTGTCTCTATTTGTAGCACCTAATACCTGTCTAGCATCCGTTTCTGTACCACAAATAGACTGAACTCAGGAATAGGAGATCTTTTCACCGAGTAGCTGCAGTTATGCAACACAAAGCACAGAGGCATGGGGGGCTCCAGTTGAAACTTTTGACAAAGTAACTTGTTCGTGGTCCTGCTACAGCCTGATGGACAATGAAGGTGTTTTCCAGCATGCTGGATTGAGAAATATTTTCTCCAAAATTTCCATGAAAATATAATTTCTGTATAAATTCAAGTTAGGCACAGAGATAACTTTCAGAGTGTAAAACACTTTTCTTATCTGCCAAGCCCTGGTGTGTGTGGGGCGGGAATTTGTCGAAGTTCTTTCTAAACTTGGAGATTCTAACCCAGAAATTTATTCCCGAAGTGGCTGGAAACCTTCTTCTTGTTGTCCAGTTCAGTTTTCTCTCATTAAATGTAGCCGTTGTATCCACAGCTCTCCCTAACATTTATCTTTTACTTCCTCGCCCTTCCTTCTGGAATTTCACTTTCCAGCTCTTAGAGAAGCCATGAATGTCATCACCCGTTGCTCTGAGCTCCTGGGAGTTCTTACATATTGGATATGATTTTCATATTACACAAACGATTTTGTCTTTATTTCAACATCATCATCCTCACTGATAATCCCGACAAAATACTTACTTAGCCTTATGCTACCATGTCTGCATAATAGCCTTACTTCCATTTTTTTTTTTTTGCAGTGCACGTATCTAAGTAGCACTTTTTAGTGCTGCTTGTAACAGCTACATGCTACTAGATTCTACTTGCTAATTAGCTAATAACACCTAATAGCTTGTAATACATGACTGGCAGCCTAAGATATATCCCTGGTGTTAGTCACACAATGCAGCAGGCTGTAATGACCTGGGCGGAGGAAGGGGGCTCTAGGTATACAATTGCAGGCATTACACATACACCAGTCAGATCCACAAGAGCAAACTCTTGTTTTCAGATGTTTGTAACCAGCACATCAGCCCCAAATTCCCCCTCCATTTTGATTCTTTGAAATCTCTATACAAACGTGAAGACAGAGAGAACCTCGTTATGTAGTGCAATATGTGGCCTTCTTCCTATTTTTTTTTTTTTGGTGAAATGCCAAGCAACAGGTTGCACTGTTTGTACAAGGCTCACGTAAGAGCGACTGAAAGGAACACAACAAATTATCCGTTGGTTTCTGCAGTGGTCTGGAAAAGCTAATGCGAGTCACACAGGCTATTTGAACCCGCAAAAGTATTTGCACAACAACACAGACAGTATCATCATATGAATTATGGTGATCCAAACCACTCATCTGGTAGCGAGGCACAAGGGATCTCATTGTACACGCGCTTCAATTAAGGCACTGAGGGAAATGTCGCTAGCACGTCCCCCCACGGGCGGGGAGGGACGGGAGAAAGACCTCCTGGCCGCGAGGGGACGCGGCACCGCCCGGGACCGCTCCGGCCCCCGCCCCGCGGCTTCTGGGAAGGGCGGGGCCGCGGCCGCCCCCCGCAGGCGTCACTCCCAGCATGCAGCGCGGCGCGCTCCTGCCCCTGCCCCTGCCGCCGCTGCCGGGCGGAGAAGATGGCGGAGGGAGGCGCGGCGGATCTGGAGACTCAGCGCACGGACGTCGCGGCGCTGCTCAAAACCGCCCTCCGCAAGGGCGACACCTGGTGAGGGAGGAGCGGGGGGGCTCGGGCGGACCGGCGCGGGCGGCGCCCCCCGCCCCCGGGGCTGCTTGGCTGCCGGAGGGATCGACCTCCTTCCCCTCGTCCCCCCCCGCCATCCGCTCCCGGGGGCGGCTCGACGTCCCTCCCGCTGCCGGGAAAGTGGAGGCGGGTGACAAGGGCAGGGAGGCAGTGCTGTTCCCCGCGCTTCCTGCCGCTCGGTTCCCGCAGCTGCCAGGCGGGGAGCGGCCGCCTGGGTGCGGCGGGGCCTCGGCCTGGCCCGGGCTGCGGACGGGCGGCGGGGAGGCACCGAGGTCAGCGCCCTGCGGGGGAGGGCAGGGAGGGAGCGGCGCCGCTGCCGGGGCGCGCTGCGGGGTGGCAGCCCCGGATGGCGGGCCCGGAGCCCGCAGGGGGCTTGTTTTGGCTGCGCGAGGCGTATTGAGGTGAGGGAGAAGAGCTTTGCTGCCAGGCGTTTCTTCCATTAACCAGGCTGAAATGGCTCCGGCTTCACCTTCAGGTTGTCAGAAATGGTATCTGTACCCTGTCCTGGGTGCCCTGGTGCCCGTCCGTGGCTGTGGCAAGCCTTGAGTTTAAATTTTATTGCGGCTGTAAACGTATTAACTCCCTAAAAAAGAGTCCCTGAAGGTGCGAACGGACCCTTACGATACCTTTTCGACAATGAACGTTGGAAAAATATGTTTTTCTGGTCAGTCGTAAAATATTTCTTAGTATGCCGTACAAATTGTCAACAGAATAATCCGCGGCTGAAAAGAATTAGGTTAAATAAGCACCTCTTTTTGATGTGTATTTGGTAATTGATCTTCTATAGTTGTAGTTCTATGAGACTAGGAAATGGGACTTTTTTTAGGAGGGGAAAAATAAGGAACTGACACTTTTTCCACGACTCAACCTCTTCATCTCTTCCTGTGTGAAACTGTCACCCATAGACAAAGGCTGAAGCATTAACTTACAGAAAATTAACTGTGAATACACAGAAGTAGAGCTAGCCCACCTCATTTCAGCTGTCATCACTCACTGTTCCAGTTCTATAAAAGACTATATTTAACAGTGTTGATACTGCAGCATGTGTCAGAAGCATACATTCTGATGCATTATTCAAATACTGCTGAGTATATGTTCGGTTTTGGCATACGAACAGACTGCTCTTGAAACTGGAAAAGTATAAGCAACTAGAAAAAGGAAATGAATTCACATGGTAGTGTTGAAGATGACCAGTGGTAGTAAAAGCATGCTCTGGCTTGATGTCTTTCAAGACTGTTTTTTAATGGTTCTGTTGGGTACTTCCCAGGTACTAAAACAATGTCTCAAGCAGTTAATATTGTTCAGAGTAATAGTACTTTTATGACAAGTTGACAGCATGACCGGAACAGTCAGTTTACTGTGCTGTTTACTTTTTTTAGTATGTTTGATATTTTAATATAGAAGAATCAGTTATGTGGGAAAAGCTTCTAAATGTTCTGTGAAAATATGTCTAGCTGTGATTGACACTGATGTTAGTCAAGTGTTTTAAAACTGAATAAGCTACAGCAAAGTCCCATTTAAGTTTTACTCGTGAACTGTTAAATCAGCTTACACATAAATGTGTATACTTGTGCATTCATAGGATTTATACTTAGACTGTGCAGCGATCTTCACAAATTAAAGGGTATGTTTAGTCCAGATGCTTTTTTAGAGGTATTTTGTCAATGGCTTTTTGATCTTTTGGGACATCAGCAAGGAAACAACAGTTAAAGTGCTGTAAGCCCTGGTTCAGAATTGCATTCATTTAGTAGTAACTACTGCTGTAAAAAATTTCAGCAGTGCCATACCAGCTTGTTCTGTTTGAGTTTTAAAGCACTCAAGTGCTATTAAAAATGCTGGCTTATACTGACAGTCTTTTCCATGCTCTTCAAAATTTAGAGTGGAGAGAACAATAAGCTGCATATGGAAAGTATAAAGCTTTGGGGGTTTTCGCTAACAAAAAAGCAACTAAAGAATAGGGCAAAGAGAGGCAAATCTTACAGGCATCTATGAAGTGGCTGCTGAATTTCTTCGTTAGCTTGTCATGTATACAACAGAGAAAGAAATAAAATTGACTTGAAATGCAACATTTTTAGGGTTAGATATTGGAAAAAGAATTGTTAGTATTAGTTGAATAGGTGGTTTAGTAAGCTATAGAATTTGTTCCATTAGATGTTTTTAAGGGTAGCTTGGGAATAGTCTGCATTAAGCTGTGTTGCTCCAATGGACACGCAAGGTTAATGTCTTTTAACTGCTTCGGCTGCAGGGACAAGATTTTGGGGTAGTTTGTCCCAGTGGTCTTTTTTGCATTCTTTATGGCCATTTAATAAATTATTAAACTCTGAGAGATTGAGGATTCTTCCGTCTCTCCATTTATCTTACTTTACTAAACATACATTAAATAAACATCAGATTTTTCCAAGAAAGAACTTCCTTTGTTTATTAGTTCTTTTCAGTAATGTTGTCTACTTTCATTAATAAAGTCAAAGCTACACTTTTGTTCCACAGACCTTGAATTAATATAAGTTTTACTTCTTGCAGTATTGTCCAAAGGATCTTCGGGTTCTGTGGTTTAAAGACATCTGTTTCGGAAAAGAAAAAATGCTGCATTTCGTTCTATGTCTCATAGTTTTAGCATCTGATGCGAATACGTCTCAGTATTTTGAAATTCTACCGGTGCTTGACAATTGAGGAGAATTTTTTTGTCTGAGGAGATTTTACCCTCTCATTTAGAATGACAAAAATTATTGGTTGTTACAGCTGCAGGCAAATCTGAACTCAATCAGTGTCTTCTACTCTCAGAAATTGAAGAGCTGTTGATGTTCATCAGAAGTTTAGGCACAGTATAATTTGTGTGACCAACTGGTCTTGATGATGTCATTTAATGCCTTTGTAGCTGCAGTGATATTCTTGAGAACCTTGCCAAGTTTTTCTGTTTTTACATTATCACAGAACTACAGTTTTTGATACTGAAAGTTACTGATCTTGGAACAGTTTTGTTATAGAGGGGAAGACTGTCAGTTTTTCTGTCTGACTTCTTCAGTGATTTCTCTGTAATTTCTTCCCCATTTTAAGGAGTGATTTCTTGATTTTACCTTTAAAACCACCTTCTGCCCTGACTTCTCTGTAATTCCTGCTCTTCTGTGGCTGTCTTAGTCAGAGATGTTGTCTCAGTAGCTCAAATATGACATTACAAATGCTTTCATACTCTTGGCTACCTCTTACACACATTGTCCTTCCATGATCTAGGATATATAACCACATTTCTCACCATTAGGTATCTCCTGTCAATAAATGTTTTACTTAAAGTGTGTGATGGTGACTTAAAAATAGGGAACAACTCAGCAGTCAATTTTACCACTTTTTCTCTCTCTTTCTTCCAGTTTCCCCACTGTACTTCTTTCATCTGTTGCTTTCCATAACCATTTGTGAGCAGATGAGAATATAGAAGTTACTTGTATTTTTAAAAGCAGTAACTTGGGTAAGAATTAGGCAGTTACTGTGGACAAAAACTATCACATGGAGTTTATTTAGTGGCTAAGGGAACAAATGCAATCATTAGATGTTTGAATAGGGAATACCAAGTAGCAGTACAAATATGTACTGTATACAGAATATAGCAGTGAAACCGTTCTACTGTCCAGTTCTGGTGTCCATATGTGACAGAAGGTGTTCATTTAGAATGAGTTCAGACATCTCAAAATCTAATAGGGAAAGTGGAAGCCTTGTCTTTCAGAGAAGAGCTTGGAGAGCCTTTGTCTGTTTTCCTAGAATTCTGAGTCCTGTGCTGAACTACTTATGTAAGGGGAAGATGTCTTCTAGGATAAGGATTTTTAGACAAGCAGATAAAGGTTTAAGACACTATCTGTAAACTGAAGCTAGTCAGGTTTAGGCCAGAAGGAAGATGTTGATTTTTCAGCCGTTACCCAATGAATTTTGGTGCCAGCCATCACTTCGCAAGAGCAATGAGATAGTTTCTTAATCTCTTCTTGGTTTTTAAGACTTGCAAATTAGTAAAACCACGGAAGTGTAGTATTTTTAGTTTTCAGATGTGTCTGATACACATCACTTCTGAAGTTCTGCTGAGCCTAGGTAGGGTACTGTTGTTATCCATAGAGTACATTTCTTGGACAGTGAAAAAAATACTTTTTTTAACCTGTGGAAGTTTCATTGCCTTTTCAATTGTAATACCTCGTCACTGAAGAGAGTAAGTAAAAATGAAGTGGGGTAAAAATCCTTCCCAGTGAGTGATCAGTAGATATGAAAAGTTCAACCTTAAAGGGTTTTTCTCCAGAAGTGAATTTCTGCACTGAAAACATATAAGCATTTTAATTCTGGCTGCAGTGAAAACTCATGAGTCTTGATGAACAGACACCTGTAGCCCTGCTTAAAAATCCTGCAGTGGCCATCATTGATAACAGCCTTGATGCTGGAAGTGCTTAGCTTTAATAGCATTTTACACTGTGGTCTTTACAGAACATGCTGAGTTGGAAGGGACCCACAAAGATCATCAAGTCCTACTCAGCTCTGCGCAGGACATACCCAAGAGTCAAGCTGTGTACCTTTTTCTCAGTACTGTATACTCTCAGTGTTTTCCACATTTCATCATCCATCATTGTGTTGTACATGAACAGAATCTAGATGGAATGTTAATGGAAGATTTTACTTGATTTCACTGAGGGCATGATGACATGTTATGGACTTGCACTTCAATAATATTTGGAATTATATTCTAAATTGTTTTGATAATTTCATAAAATGAGAAACAAGGAACACTATATCAGTGTTCTAAGGATAGATTAAGAGTTGGATGATTTTTTTCTTTCTAATGAGGTTTAAGTTGCTGATTTTGACTTCTAAACCTTGTGGTTGAAGTTTGGTGTTAGGTTTCTCTCACTGCATAAGGAATGGTGCTGCATGTGACCAACGGTTTACAGAGTTTAAATTCTTCTGGACAATAATTCCAATGGAAATGAGTTGATGCATTTTTCTTCTGTGAATTGATTAGGTGGGGTGAGAGCATGTTAAAATCATGTTTGTTCCAGGCTTTTGCCTGAGAATTGAAAGTCAAAAATTGATTTGTTAGATTATTTTTAATTAAAAGTCTTTATTTAAGTGGGAATTTTCTAAGGGTATACAAAACACTTACATGGTTGTTAATATAATGTTTATATTGAAATTTTAACATAAAATTGCACTCCACTTATTCTGGCTGAATCGTACTTTTTGGTCGGCCTCTTGAAAGTATGGATGAAGAATGTGCTGCTTAGGCTACTGCAGCACATTATGGGAGTGGAGCATGGTGAGCTGTAGTGAGAATTTGATTAGCTGATTTGAAATCTTGGTGCATTTTTATGAACTAAACACTTACTTCTGTAGAGGAATCTGAAATACTTAGACTGATTTCTTCAAAATGGGAGGTAAACGATATATTTTTTTCTCTTTGACCCCTGCATTTTTTTCTTGTGGATTTACCTATATTTTGAATGAAAAGATTGTATAGTTTGTGTGATAGAGTAGAATAATTATCACGGTTTTGAACTTGAAGAACTTGTTAATTCTGAAAGAAAATTTAATTTGAATTAGTGTATTTGGTCAAGCATTTTTTGTCACCTTAATCAAAGTAGAAATACAAATACAAACCCGTTCTTATGTTCTTATTTTTATAGTTGCAGTTGTGCAGGAACAAAAATCAGATGCTGTGCCTTTAAGCAGGAGTCCTAATTTGCTTTCAGCAACACAGTTGTTCCACTTTGTCCTCTGTATTGCTTAATCTGTACTCATGCACAGTGAGGAGAGTAAAAAAAAATCCTCACCTATCTCTCTGGACAATTTGCACAGTTTTACTGTTAAAAGTGAAATAGCTTCTGTTCAGAAGATACAATGTCCCAGCAGTACACAGTGCAGGAATGAGTGTCGCTCTGTGAAGTGTCTTTATTGCATATTAAAAGTTTCCTGGTATTATTTTTAATTCAAAGAGCTGATGTATCAGTCAATATAAATAAATCCAGGTTACATATTGTTTAATTCCGTCGGTGTATAACAGTCAAAAGAATTCAGAATGGTTTTGACAGCAGTGGGAAATACCAAGATCTTGGTCATACTGTTCAGATGTTTTTCTATCAGCTTGGATGTTGAGGTAAAGAATGAATGCTGTTGTACTTGTCTGATGTTGATATTATGTTAGTTGGAAGGATTAAGTCAAAATATGCAGTAAATCACAGGTAAACTTGAATTACATTAAAAAGTTAGAAACCATGGCAGAATTTCAGAAATCAGTTAGTAAGTTTCATGACAGTACTTTCTTTTGTTTGGTGAACAATGTCATGTGGTCATGCAGCTGTGAAATTCTAAAACTTCCATAAACTTATAATTGATTTTTATTATTTATTGAATTTTTATTTAAGAAATGAAGGTGTATTTACAATTGCTGTAGTAGCTTGATTTTTTTGTACTTGTAAGTTAATGTTCAAAGGCTGTAAGTAATGCTATTTTGGGCCGCCTTGAGTCTCTACAGTTGATCATTTGGTCATACATAAGGATATGGTCTTTTTTGGCAAATTTGTGTGACCCAATTTTATTTGGTTTGCATGGCGAAGTGCTGGTAGCAGGGTTGCTACAGAGGTGGCTTTTAGGAGAAGCTGCCAGAAGCTTCCCCTGTGATGTACAGAGCCAATGCCAGCTGACTCCAGATGGACTGACCACTGGCCAAGGCTGAATATCTCAAATTGAAAGGGACCCATAAGGGACATTGAATCCAACTTCCTGCTCTTAGCAGGACTGCATGAAGCTAAACCATATGGCTAAGAGTGTCGTCCAGGTGATCCTGGAACTGACAGGCTTGGTGCTGTGACCACTTCCCTAGGGAGCCTGTTCCAGTGACCAGCCACCCTCTCAGGCTTTACATGATGTCGAGTATGAAGTTCCCCAGCTTCATTCCATTTCCTCATGTTTTATTCCATTATCTGGCATTTCAGAAAACTCTCAAGTATAAATTGTCCCTTGTGTATGATAATCCACTTCAGACAGGCGAGAAACATTTTACAGAAGAGAGGAGATATATCTTATGAAGAAATCTGAAGCTCTGCTCAGAAGTAAACACTGGGTAGTGAAATAGGCCAGACTTGAACTGAGGACATATTCACATGTTCTATAGTTTTTGATTCTACTTCCTCAAAGAAGGTTTTAAGTATACATAATATAACCACGAAAAAACTCCTAAAGCTAATTAAACTGTACAAATACTTCCAGTATTATTAATATTGAAGATTTAATATTTGAGTGTAATTTTCAGCAAATGGTATATGCATGTTTTTGCTTACCTTTAGGTAAAGGTTTGGGACTATTCCAGTGTTTTATGTTATCAACCAGTTGGCTCTAAATGACTTGGTTGTACTATTTTCTTCAAACAATTTGAGGTTACTGATTTATTTGATATGTCTATAAATGTCAGGTATCTGCTGTTTAAGAGTTAACCAGTTCATTTGGCTGTGCAATTGTCTTGGTTTTTAAGGTTTGCGCCTCAAAGCAGAATATCTAGAAATTTGAGACTGTTCTTGTCTTTAATCTTTATTACAAGTCCTCCAGGTTTGTTTTATCCTGGAAGATGGGTTGGTTATCCTGCTCACTAGCTTAACTGATGACATCCCAGAGAGCAGAATTTGTGTTTCCTGGTTGAGTGAAATCTTGATTCCATCAGATAACAAACATTTCTTAATCATTATTCTAAAAAATGGATAGGCCATGTGTTTTAACTTCGATGGGGAGTTCTGGGATATCCTTCTCAGTTAGGTCCACAGTTCAAGAAACTACTGTAGCATTGGACTCATTTGGAACTCCTTCCTGCATTAGGTAATAGTAACAAAAATAAAGGCCAAGTTTAATATACATATATTTTAGGTCTCTGTTTTACTAATGCATGGTATGCTATTTTTGTATCTGGGACAACACACGTTACAGTGAAGTGTATCTGGTCCAAGTGCATGCCCCAAGTTTTTAAATGGTTTTTTCCTTAAAAAGGGATCAAATATCGTTTAAGAAATGAGGGTTTAGCAGATGCAGTTCTGTTTACTTGAGATATGTGTTTTCCTCTTAAATTACTGGACAGCCCTCATAGGTAATACTTAGTTTTCAGGCGGTTGATTTTATCATGGATATTATAACATTGACGGAGAGATAAATTAAGTTGCCTTCCTGTGGTTTGCCTTCTCTTGTGCAGATGAGTAGTCTTGTTGATCTTGGTAAGAATGCTATATTGAATGTGTTTGTAGACTCAAAAGCTATAAGTTATAAATCTGATTATTACTTTTCCCATTAATGCTAAGAAGTCTGGATTTTAGCACAGAACTGCTTTAGCAGGTGGATTGATCCCCCTTAAACTGAGCATGGTGTAATTGTGCTCCTTTTTTTTTTTTTCCTTCCCCTCCATAATCTTTAATGTGGCATATACTTCTTGCATAAAATGAGGGTAGTGTATGGCATTTGAATGCAAATTTCTGGTTTCCCTAATCTTACTGGAAAAGTAGTGTTTCACCTCTTGATTAAGAACAAGTTCTTGTAATGGAGTGTTCTGGTTTTGGCCAGGACAGAGTTCATTTTTCCACGGTGAGGGGATGGAGCCTGGAGCCCAGTCCTGGGCATGTCCAGGTTGTTATGCTCTATCACCCCCAGGGGTGGGAGTCAAGGGCTCCTGCTTGGGAGAAGAGGAGTGCAGCCTTAGTTTGAGAAAAGGCATGGTGGGAGGGGGAGACCCATCCACCATTGTTCATTGTCCCCGAGGGTGAGCATTTTTGCATGTAAATCACCCTCTTTTTTACAGTTCTGTTATTAATATTGTTGCTGTTACTGTTTGTTTTTCTTATCTCATTGCTGTTTCCAGTAAATTGTAATTATCTCAGCCTGTGATCTCTGCATTTTGTGGAGGGGGGAAAGGGGAGCAGTTTGGGTTGGTTTTTTTTTTGTTTTGGTCAGAGTGCTGAATTGGGGAATACCGTTCTTAAACCAGGATAAGAGAGAAGATTACGGCTGCTGTGACTGTGGTCAAAAATAACTCAAAATAGCTTTTCTCACCTGTACCAGATTTCTGTTGAAGCAAAAGTAGCCAAATGTGCATTAAAATGCCTAATATTTATAAAACATAGATACACATGTGCATGCACATACATGCCTATAGTCAGTAATTCACTGTAAGAATTCACATCTGTAGTGTCTGCTAGCATTTTTCAAAATCTCTACATGCATTTTTCATAGATTCAATAAACCTTTCTTTTCCATGTAATGCATGTTGCCTCTACTTTGTGGTAAAGGAACTTAACTGTGCTGTTTAGTTCTTATCATACTTACGTACTTGCATGATTTTTAAGTAGCCTTTCAGCTTTCTTTATACAAGAAATACTAAGCTCTTATTTGAGCCTGTAAGTACAAATTCCTAAATGTGAAGGGAAGTGATGAAAGATTTTTTGCACTTCGTGTTAGGAAACAGCAGTGTTACAGCATTTTTGTTAGGGATGACCCTAAGGAGATATTGCACAGCAGATTTTGGTTGGTGGCAAAATTAATTGGATATGGAAGAAGAAAGCTGATGAAGTGTTGAAATAGATAATGTTGAATATTTAAAATCTAGAACAGTGGACCCCAAGCTTTGTCACACTGTTAAATTTGGTTATCAAAAATTTGTATTAATCACTGTTAGTGGGGTTTGGTAAGACACTTAACACAAAGCATTTGAAAAGTAAAATAATTCTACAGGAGCAGTAATTTCTTAAGCATTAATTAAAACAAAGGCAGTTTGCCTGTATGATAGTTTCTCTTCTGTATAAAATTATATCTTCTTAAGATTCATAGTTCATTTAAATGTAGATCAAGAAAATAGAGGCCATGGGACAAGGCTGGCAGGTTTGGTGGTAACTGCATTCATAACCACACACAGTTACAGCTTTTAGGGAATAGAGGTAGATGGCCACAGCAGAAGAGAAAGGGGAGAATGCTGTTGGCCTTAAGTATGCTCATGAGAATGAAAACCTAGTGTATAAAGCAAAAGGCAAGGGCATGTCAGATTAATCAAATTCAGTTTCATCCTAAGGTAGTAGCAAAAGGTTCGGGGCAGACCAGGCAGAAGAAGATGAATGCTTTTAGGAAGGAGAATATTGCATATGGTATGTTAAAAAATAAAAATCTGAGTATCACTGAACAAATTTGGTATTTTGATCTTAAAGAAATTCTGGACAAGAAGGTATAAAATGTAGGTATCACAGGACTTTGTAAAAGCCAGACTGTGACAACAGTTTAATCTGGGAAGAAATACTGTGGAGCTGAGATTAGAGATATAATTGCTTTATGTGGAAGTGTGATGTTGATAATTATTTGTAAGAGGAGCATCTAGTCCTCCATCAAAAGCAGAGCATTTACTGTTTGTGTTGATGTTGACTCAGAGGAAGAAAACACACTCTCTGGTTCTTGACAAGGTATCAGAGTCCTGAAGTTTAAGTTGCATATAACTGTTATAAATAGAACTTCAGCAGTAGACAATTCTTTACTGAAAGTTCCCTCTCACTTTTTTTAAAGGGCTATCTAATTATAGAGATTTAACTTGAATCTCCTGAATTCGAAAATCAAGAACAGGAATTAAAGGTGACAGTCATTCATGCTAAAAAGGGAAATGTTTTTTCAACCTGCTATTTTTCAGCCTCTTATACGTTGTATTGGCAGTCTTGCACAACTGTACATGGCACTATTAGTGAGATCTTTAATTGACTACAGTTGAAGTCCTCACTGGTAGGAGATGCTGGTAATGGTTAGCAGAACAGACAGAAAAGCATTGTCATTTCATAAGGCTGATGGATTCTGGTGCATTATCATGAATGAGGTAGGAAGTAGTAGCATCCCAGTAATTAATGTATATGTCTTCTTCCTTTTAAGGTATCTAGTGGATAGCCGCTGGTTCAAACAGTGGAAAAAATATGTTGGTTTTGACAGCTGGGACAAATACCAGATGGGAGATCAGAATGTGTACCCTGGTCCTATTGATAACTCTGGACTTCTCAAAGGTAACTGCTTCTGTCTGTGAAATAAGCTGATAGTACATTAAGTGCAAAATTGTCACAGATAGCTCATCTTTGAAGTTGGCTGTGTAAATGAACCTCAGCAAATACAAAGGTAAAAATTTGGGTTTCTTTTCAGACCATGACAAGAAAACTGGATTAGATTTCCCTAATAAATCACAATTTTATAAATACAATTCTTGGAACTTCTTTGTAATGGTAACAAAATATGTAATAATGTACAAATTCCTGGTTTATAATGAGATTTTGGGTTATCTTGAGAACTGAAAATTGGTCAAGTTGACAAAAGGTAGCTTGAGTTCACTATGATTTCCCTTTTTTTGGTAGCTTAACCAAGTTGGTTGATTTAAAATAAGATTTTTAAGTTGAGCTCTAAAACTTCCTTCTGTAAATGAGCCCCAAGCCCTTACTTTAGTTCTGGAACAATTGAAGAAGTGGTATTATGCAGTTCAGTGACTTTCACACAACTTGTGTGAAGTGATAGAGGATAATTTCCTATTTTCTTTACAGTCTTGTAAGTATGTTAAACTCTGTCACTGCTATAATTACTCGGGTCTGACTGACTTTTGCTGAACTGTAGCCAAATTTGTGAGCACAGGTCTCAGAATACTTTCCCACATATTTTAATCTTCATGTCAAAGTTTGTATTTAATGTTCAGTATCAAAATACTATTAAAGATGTTAATATTTAATCTGAAAAATCTAGCAGATACAAAATTGAGCAGATAATTGCTTTTCTTCTTTGCAGTTACAGGTATTGTAATAATACTGCATATTCTATTGGCACATAGTAATACCATTTTTCCAGCTTCATGGGGTTTATGATAAACTTTTGACTTTCTTAATTCAAAACTTCTGTAATTAGTGTCTCATTATTTTACAAATTAAATGTTAAAGATGATTGTGTCTTTCATAAAACTTGTACCATGTTCTACTAATTGTCAGTGTGAATGAGTGTGTGTATCTGACACTGACCAGTGCCTTTGTAGAAGGTGCTGTATTGTTGTATACATCTGTATGTTCTCTTTCATCCAGAAACTTTAGGGTCTTTTTGCTCCAGGTGAGTGTTGTGTTTTGTTCTCTAAAATGTGAAGATCTAGATCTTTTGTACGTTCTTGTAGTAAATTTTGCAGTGAGGCTGGGGTGTTCAGGTGACACATCTCAGCTGACATCAGATGTAGCAACATCTTTTTATCGTCACTGAGGTAGCATCAGCTTGTTCTCTCTTCTGTGCCTTCCCTTTCAAAAATAGGTGATTTCTAGTTGTGCCAGTCACTGTTCATCTGTACCATTTATAACTTAATCTACATATGTGTTCATATTATGCTTAAAGTTGCTGTTGTTATGAAGCCTATTTTAGGGTTAGCTGTCCAAATTTGAAGTCATGTTAGCCGTTTTCCTAAAAGCTCCTGAAAACCTGTATTCTGTTGTTTTGACGCTACCAGTGCCCCTTTCAAAATAAACAGCATTAGAGTTTGTGATCTTCACTATTTGCTCATTCATGGTTCTAAACGATGGCTCTGCATTGGCAGTGATTCCATGCATCCTGTTACCCTGTGACACCTACCGTTTCTGTTTAAAGGTAGTTTTAATAAGGGTGTTAGTGCCCACCAGATAATAGCTTTCTCTTTCACCCACTGCAAAGCAGCAATCCTCTGTACTAGGTTTTTTATGTAGCATAAACTCAACCTGGAAATGCTTGGATTTTAATCTTGTCTTTGGCACATAGTATGCTCTAGTTGCTCTCATGCTGCTCTCCTTAAATGTGCATATGATATAAATAAAATAATCTAAAGTGGGCATGCTTTCTCAAATATTCTGCAGTGTAATGCAGTGATAAGGAAAACAGTAATTGAATTCATGAAAGACTGATTCCAGGAAACGGAAGCAGTATGTTCAGCTTATAGTACTTTAATGCTTCTCTCTTGTTTCCAGAACATTTGGATGTAGTGAGAGCAATGGAAGGTAACAGGCAGAGATTTCAGTTAGTCTCAACATGTGCAAAAAATGTCGAAAGTGATGGAATGCACGTGTCATCTTCAAAAGAAGAGATACGTAGTCAAAGCGGGCGCAGAGAAGTAGTTACTTAGAGTAGCTGATTGTTCATCATAGAAAACAGCATTGTGTATGAGGGACTGAATTGTCAGAGTCAGGGTACCTGTTTTATGGTTTGGAAAAAAAATTTACTAGAAGAAATGTTGGTATTTTTAGGAGGAGGTAATAGAATCTGAATTACACCTTCTCACTATATAAGATCAGTGCAGAAATACCATATAAATCTTGTGAAGAGTTACGTAGACCTGAAAATGTGCTTGTGGATTTCTCCCCACACTGTGCTCCCAGTTATAATGTGATACTTCCAGATGGAAAGACAGCTACCCTAAATATCTGAGGCTCACAGTGCCTCACATCTGGAATCACCTCTTAGACCTAAAAGATAGCTGCTAGTAATAAAGATTGAACCAAAGCTAAAAGCTTGGAATCTCTTACCTAAAGAGATTCCAAGTTGTGCTTCATTCAAGTGCAGCATCTCTCCCTCTATGTGAAAAATTTTGTAGTGAATATTTCCAGAGCACATAGGATCTTTTAAATAGGAGGTTGTACCATGCTATTTTCCTAGTCTGATATAGGGGTGAATGACTTCAAACTTTGTCTTGAATCTACAGTTAACTACTCATTCTCAGTTGTGGATGTATCAATGATGATGTGGGAATATGTGTGAAGTGAGTGGGATAAATAATTGGTTTCTCTGAAAGCTAGGATTGTGTATGATAACAAACTAGGTGCTTATAATTGCATGGGGGTATGAAGTTGTCACTTGGGTTCCTGATAAAGGAATACCACCTCTAATAGGTGTGCTATGCGTGAACTGGGTAGTTTGCTTCAATCATTTCAGAAGACTGGCTTTGAACACCGTAATACTGGTAACATAATTGTGACTCAGAAAATATTTTGTCTGCTGTTTAAATGAAAAATGTTGTATTAAAAACTCAAGTACAGAATTACAATATTCAAGTGAAAATTATCTTTCTCTTATAGATGGTGATTCTCAGTCTCTCAAAGAACATCTCATTGATGAGCTGGACTACATCCTTTTGCCAACTGAAGGCTGGAATAGGCTAGTGAGCTGGTACACACTGATGGAAGGCCAAGAGCCAATTGCACGCAAGGTACTCTTTAATTACCTGCTGGGATGAATATGATTCAGGTGAAGTCCTGCAAATATGCAGGAGTTGCACAGGAATTTATTAACAGACTTTAAGTCTTGGCCTATAATATTAATACAGACAACTCCTGCTTTAGTTGCTTATTGACATCTAATTTTTATTCAGATTTTTGAGGCTTAAGTTTGTAATATTGAGAAAGGGGGATGCACAGGATATAATACTTTCTTCTTCTGGAAGTATTTGGGTTGGATAAACATCTCAAGAAGAATTTGCTTTAGAAGCTTGTAAGGCTATTAAGGCAAGTGATTTTGTAATTAGGTAAATAACTCCAGAACTGTATTGAGTATGTTAGTGAAAAGCCTAGTTCTAATAATGTTAACATTGGTGGAGTAATTGGTAGTTTCTTTTCTGATAAACACTGTGCTCAGCGCTTTACTAAGGGAGTTCCTTCTTTAAGCAAAAAGCTTACCTCAACACAAGTAGTAGTCCCTGGTATGGTGGGTAATGTGGCCTTCCGTCTATATGAGATACTTTAAAATTACCATCTTTAAATTTGTTTCTGTTTGCTCCAGCACACACCCTTATTATTAAGGTGATGTGACATTTCACCAGTTTATTGATAATACAGTCTTTTTTTGTTTGTGTTATTTCTTAAGATTTTCAGGTTAGTGATTACAGTTGCATCCTCACCGGGCTGAATTACTTAGTTTTTAAAATACGTTTTGGTATGTTTATCCCTTCTATATTGACCACTAGGGTGTATTTTTCCAGTTACAGGGATCTTTATTTTAATTCTTCCAAAATCGCTGGAAAAGTATTAGGCTTAGAATTTAGTTTTATGATATCTGGTGTAATACAGCTTTTGTTGCCTTCTTATGACGTGAGTATGGTCTGACTGCATGAATGCTGGCCGCATACTTGAAGTCCACTCTTCAAATAAATGGTAGATATAGCTATAGAAGAAATTTTGAGTCTTCAAAATTCATTTGGCCAGTAACAGAAGTTTGTTTGACGGTTTTATAACATTTTCTTTAATACAACAAAATAGTTGCTTGGTTTTTGGTTTTGTTTTAAAGAGACATCCCTGAAAACGTCTCTTTTTGTCTAGTTCTGTTAGAGTTGAAATCCATTAAAATAACTCTCCTTTAAAAATATATCTGTTACCAACTTGTTACTGTTTTTTCTGAAGATGGATTTCAGCAAACTGCATACTCTTCCATCATCATGGTAAAGTAAAAAGTCTGTAATTTTTTCAGTTTGGGAGGAAGATGGAAGGAGAGAGAAATGAAATTAGAGTAACTTCTATTCCACTTGGAAGTAGCTAACTGGAAAAATACATGGAGTATAATGAGTTGCCAGGTAAACTGGCATAGCTTTGTTATTTTCTGCCAATATGAACAGCATTTATCCTCTGAGAAGCATATTCCTGTTCAGCATTTTTGTTTCTGATGCTTTTGTCATTCATGATTATTTTTACTGTCTGTGTTTATGGGAGTTTTTTCATAAAGGTGATATTACACGTTTCTTTCATCCCTTTCATTTAATCAACTATTTTTGAAATGTGGATCCGAATTTTAAATTGATAAAATGTTGTATTTGATCTACATCAAGTAATGTTAAGACTTCTTATAATAGGTTGTACTACCATTACAGTGTCAGTTTTTATTCTCAGAAATGTCTTAGCCATACTGCACAGTTTTGTTTACTGCCACTATTTTGTTGTGACTCTAGTAGTTGAAAACTACAAAGCTGCTCAAATTAAGATGCGTTTTTATTTAAATGTCATGATTGATAGTCATTAAGGCTGAGGCAAGCAATGAAATAATTCACTAATTTCTTCATTTTTTTCCTATGACACATGCATATAAGTTATATTTGTACAACAGATAGCAGATCTCTCCTAGCAATTAGCTGGTGGCTTTTTTTTAACCGTATTTGTCAGATGTATCACATATCAGGCTGATGGTTATTTTTGGAGCAGTCTACATGACTAAGTGTAGTGCAGTTACACTTTGGAAGATCAAAGGGAAAAACATTTAAGAGGTGACCCTGAATATTTTTTCTACATTTTACTTTTATTAAAAACCAAAAAAATCCTGTATATTTAACTATTCTGTAATAGGTGTTGAAAAAATGAGCATATAGTAAACAACTGCAATGAGTACGTCAGATTTCAAATGAATGTATTCATTATTGGAATGTAAGTGGAAGAGTTGTAGTTTTGTTTAAATATGTGATATCCAGATTTTATTAGTGTGTATTCTATTTTTGATAAGTACTCTTTAACTGTGAAAACTAGTTCTTAGTGTTCTGAGGAAGTAGTATACAATGAATGTATTTGGAAATAAAAATAGCTTTGGGGTTTTTTTACCTTTTGATCAAATATCTGTGGATTAAGGTTGCATATTTGTGATTTCTACTGTACTTAACACTTCGAAAGTCATCACGTTATACACAGGTAAGACAATCATCATCATGGGAAAAAGTACTTTCTAGTTTACTGTATTTCTAAAAAGTTATAGGAGAATTTTAGTTCTAATTTTTTGCATTTTTCGAGTGTCTTATATTCTCTGAACTTCAGTTTCTTGAAGAGTTCTTGAAAATGTTTTGAAGCATGTGTATATGAAAACATATTCAGACTGATACGTGATCCCATTCTGTTTTTCAGGTCGTTGAACAGGGTATGTTTGTAAAGCACTGCAAGGTAGAAGTATATCTAACAGAATTAAAACTGTGTGAAAATGGAAATATGAATAATGTTGTCACACGAAGATTTAGTAAAGCTGATACAATAGGTATGCACAACTATTTTCTAAAAATAAATGATAGGTACTTGTATGTGGTAGCAAGTTCTGAATAAATAAGTCTAGATAAAATGACACATGGGTATTTTGACCACTAAAAACAATGGGAGTAGTTTTGTTTGGGTCAAAGTTTAAAGTCAACAAGTTGGGATATTGAGGGAGTTTAATACAATTTTAACAACTGTGTGTCTTATTATTTAAGCATCTGTATTAACTTTAGAGGTTTGAGCTTTTAAGGAAATGAATATTGTGATGTTGTTTATTAGATTTCATAGTACTTTTTCTTGGCTTTTGATGTATAAGAATATATTATGCATTTCATTAGCCAACATGTTCTAGTCATATATGTGAAGAGAAGGTTATATTACAAAACATAAGACAGAATTTAGTTAATAAATTAATGGCTAAAGGTGACCTAGAAAGGCAGTATTCTTTGGATTGTGAAGTGACAAGCCAGGCACAATCTTTTACCGTAATTGAATCCTCTATTAAACCTTTAGCTTACCTTTATTTGAATTTATTTTGACTGCTTGTTGAGCATTCTGTCATTGTTTGAAACAGTATTTTGATAAGATATTTGATTTTGAAAATAACAATCAGAACATTTTCAAAGATATTGCTGCTCATATTTTGGTGTATTTGTGCATGTGTAGCTAAGATAAGAGTTTGTATTTGTGCAGTTAGAATTGTGCTTTATGCCCTTGGCAGTGTATGCCCAGCCATCACGTTGTTTACATTTGTTGACAGCTGTGTATGGTTTTTTAGCTTTTGCTTCTCTTTACATTATGAGTAGTGACTTATACTTACTGGCCTTTAATTCTCTGCAGATTGCTTGCTTTAGAAGCAGTCATTTTACTTTGTTAAATTTCAATATTTAAGTTAGAAAAAGAATCACCTGCTTGTATAGAATTAAAACTTGAAAATTGTGAAAATTCCCCTCAAAAGAAGGTTTGTTGTATGTTAATTTGCCTTTTTGAGATCTGGTATAACTTGAGAAGTTATACTTCATAATTTTCTGAGAAAACCAGAAACTTGGAAAAAGCAATTTAACATTATCCTTCCCTTAGGACCAAATGCAAGCTATTTTGCAGCTATACTGAATTTAATTGTATCACTGAAATTATAGGTAATGGAGGAATTTTCTTTCTCTAATCAGAAGCAGGGCATTTTGGAATGACAGTTACTTGAAGGTATATTCATTTTCTCTTAGCAAAGAGAGAATTACAATTAAGAATAAATTGTTATAAAGCGTAATGAAAAGCAGTCAGAGTCACTGGCACCCCCTTTCCAGACACTGGCCTTACTCGCTTCCCTGAGATGTGGATAATATGCTCCTGGAAGCCTTTAAAAACATGCCCTTTGTGAAGGTGAAGCTTCTTGTGCAGAGTACGAAGCAGAGCCGTCCTAGCCAGGACATCCAAAAGAGTTTGTATCTTAGAAGAAGTGCTAGAAAAATTCAACCCACTTTAAGAGTAAATAATAACTGATCCCTCTTATCCATTACTAGGATTGTGATTTTTTTTTTTTTCCTCCTGCTTCTTACCTCAGGTATATTTAAGGTAGTTCTGGAATTCATCAAATACACAGCATAAATGCTCATTATATCAATAAATAATATGCAAGAGGGATCTTACAGAATCTCGATTATTTTTCATTCTTCCTCGTTTATTCCAATAAAGGATGCATTTTTATTAATAGTTGCAGAAGGCTTGTAGCACAAAAGAGTCAATAACAGCCCCACTGAAGTGAGTAGACATAGGGTACTGTGGTCTTTTCAAGAAATTTTAATTTTTCTATCCACCATCATTGATTATATTATTTACTGCCCTCAAAAAATATCACTCCCATCAGCTGTATTGCTGCATGAAAGCGTGCAGTTGTTTTTATGGATGAGCTGTATGGTTTTTAACAATATAGGGTATGATCTTTATGGGAACTGTAACTTTTAACTCTCAAATTGTGGGTATACAGCTGATGGAGTGATGGCAGTTCTTTCTGTCTCTTTTAGACAACATGCTAGTAGTAATCATCTCATACATTGAATGCATATAACTAAAACTCCCCAGGGAAGTTTTGGAGTCACCATCCCTTGAAGTATTTGAGAACTGACTGCATGTCAGTTCTATGACATGTGCTATGATTTAGTTGATACACTGGTGTGTGGTGAAAGGTTGGACTCAATGATCATGGAGGTCTTTTCCAACCTTAATGAATCTATGATTCTACTAGAGGAGAACCCCATACACAATGTGCCTCAGACAATACCTATTTGATACATTTTCATTTATGCTGGAACAGGCACTTTCACTTTAGTTCATAAGCCAGCACTCTAGTAATACTTTGTGGGGATGGGAGGAAGAATTATAAAGTGTGCATTGGTTACATGTTCATGGAAGTACATAAAAGAATCGTATTTTCAGTCTCAAAATTAGCATAATAGTCAAGTGGAACATGCTTTTCCCGGAGTCTTGGACATAATGTGTAGTCATCCAATAGGAGTGATTCTTCCTGTCTTGTAATAGTTCTGTTAGCAAAGCTATATGTTAAAAATTAACATAATAAATGTTAACTTAGTACTTGCAAAGAAAAACGACCTGCAATGCTTAGATAATTAATTGCCATGGTATTAATAAGAACGAAGAATATATTTCGTAATTTTTTCTTTTAGTGAAAGTCACTGATAAATCTAGATTTTCTACTTTTTTTACAAGATTGTTGCTGACTAGATTGCTTCTTATAGTCACATGTAGTTATTTCAATTCACTGGTTGAGAATTGATTCAGACAGTACACGATTTTTTGTTTTTGAAAGCCAACAAATCAAATAAGTCTGTTGCCTTGTTGGTATCGCTTACCTTGCCTACATCTCATCTCTGTTACAAAAACAGATGATCCAGTCTAACACTTGCTTTCAGACTAAGATGTGTGATAACCAGTGTAGAAACAAATTGTATTCAGTTGTCTACAATATCTACAAATTGTCCGTTGTCATACATTTCACAAGCCAGTGGCTGGGCTTTTGCAAGGTACTTTTAAGTTTCGGGTCTCAATTTGGCTTTTCCTGTTTAACCTAGTGGAACAGAAAATAATGTTGAGTAAAAGGGAGGAAGAGAAGCTGACACACTAGCGTTTTGTCCTTAGACTTTGGAGGAATGTCTTTCAAAGAGCTTACAGGGCCCATTTTTAAAATTGTGCTTTCAGTGATCATAAGGGATAAAGTGTACGTTTCTTGACTCCTGTTTTGTGTTCTGTGTTAGCTGTTAGGAGATATAGTTTCCATGGGCCTTTGTGAGTCTACCAATTAAAAAAAAGCAGCTAAGTGGGATTGCTATGATACAGCACTGTACATATTAGTTAAAAACCCAACTCTTTAATAAACTCTACTTTTCTATGAGGAGAATAGAGTTGATTGAGAACTTCTTAAATTTCAGTTGTAGATAAGTTATGCTACCTTAAAATTATGTAACACTGGTTATACTTCTGTCAGGTAGAGTAGGAGTTGGTAGACCTTTTTTCTTTAAATCTCTGAGGGACATAAAATTTTCCCCCTTTCTTTTAAAATAAATTTATGCACTTCAGTTTTACAGAGTAGTTGTTAATTTCTGTGAATTAAACTCCATGCATGTATTATATGTTGTGGTTAGTGCTAACTGCACTCAGTTATGGGGTAGAAGAGTAAGAACTGAAAAGGGTTTGATTTAGGGAGAGGAGCAGAATGACTTGCACTCCCTGCACCTGATTTTGCTGCCAGTCTCACTTGTGATAATTTGCTTCCTCCCCACACTCCTCTGTTAGCACACTCAGAAATGAGTAGATGGCTCCTGTCATTTGTTATTTATCAACTGCTCTTTATTTGGTCTGCCTTGCTAACGGATTCAGTCCTCCGACTGTTTCCATTTTAAAGGCAGGCTAACTAGCAACTTCCTGCTTGTCCTACAAAATGATGTAGTTGCATGGCAATTTCTACAGTTTCATTCATATTTTGAATATGAGGAGATGAATTCTGATGCTTTATTTGACCTTATACTGCTTGTGTATTGAAATGTTAAACTTGTGTTCTCTCCTTTACAAAACAGACACAATTGAAAAGGAGATAAGAAGAATCTTCAATATTCCAGGTGAAAAAGAGACCAGATTGTGGAACAAATACATGAGTAATACTTTTGAACCTTTGAATAAACCAGACAGTACCATACAGGATGCTGGTTTATACCAGGGACAGGTACAGTGAGATATTATTTCTTTTCTTGTATACATTTATCTTTTTGCTCATGAAAATGTCGCTGTACCCAGTGATTTTTGTTTCTTTTTAAATGAAAATTGCCTCCTAATAGATTGTGTTAGGGATAGAGGATTTTATAAACAAATCTGTTGAAATTGAAGTAGTCCTTTTGTATATTTTCAGGATTAAAGACTAGTTTAACTCTCTTGGTGAATTAAAATTTTAAATATACTTCTAAATTTTAATTGTTATGTTTACCAAATTTTTGAAGTTGCTGACATGAAGCTGGTAAAATCTGAAATAAAATTATTCCTAGGATCTGGGATATGTTCCCATAATGAAACCCAACATTTGAAGACCTTTTAAGGTATTCTTAAAGAATAATGTCTTCTACTCAGATTCCGCTGTCTAGATTTCACAAACAAAAGAAGAAAAAATGAAAATATTTTTATAAGAATGACAGAAGCTTGTAAACCTGCTTTAACATGAGACAATATCATCACTTCAAAATCATCACTTTATAGGGTAATTCCTCACAAGATAATTTTTTTCCTTTCCAGATGAATATAAAGAAAAAACATTGAATGTTAAGCTACAAAATATAAATGTAAACAGATTGAGCAGTTGCACTGGTAGAAAAACTTTTCAGATTATTACCCTAATTCTCTAGTCTTCAGAGTTGAATGTTTTTTCAACAGCTCTAGTTCATGCTGTCATGCTACAAATGTGGATGGATGATACTTGATGACAGTAATTTTAGGCAAGATTATGTTAAAATATTTCCTTTTGCCTTGAAATATTTGACTCTAACCTACTTACCAGCAGTATTTATGCTGTGCTTCAGTTTTCTTTTATGGCATGGAAGGTAGGTAACCAGTGCACTAAAATAGCTGCTTGAACTATTGTGTCCTTTAGCTTCATGCTGCATGCACTTAAACCCTCACACAGGTAATTTTAGCAATGCAGAGGTCCTACTGGAGGAGCCCACATCTACCATAAAAGATTCACATCAAAGTTCTAACTTGCAAATTACCTCTATCCTAGTGAAACATGAACTATGAAGTGAGCATGGTCTAATAAAGCCATGACAAGATCTCTAGGTGACATTTGTACTTTGAGCAAAACAAATACTGTTTAAAACAGAATTTAACCATGGTTTCTGAAAATGCTGAATGTCGTGGTAGGCCACATGTGTTGAGTCAGTTGCACTTGCTGACACACACGGTTATTTTTCTTGCTGAGCTTCCTAATCTAATAATAGTTACTATGACTATTACAGTCTGTCTAACCTAATAGTTATGGTAGTGTATGTGATTGAGTAAATCAATGCTTTGAATTTATCAGTTGGTTTCTGAAGGCGAGCCTTTAGGGATTCCATTGAACTCTTCAGTCTGAATCTACTTTTTTATTTAGTAAGCTCTGAGAGCCAGTCAAGGAAGTATGGCAGAATCAGTCTTTCAGCATCGATGACCAAAGATAACAGACTGCTCTGTTCCTCATAGAAAGCTGGTCATAATAGAAGGCTTGTTTTCAATCTCATGCTCTAGTGTATTCAGGCTGAAAATGTGATTACATTTTCAAGTGGCTTATACAAGAGATTTTGAGCATTAGTATGTATGTGAATTTATGTCACGGTGTAGACACATACAGGCACAGCATGACAGTTAGAGTCCTGAAACATCAGTGTACAGTTGTGCAGTGCAGAATTAGTTGCATTGGAAGTGGGCAGTTGGATTCAGTTTAAGTATTGGAGTCTAGTTACCATTTCAAAGGATCTAGCTAGCTGTCTCAGCTGTCAATCCAGAAAAAGGCATGAGCTGTTTGTCGGTCCTGTGTCATATCTGCCAGCGTAGGGCAGATATCTGAAATACCCAAAGGAGTTTCAAATGGACACCTGATGCCTGTGTATGGGACTGAGTGTTCTGTACTCCTTTCCATACCAATAACAAATTGAATGAAAATTATTTCATTAGCCAACTGTCCTGTTGGAAAAATAATATTAGATAAATGCTTTGGTAAAACATATGGGAGTAACCATACATGTATGATTTTAAGGCTATCAATGCAGAAAATAGGTTTTTTTGGGTTGTTTTTTTTTTTCTTACTGATCTGTGTGACGCAAAATTCCTTCAGGAATGTCCCTTCCTTAGCAGGGCTGTTGTATAGACATGTGATTTCTATAGATTCATAGGTCCTGTTTAAACATTGCAGGTCATCTTCTGACCTCTTTGAGAGGTAAGTGGCTTGCCATCCATGGATTGTAGAGGAATAGAAATATTAAATGATGTGCCCAAAATTGCACAAATTAAGATGTGGGGTGAAAAAAGTAGAGAGGAAGGTGCAATGTAGTGGATGGAATGTAGAGTGTAATGGAATATTCTTGAATCTCAGTGAATAGTAACTTAAATACCAGTCTTTTCTCAATCGCATGTCAGCAAATCCATTAAAAAGATGGAACAGAAAGCAATCTACTGATACTTTTATTTCAGTTTTCTTATTACACTTTTTGTGGTAGGTCCTGGTGATAGAACAGAAGAATGAGGATGGAACATGGCCAAGAGGTCCTTCAACTCCTAAGTAAGTTATGGATTCCAGTCACATGATTAACTTCGCATATTATTTTGTTTTATGAAAAAAAGTTTTTAAAAGTGACATTTTATTTTGAAAATATGCTGAATATATTTGTTGTAAATGCCGTGCATTGTAGAACATGGCATAATAATGGTGAATGTCTGCCTATAGGTTGCTTAACTTTGTTGATTTCAACCAGTGATATACATTATCCTGCTTAAAAATGGAAAAAAAGTCCACAATAGAAAACTGTAAAACTTAGCTTATTTTGTTTAGATTTCTGTTTCAAAGCACAGTGTATCTGTTAGGTCAACACAGATATGTGTATTTTATCAGTATTTTTCTTATATGTAAATATTTTCATGGACAGCTTGTTCCTTTTGTCTCCAGAGCACAATATTTACCCATAAAGTTTATTTAAATTGCAGCCTACATTACCATCATGTGGCTTTTGTTCTTTGTTGGGCTGTCATCAGTTAATGCAGGATGATGCTGGTTTTGTTTTCTGGTTTTCCTACTGCTGTTATCAACAGCACCTTGATAGTGGCAAGTGAATAGAAAGACTTGCGTGTTTTTCTTCATTTAGATAGATAAACTATTTTTAATATTATTTCCAGTATCTAAATCATGTTGTGTTGGTTTTGAAGAACAGGTGGAACCAATTAATTAATTAATATGATGTCAGCCTTACAAATCATTAACTGTTTTTTGCCTTTGTTGGCTGGTTCTTGATCATACCTTTCATTTAAAAGTTTAAGTTCTTTTAAATTCTCTTTATTCCTTTTGAGATTATGCATCTCAAATTAAGTATCACTGTTGGTCTAAAACATTTTTTATAGTATCATTGCTTATCATTTGAAAGACAGCGTTTCTTTGTCTTTGCTATTTTATCTCAAGCACTTATATTTGGAACACTAGTTTCTATTAAGTTATTTAATAAAGTCTGAGTTCGGTTTAAGATTAGTATGAACAGTATAATCTTGCTTAGCAAGATGTTGTAACATAAGGGATTGAGAATGTGGAGCAACAGAAAGAATGGGATGCTAAGTATTTGAAGTTTAATCTCTGATCTCAAAAAGCATCTAGTAGAAATTTAAATTCTTAGTCAAATTTTAGATGCAGATTTCAAAGGTTAAAACAACTTACGTAACTCACTGTCACGGATTCTTTTGGAAGTTTTGGTTGGAAGGTATTCTGGTGATGGTATCTGCTTTTATTCTGCCAAACTTCTTTTCCATTTTATGGAAAGCATTCAGGAGCAGTATATAAACTAAAGAATGTCTCCTAGAAAATGTTTGGTCTGGGGACAAGTGAAATGATAATTGAGAATGCTGGTGTCAGAGGAGGCTGTAAGTAAACCAACAAATGAGGATGAATAGTTTTTACTGTGAGGTTGGGGTATGGTTTTGAGATCAGGCAGCTATCAGAAAGCTGGGAATTTGATATTCAAATGCACTGTATTAATGGAAGGTTTGCAAAATTTAGTGAATTCAAATAGAACTGTCAACAGGCAGTAACAGGACAGTTTTTACTGTTTAGAACTTCATGAACAGTCTAATAAATGTTTAAAGGGATAGAAATATTAAACACTTGCTTTGGAGTTTTCTGTGTGAGATGCATTAGGAGTATTAGTTTGTCAACACAAATAGCATATGTCCACATACCTTCCTACAGCCCTCTCATTGGTCACACACTGGCTCACACTGCTGAAATTACCTCTTTGTAGTGCTTCTTTTTGAAGAGTAGAAATTGTAAACAAATTCTGATGTCAAGGTATAAATGGCCATATTTAGAAATTTCAAAATACAGAATTTTGGAAAGCATGAAAGATTATAAAACTTGAAAAGGCAGGATCGTTTCAGAACATGAGCTAAGCTTTTCTACAGATTCACAGAATTGTTGAAGTTGGAAGGCAGATTCTCCGCAGATTCTCTGGTCCAACGCACTTGCTCAAAGAAAGGTCACCTAGAGCAGGTTGCTTGGGACTGTGTCCAGTTAGGTTTTGAGCCTGTCCAAGGATGGAGGCTCTACAGCCTTCCTGGAAAACCTGTTCCACTGTTCGATAACTCCTGGTTTTAAAAACAAAATTTCTTGTATTTAGAAAGAATTGCCAGTGCTTCAATCTGTGCACATTGCCTCTTCTCCTTTCAGTGGACACCACTGAGAAGGGTCTTGCTCCATCTTCTTCATTCCCTCCCACTGGTTATGTATACATGTTGATAAAAAAACTCTGGAGCCTTCTCTTCTCCGGGATGAATAGTCCCAGCTTTCAGCTTCTCCACAGGGGTCAGATGCTGTAATCCTTGATCACCTGTGTGGTGTCTCACTGGACTTGGTCTGGGATATCTCTGTCTCTGTGGTACTGGGGAGCTCAGCACTCCAGGTGTCTCTAGCCAGTTCTGAGTGGAGGGGAAGGATCACCTCCCTTGACCTGCTGGCAATGCTTTTCCCAGTGTAGCACACTGGGCCAAGGTGTTTGGCCCAAGGACACAGTGCTGGTTCATGTTCAGCTTTTTGTCCAGCAGGACCCCAGGTGGTTCCCTGCCAAGCTGCTTTCCATTCAGTCATCTGCCCACACACCCGCTTCCTCCCTGTGTATTGGTTCCTGGGATTGTTCTTCCGCAGGTGCAGGCCTTTGCATTTCCCTTGACTGGACTTCATGAGGTTCCTGTTCGTTCATTTTTCCAGCCTTTTGAGGTCTGTCAGAATGACAGTAGAATATATATTGTGACAATTGAAAATGAGAAAGATGGAAAGATGTTCTGCACATTTTCCCTGCCTCTTTTTAGCAGAAGCGTAACAGCAATCTTTGTATTGGTTGCTTCTTTTGGCAATTTTTCTGTATTCCTACAACAGGTGATGAATGCTGGTAGTTTTTCACGAGCAATATGTTAAAGGTGTGAGCATCTTTTCTTCTGCAAGAAAAGAACATATTTACTTCAAAAGTGGCCTGATTGGGACCTCAGTTCAGTATAGGAAGGAACACTTTCAAAAATGATGATTCTTTTTTTCTTAAGAGTATAATGAATTCGTACAAGAAAAAAAGATTGATTATCATAATTGTCTCTCCTTTTGAAATTAGAAAGGAGTGATTTTAAGTTTGAGATCCTTTTCATATAGGAGCAGAGACTGTCCTGTGCAACTTAATTTCTGCTCTGTGTTCAAACTTGTCAGTGTTTGCATTTGTTTTATGCGTACTGTTCTTCTAACGTCTGAATTTACTTAATTTTGGAAGTAATCGCAACATCCACTGTAAAAACTCTGCATGATTTAATGATATCAGCTATTGTGTCATATTTTAATATTGCATAAAATGTTTGTGAGTCTTGGGGTTTTTGTCTGAAAGTATCTGAATATGGTATACATTCTTAAATTGTTCGCAGGATCAGTCAGGTTCAGGAATAGCTGGATTTTTGACTTTCTGAGAGGTTGTTTATATCAGCTACTGAGATGTTTTTTGCTCTGGAAGGTTGACTTCTGTGAAACTTTCTCTTTCTCCTGGAATGTCTTAAATGTCATTTGCTCCTGGAAGAGATAGTACTTAGCAGTCATGATCTTTTTTTTGCAGAAAAATTTTTTATACTAACATGTGTATGAGTAGCTGTCTCCTCAGTGTTATACATGTGACAAACTTACATAAACATACAGATCCCAGTTGTTTTGGTAGCTTAGTTGCTGCTGATCCCAGTATTTGAAGGAAGACTTGTGATCTGTGTGCAGGCTTTTTTTTCTTATCGGTGTCCTTAATATGGGAAATTATTCTGCAGGCAGAAAAAACAACTAAACCTGTTTGAATGGTTTATTATTGTCAAGATGGTGTTTTAAACTAAGATATAAAAAAAAAATGTCTAAGGTTGTAGTCGAAGTTACTTAAGGAACTGTACTACAACTTCAAGTTATTTGTGTTTAGGAAAAACTATACATCACTTAAAACCTTTCGGCCAATCTGTGATTAGAAAACTTAGGGAGAAGCAAGGAACTCAAGGTTTGACATTCCATGGGTTACCAGCTGAATAGCCAGGACAGGGTTTCTGTTAGTTTTCTGTTAAGAAGTTGTTACCTGTTTATATGCAAATATAAATGCAAGTTTGGGAAGCATACAAAGAAGCTATAAACTAGTAGGTTATTTACCTCTAATTTTAAAAACGTGTTGTAGCTGGGGTTTATTAGAAAACTTAAAAACAAATTTTAAATCTACTGATCCATCTTATTCTTTAAAAATGCTTTATTTAGATTCACTGTCGATTCAGTCATCCTAGTCAAATAACTGGCTACTTAGCATCATTTACAGATGGCCTGCTGTTCACTTTAAAACAATTTTTGTGTGTGAAAGGAAATATATTGTTGGTTAGTTAGGGGGTTTTTGACTGTATAGAAGTGTGAGACTGTACACATTCATAGCTTATTTATTTTTCTCCTTGTAATATTGGATGTTTTCTTACAATATTTTTTGCATAGAAAGTTTTTTCACTTTTTTTTTCTGGTTCAAATTGTATGCCTTTTTATCTTGGAAGAGCATTAAAGGCCCTTTATTGATTCTTCTCTGTTACTGGGTTGGACCCCATATAAGAGGAGGGAAAAAATGGATAAAATAAGCTTAGCAGTCCTTTTTAAAAGAATATGATGCCTGTTTATCCAAGTTTTTTAGGAAAAATATATCCATGAATCTTCAAAGGAAAAATTGTGTCTACTGAAATGAGGGTTTTTTTTCCTGAAGCAGTTGATATGCAGACAGGTGTGCCTTTCTAGTGACTTTTCTGTAAGAAAGAGAATTGTGGTGAATAGAGCTAACCGGGGACTTACTCTGATGTCTTAAATTGTATAAGCAGGAGCTGTCAGCTTGTTTGCCAGTCAAGAGCTGGACTGCCATTTGCTGATAAATAGTAACTGTGATAACCATGTGTCTGTGCTCCTGTGGGTAAACATCAAACACTGGTAATGTTCAACAGACGTTTTCAAGTTAGTTTAACAAACTTATTCAGTAATATGAATTAGTAGAGGGTTGAAAAACTCTTAACATATGCGTGTCCCGAACATTAATTTTTTTGATTGATGAATGTTAAAATATCAACCTTTTTTACTGCGAATTCCCCAAAGAAGTATGATTAGCTGAATTAGGGTTTGTAAAAAGAGAATAGTTTAACTAAAGCTTGCTTTAAAATTGTATGTTAGCCCAATCGTAGCTACAGCTTCAAGGAAAAGAGTCCTTGATGATGGAAGGACCTCTTGAGACAGTCTCACCTAGTTCCCCTGCTCAGAGCATCAGAAGCTGGAGCAGATTGCCTAGGACCGTGTCCCGGCATATTCCA
This sequence comes from Falcunculus frontatus, assembly GCA_013398115.1. Taxonomy (NCBI): domain Eukaryota; kingdom Metazoa; phylum Chordata; class Aves; order Passeriformes; genus Falcunculus; species Falcunculus frontatus. Next base: position 279,713 of record VZRV01002505.1, on the reverse strand, counting down.
TGTTCAGATGGAATTTTATTTATTTTATACCCATAGACTTCTGCCCTTTCGGTGGGCACCACTGAGAAGATTCTTGCTCCATCTCCTTAATTCCCTTCCATTGGGTATTTATACAAGTGATAAGATTATTCTGGAGCCTTCTCTGCCTTCTCTTCTCCAGGCTGAACGGTCCCAGCTCTCTCAGCTTCATCACATACGTCAAATGCCGCACCTTTGCGGTGTCTCACTATTCTTGCTCCAGAATGTCTCTGTCTTTCTGGTACTAGGGAGCCCAGAAGGGAGCTCAGCACTCCAGGTGTCTCTAGCCAGTTCTGAGTAGAGGGGAAGGATCACCTCCCTTGACCTGCTGGCAATGCTTTTCCCAGTGTAGCACACTGGGCCAAGGTGTTTGGCCCAAGGACACAGTGCTGGTTCATGTTCAGCTTTTTGTCCAGCAGGACCCCAGGTGGTTCCCTGCCAAGCTGCTTTCCATTTGGTCACTGGCCCCTCCAGGAGTAGGATTGAATGGTTTGCTGTCCATTTCACTGTACAGTTATGTAACCCATGTTTCATCTGCTTGTCTGTGACGGTGTTGCAGGAGACATTGTCAAAAGACTTCAGGAAGTTGAGATAAACCACACCCATTGTTTCCCCCTCATCTGCCAAGATAGCCTTCTATGAAGAGATTACTTATCAAGCTGGTTAAGCAAGGTATCTACCACTGCTTTCACTCACACACTTTCTCTTCACATCCGAGTTGGGTCAGAAGCTCCTTGTTCATCCACTCATGCTTCCTGCTGCCTTTGCTTGATTTTCTACTTCTTTGGATGGACCATTCCTGAGCATAGAGGAGATGGTCCTTGGAAGGTTGGACTTAATGCTCTTAGAGCTCTTTTCCAACCTAAATGATTCTGTGACTATCAGCCAGCTCTATTGGGGCACCCTCTTCTTTCCAGGGCTGTATCCTGTGGGACTTTTCCAAGCAGATCCCTAAAATGGCTAAAGTCTGCTCTGCAGTAATCCAGAGCTGTTCCTGCTTTCTGCCATGCTCTCTCTCAGGATCTCAAATTTCACCATCTTAAGGTCGTTTTGGCCAAGGCTCCAGCCTTCACATTCCCAACTAGTTCCTCCTTAGTTTTAAGTATCAGATGCAGCCGAGAAGCTCTCCTTGTTGGCTCCTCAGTTACCTGCATCGGAAAGTTGTCATCGTTGTATCCCAGAACCTTCCTGCATTTTTTTTGTGCCCTGCTATGTTGTCCCAATAGCAGGTCCGCTGTAAGGACTGGGGCCTGTGAATGTTAGGCTTCTTCCAGTTGTCCAAAATAGTCTTATCTGCCTTCCTTTATCCTGATCCAGTCAGTCTGGATGACCACAGAGGAAAAAAGATTGTTCCAGCTGCAGTTGTTTTATGTCTGTATTTATCTCCTTGCTATTGGTCATTAGGGGAATTCTAGTGCAGTTTAACTATACTGTTAATGAAATGTGTGGGCAGGTCAATATCTAATGTGAGTTACCATTTATTTCGGTATACTACAGTAAAGTGGGTTTTAACATGTCTTAACATGTCTTTTGCTGAACTGTTAAGATGCTAAATTGTAATAAATAATTTTGTGGGATTTGTTTGTTACATCATTAAAAGTTACTTTTCAAAATTATCTGTTAGTTTCTGCTGCTGTTGTAGCTATGTTGAGAATTTGGTTTACTCTTCTCCTGCATTTGAGAAGCAAGCCATTTAGTGATTATGTAGACCTTTATATGGCTTATTGTGGTTTCTTTTAGCTTTTACATACTGCAGTTATACACTGAGTTTTAAAATTTAAAACTGTATTGCATTTTAATTTGGTTTAAATCATATAAAAGCTTCAAATTTGTTTTGAAAAGTTCAATTTCAGTTCAAAATTATTCAGATCAAAAACTTCTTCTAAAATAATTACATGTATAAATGTCATAATTTAACTTCTGTCTTGGATTTAAATGTGGTTAAACTGACTTCGGTTAGGTATCTTTTTTGTGGACGCAGTCTGTGTATTTTACTTCTTTGAAGACAGTATTCAAAGAGAAGGGGGTTAGATTGATAAAGGAAATTACAGGAAAGTTTTGTGAATGTTGATCAGAATACTTGAAAAATTAACTAACATGTTCTTGATGTGGTGATGCATAGAATTATAGAATGGTTTAGGTTGGAAGGGAGCTTAAAAGCTGTTCTAATTCCTTCCCCCTGCCATGGGCAGGGGCACCCTGAACTGGACCAAGTTGCTTAGAGCCCCATCCAACCTGGCCTCAAACACAGGGATGGGCCATCTACAGTTTCTCTGCACAGCCTGTTCCAGTGCCTCACCACCCTCACAGAGAAGACTTTCTTCCTAATATCTAATCTAAACCCACTCTCTTTCAGTTTGAAGTCATTCCCCCTTAGTCCAATGGCTACATTGCCCTTGTAAAAAGTCCCTCTCCTTTTCGTAGCCCACTTTAGGAACTACAAGGCTGCAGTAAAGTTTCCCCAGAGCCTTCTCTTCTCTTAGGTGAACAGCCCCAACTCTCTCAGCCTGCTCATAGGAGAAATACTCCAGCCCTCTGATCGTCTTGTGGCCCTGTCCTGGACTCACATCAACAAGTTCATGTCCTTATGCTGGTGGCCCCAGAGATGAACACTGCACTCCGGGTGGGGTGTCACAAGAGCAAAGCAGAGGGGGAGAATCCCTTCCCCCACCCTTCTGGTCACGATGCTTTTGATGGAGCCCAGGGTATAGTTGGCTTTCTGTGCTGTGGGCTCACATTACAGAGTTATGTTGGGCTTCTCATCCACCAACCCCCCGAGTTTTTTCTCTTCAGGACTTCTCTCAGTTCATTCTTGGCCCAGCCTGTACTTGTGATTGGGCTTGCCCTGACCCAGGTGCAGGACTTTGCATTTGTCGTGGTTGAACTCGTGAAGTTTGCATCAGCCTATCTCTCAAGCCAGGTCCCTTTGGATAGCATCCATTCCCTCCAGCGTGTCAACCACACAACACAGCGTGGTGTCAACAGTAAACTTGGTGAGCATGCACTAATCCCACTGTCCATGTCACCGCCAAGCAGCACTGGTCCCAATACTGACCCCTGAGGAACACCACTGGTTTCCACTTGGACACTGAGTCACTGACTACAACTCCTTGAGTGCAACCATCCAGCCAGTTCCTTGTCCATGTGGTCCAACTGTCAAATTGATGTCTCTCCAGTTTAGAGACAGTGTCTAATGCTTTGCAGAAGTCCAGACTGACGATGTCAGTCTTCCCTCATCCTCCTCTTTAACCCTGTTTTAGAAGGCCACCAAATTTGTCCAGCAAGATTTGCTCTTAGTTGACAGCATGTTGGCTGTCACCAATCACCTCCTCAGTCTTCCTGGTTGGGTGGCCCATAGCAGACCCCCACTATAATCTTGCCTGTCCCCACCCTCCCTTTAATCCTTATGCATAAGAGATCATGGATCCCTTAGAGGAGCTCCCCCCAGCCTGTCCTTCCTAAAAAGCCTATGTCCTTCCATTCCAACGCTCCAGACATGGTAGCCATCCCACCACTTATTTGCCGGTGATGGCAATAGGATCATACCCCTACAGGCATATGCACATGTCCAGCTCCTCTTGTTTTTTGCCCATGCTTGTGTGTTCGTATGGAGGCGTTTAAGTCGGGCCCTCAGTGAAGCTGAGGTGCTGGCTGCAGTGGCTGGAATTCTTTTGTGCTGTACTTCAGGTTCATTCCTCCTGACCTGCGAACCCTCTCCAGGCTCTGGGCGGCAACTCTTGCTAGCTCTGGCATCAGATTAGTGTGAGCAGTGTGGATGGAGGTTCCCTTCCCTAGCAACTTTTCTTTTGGAAAAGATTTATTAATAGAAAGTTGAAAATAAATGTGGAAATATACTTGGGAAAATTCCCAGTGTGAGAACGTTTATTTCCTTACAGAGTTTAGTTCTTGAAAGGTGCTTAAGAAGTCCTGAGTATGCAGAAGGTGTTCTCTTAATACAGCAATATGTATTTCAAAGCTTTTCAATGACAGCTGGAACTTCAATTCAGTTGTAGTTACTTAGGGCCAACAAAAACAGGAGGGTGCATGAACTCATTTGAGTATTCTGTCTTTTCCTTGCTTACCTGTAAGATTTGCTCAAGAAAAGAAAAATACACTGCAAGATAGTTGTAAAGATTATATTTAATTGTTATACTCAGAGGTATTTGTGAAAAGACTCATGAAAATAATCAGTTTTCTTGTATTTTAAAGTAGTATCTTAAACCATGGGAATAAGGGATAATGCTTCTACTTTTGGCAAAAAAAAAGTTTTTTAAAAATCTTGTGTTGTGCATAATATTCAGAAATTTTCTAACAGTATTACTGAGGCAATTTTAACTAAATGGTTCCATGCCGCCGTTAAAGTAGCCTTGAAGTATTTATCTTAATTGTTTTTGTATCTCATCTCAACATCCATTTAGTTTGAAATGAAATATTAATAAAATTCCCACATTAGAAACTTAACATTTCAGGTTTTAGAACATCAAAATATCTACAGTTGTACTATAAGCTGAAAACATTTTTTTTAGTACAGTGGCCTGTGATTTCTTTTGGTTTTTAGTAGCTCTGTTTCTTCAACAGATTATGAAAGTTTAAGTACTGTGAAGCATTTCAAGTTTTAAAAGACAGATTCTGAGGGCTGCATGTCCTGGGTTTTTTTTAGTGTCTTGCCCACTTTTTATAAACTATTTCTTTTCCATGCTTGTTTATCTGCTTTGTTCATTTGTAATCTTTCTTTCATAGTTTTTAATATCTCAGCATTTTTGTCTAATTTATCATTTTCATATTTTTAAAGGTCCCCAGGTGCATCCAATTTTTCAACTTTACCAAAGATCTCTCCATCTCTATCAAATAATTATAACAACATGAACAACAGAAAGTAAGCAATATACCTTAAAACATTATTTAATTAATCACCCCAGTGTGATATGAACAAAGTTCAATGTTTTATACCTCCTAGCTTAAGGATTTTGAATTGCTTTGCAATATTTGGCTTGTGAATTGTTACTGGTTATTATTTCATAGTGTAGGTAATGCTGACACCAAGAAATGAAACAACATTAGAGATGTTTGTAAGTCTTATTCTTCAGCAGGGAAGACACTAAAAAGAATTTTGGATGTTGTAAGAAAACGCATAGACTTCATTTAGAGTTTATCATTCTAGAAATACATTGTTGCTATTATTGTCCTGCCTGAATTTAAATGGACAATGAGAAAAGTATAAAGTACTTATCTTCGTGGTGATCAGGTTTTCCCTTGTTTATTGCTCCTGAGGTATTAGAGCAGCATATGTGACATCAGACTTTGATTTCAAATCATGACAGCTGAATTGTATTAGCTGTAATGTAGCCAGCAACTTAACTTCTGTTTCTTAGTGCTAGAAGGCTTGAGAGAGATCAGGCTAAGTGTGCCTGTTACAATGAACAAAGGCTTAGTAAGAGACTTCTCACTTTTACATGCTTTCTACTTTATATTCCAAATTAGAAGTTTAATAAACAATGTGATACAACTCTAAAAGAAGAGCTTTCATATTGCATTGGCCAACTTTTTGTGTAATTTTTTTGTTGTTGTTATTGTACACAACTGTAATAAAAGTTGGTGAATATAGAAAAACATGGAATTATTTCACTTTAACAGATAATGGAGCATCTTTCAAATGCTTGAAACCAGAGAGCACTCATCTTTAATGCAAGCTGGGGGAAGTTGAAGAGCCTTATTCTTAAAATTCATTCAGATTTTTAATATTTTTCTAAACGTGCATTTTGTGATCACATTTGAAGATGTTAAATATTTAAAAGGTGACATAAATATTAAATATACAATATCTTCCAGTTAAATACTGCACTTATCAGAAGTGATTTTTCCTAAGGGGTGAAGTGTCACTTGTGCTTCTTCCAATTGTGAGTAGCCCCAACTCTCACTGTTGAACAGTTGAAATCTATGTATTTAACTGCAGTCTATTGTACTCTGTGTGTGAATGTGTAGTAAATAAGAAGAGTATTATATCTATGATTGTGTGAAAAGTTACTTGATCAGAGCTGAGCCTCTAGCTGAGAGCTAATTCTTCTAGTGTTTAAGCAAAAGGCAGTGGTGTTGCCAAACCCAACACTTAACAGTTACTTTTTTCGAGGAAGCCGTGATTTTAAATCACTCCATTAAGGCTTTCTTTTTTTTTTTTTTTCTAATTTTTTAAATTTTTTTTTACATTAGCTTCTTGCTAGTGATGTAGTAATTTTTGGGAGGCACTTATGAAACCTGTTGCCAGCTCTTGCAGCTTTTAAAGATAGTTTGTTCACATGATTTACCTGGTTTTAATTTTATTTCTTGTTTTATTTTGGAGCCAAAATGTGAGCTTTTAGAACTTAAAGGAAAAATTCTGGGGTTTGGAGGTATTTGTTTGTTTGTTTGTTGTTATTTTACAATTTATGATTTTCAGCAGAAATACATGTTTAAAGGAAGTCATATAAATTTCAGGTTTGATAAGTAATTGGTCCTTTTAAGTGATTTCACTAGAACTGAATTTGTAAATCAGTTAATAGGTACGTGTACTCTGTAGTGTTATGAAGTACTAGTCAATTTTCTCTAGTATATCAAAATACAGTACATCTGGATGTTATATAAGACAGATATTCAGTGCAGAAGTATATGGTTTTCCTTAAGATGTAATAATCGAGTTATGATGACTTAAAAATATTTTATAAATCACAAATTAATAATTCAATACAAGATGTAATGCAGAGAATCTTTAGCAGCACTTCTCTTAGAGTGTATGTTCAGTGATGAAGTCATATCCATTAATACACTTTGTACTTTAAAGTACATAGTTTTGCATTAAGAATTTTTGGCTTCAAATAGTAAATGGAAAGATATATCCCTGTATTTAATTGTATTATATAATTCTGGGTTAAGAATGTTCCACTCTTTTCACAAATCTCCTTGTCTAAGAAAGCACTTTTTCATTAATTAATACTATCTTTGTTATTTTTCTTAATTAACTACTTAATGCCAGCTTTGTCTGGAATTTATTTCCATGCTTCTGCCTTATTGTCTCTTATATTGCACATTGTCCTTCATACAATAGTGAAATTATACATTTGTGGCTTTCCAGGACCTGTTGGCATCTCCACATGGGCATGAGGTGCTGTGACTCTTAAAGGAAATACCAGAATTTGTTTTGAAGATAATTTTAGCTGACAAAGATGATTTATAAGGCAGAAACAGCAAACAACAGGTTGTGTGTATTAAGGGTCATAAATACTAGTCATTGCGAACCTGCTTTTGCAATTACTAGTGCTCACCTCTAGAGTACAAATTATGTTAAAAATCTGAAAGTATCAGAGTTTTTTGTATGGTACACATTTCTGTAATGTTTTTCTAATCCAGGAGGTGTTCTGTGTAAGAGTAAGCCTCAAATTGGTAGATAGTTAATTGTATGTTGAGGTAGTCATACATTAGATATCAGAAATAGCTTGTGCAAATTTTATCCAGTCTGAAGCCTTCATTTCTGTAAATGTGAGTTTGCATTTGATGGAATGGAGGATTCCAAATAATTGATCATTGATGTTCTTTTGCCTTTACAGGTGGTCTTGTTGAAAGAATAACATAGGAGGATTAGCATAATATGTGTTAGTGGATTCAGAAGAGCAGGGAGAGACACGCATCTTTTAGGTCTTACTGGAATTTCTATTTATTGCTGTTAATAAAGCAAGACATTTCATATCACATACGGTGTTTTTTAAATTATGTGGGATGGGGTATAAAAACACCTGAACAGGGATTTTCCTTGGGGAATTAAGTGAAAAGTTGTTCTGTTTTCTTCATTTATAACCATTGCTTTAGGTTCCTAAAATGACGTGTTTGCATCATTTAGTAGTGTCAGCCTGTCAAGACAGACAGCTGGCAGCTTTATTCACATGCTTGGTATATTTCAATATGCTTATTCCAAGAAGTACAAGTGTTAATTACAGTACATTACCTCTAGCAACAGTTTCTTCATGTTGTATCTGACACATAACCAAATATTATGACAAAGGCAATATAAATAGATTATAATGTTATCTTTTGCTCTCCAGACAATGATAATGAACAAAAATAAAGATAGTAATCTTTGTGTCATGACATGGGCCTCTCCTGCTGCTTCAGGTATCTCTAAAATCTGATGAAACCTGGTAACAGGTTTCTTAAAGTGGCTGGTCACAAAAATACATTGGCAGTGCGTTAAAATGGTTGAAATATTACAGAGCTCAGTAAGTCTTCCAGACTTAAATTTCTGGGCTCTTTCTTGCAACTCAAATTCCTTTTGCAGCACCTGTTATATACCTGTTGGTATATGGCATTCCACTGTCAAATGATGTATTTTCCAGTGTTCAAAATCCATGCTTCCCAGGACTCCAGCTGTAAAATGAGTCCTCTGGGTTCATCATCACCATTTGAAAGCCGCTTTTATGTTTAAAGGCGCATACAGACAGTACAATAAGGCATTTCAGATCTAGCACATGCAATTCGAAATGTATAGATTTACAGATAATAAAACCTCATTTGGAAACCTCCTTTTACCATTTTTGCCATTTCAAGAACTCTGTTCAAGGGTCTGAAGATGGTTTCATGTTTTCAAATCTTGCCTTACTTTTGTGAAGCAATTTTTTCTAAGAACTATCAGTGTTTTCTTTCTGTTACTGCTCTTACTTGACTGGTCTATCCTAATACTACCCCTCTGCTTTTCTCTGCATTGTTCCTTCATTAAAGGTAGGAAAGTTTTGCAGGAAAAGCACCTGGAGGCTTGGGGACACACAATTATCACAAGCTACTTTTTCTAGGATATTTCTGTTTGAATGAAATTCATGTAGACTTACCTTGCATCTTTACTTGCTTTCCATTGTTAGCTATTTACTATTGACTCTTAATAATAATTTGTTTTTCATCCAGCTCAAAATCATAAAAAGCAAAGCAACAATGTAATTTAAATAAAAATCGTTCTTCCAAAACAAAACAGTTTGCAGACTGATAGAGCTGTAGAGAGACATCTCCTAGTGTCTCGCATACAGTAGGCTCTGTGTTTTGTAGGATATGTTTTGATAAAATATCACAGAACCATGAAAGAAAAATATATTAATAGACCTGATTCACAGGTTGAGTGGTTACCTTATTCTCTAAATCCCTCAAATATATTTCTGTGGGCCATTACTGGAGAGGAAAGAGCTCAGAAATGTCTTTACCTTTTGAGAAGTAAACTGACAGTTTGTCCCTTAGATGCAGTGTGTATTTGCTCTATCTTTGCAATTATCTTGCACTAAATTATTGTCATGGTACTCAGCTAATTTGAGAAAATCTTTCAGATGAATAAACTACAGCCAAAAAAAAACCCAGTTGCATTTCCTTAGCTTCCTAGTGTCCCTCCAGAGTTGGCAGTTTGTGAAGGGGGGAAGGAAATAAGAATGAAAATCCCCAGAAGAATTAAATTCAATCTGTTCATTACCCTTACATCTCCTAAATTTCAAAGAGATTTCTTTTTTGTTAACCATGTGAAAAGTGTTATCTTAAAGTCAGGTAAGGACAGCAGTAGGAAGGAAGCAAGGCTGAAAGTAGAAGTTGCTTGTGTACCCTGTGCGTGTGCATTTCTGTTGCTGATGTGCACTGTTGGTAATATTGTGAGGGTTGCATTAGCACCAGTGGCAAGCTTGTGGTTTTGATTCCTGAGGGAACTAAGGCTTGCCAGCCTGAGGGGATTGGAGTTCACTGCAGTAACTGGGCTGCAACTGCAAAGGGAGATGGAAGGTAATTTTTCCTGGGGATCTCTCATACATGGGTGAACATTAACTTTACAGTGGTTTTTTCATTGGGAATGACCAGTAAACACAATACCTCTTAGCTAGTTTGGGGGGCAAGCCAGAGACAGAGAAAATGCATATGTATAGAAAAGGGAAGGACTAATGGGAAAGTCAGCTGTTAAAAAGAAATGAGCGGATGTAAAAGTTTGATAACAGCAGCTTTGTGGACAGCGGAGCTATAAACTACACAAATTTCTAAGACCATTGAAAGAGGGAGAAATTTGCATCCCCTTTTGTTTGAAATTTTTGATAACTTGATTAAATAACAGTTATTTATGAAAAGTGAGTAATTGTGCACCGAGGGGACAGTTGGAATTCAGCAAAGAGCATGATAGTGTTCAGGAGTAATGGCTGGAGTGTAACCGTTGAGCACTTGCATCCTCAGACTCTGCAATTATAAGTCTCAGTTATTTATCAGGATTGATTCTTTGCAGTGTGTATTTTTCCTTATCGTTCTTAGCAACTGACTTTCAAATTGTTGTTCATATTGTTTCTAATGTGAATGATGCTTAGTAGCTGCAGAAATATTCTTGAACTTTAGCCAAAGCTGCTGTCACACCGATTTCATTATGATCAGTGCCTGAAATGGTTAAACCTTTGTGGTTGCTTGGTTTTTTCTAACTTATTACAGAACATCCTCTCAGAAGATTTCTTTGCCTTTCTAGTGTTCTCAGATATGCTCACTTTACTGTTTTGAGGGTTAGTTTATATTTGATATTTTTGTATTTCATCTGGAAACAAATTGTTTTAAATAGTATCATTTTACCTATTTCAGTCTTCTCCAGTTTCTCCAAACAGATGCATTATAGATTTATATTGAAGTAGTTGCAAGGCATTTTGCGCATTCTTTTACCTCTCAAGGCTTTTCTGCATTTGCATGCTGGATTGTGCTGTCCTAGCAGGGAAGCTATAAATAGACTGTCTGATGCAGTGAGGCAGCTATGCCACAGTGGCCTTGGAAATCTCAGCTTTCACCTGTAACTCTGCATTCCCATTCCCGCCGACCTCACTCTTGCAGTAGCAGGATGCAAAAGGAACGTAAATGATTGATTGCTGCTGGTGGTGTCTAAAGTCTGAGTGTATTAAATACGATGGAGCAATGAAGAATAGAGTAAGCTGTGAAGCTGCTCCTATAAAAAAGGGGTAGGGATGTAATGATTGCAGTTACTGCAGTAGGTTTGATTTTGGTTGTTTGCACAGGTGACTTTTAAATTGACATTAATGTTATTACAAAAGTTAAATGCTTTAAATCTTTACTTGTTCGCAGAAGTTAGTTTAACATTTTTAACCACTTAAGTTTATAAAGTACTTGTATGTTTTAAAGTACTATAGAGTACATGTTTATGTTGTGAAAGATGTCTTGTTTTCTTACAGTGTGAAAAATTCAAACTATTGTCTCCCATCGTATACTGCTTATAAGAATTATGATTATTCAGAGCCAGGAAGACACAATGAGCAGCCAGGCCTGTGTGGCCTGAGTAACTTGGGCAATACATGTTTCATGAATTCAGCAATTCAGGTATGTACTTAAAAATAAAATCATCTAGTCTTATTACTTGGAAATAGCATCTTGTTTTATTTTGTCATGTTTCAAAACTAGTATTAAGAGATCTAAGTAGCGGGATAGGATTAAAAGTGGGGAAATAATACATCTTTATTGGTATACTTTAAAAGTTGATTTACATAGCTGCGTTCATAATGATCAATGTCAGAAGGATGTTTGACCAGTGTTCTACATGAGTGAACTCTTTAAGTGGGCTTCTTTGCTTTTTGTAATACTTGCCGTGCACATATGTCACAAAAACTGCCTTTTCCTTTTGAATGCACTTGACTACCAATTGTAGTACTGAAAAAAAGTGTCAAAAAGTAGATGACTGATAGATTATTGGGCCTTTATGACTCATTATGTACTTTTAGTGCACAGGTTAACATACAGGAACCTTGGAAAATATTTTCCTTTGACCTTTACTCTCTGAATAGTTGCTATTTCATGGATGAGATATTTTACAGGAATGTGATAGCTTGTTTCTTTGCTATGAATGGAAGAGAAATACTAGTATATCTACTATTACTCTACCAAAATGAAGAAACCTTAGTGTTTTAATTTTAAATGGAAGCTGCAGTTGTAGAATAATTAATGATCAGTACTAGGAGTTTCATTTGGTTTTGTTTAGTTCTTGAACTCGCTTTTTGTCATCAGAGCAGCCTTTTGTCAAAAAACTGTTATGTGTATTTAAGTTCTTGTTCACATATTTTCCTGCCGAGTATGAAAATGTTAGATCTTAACCAAGCATGCTGCAGAGTTGTTATCCTCCTTTCCTCCTTGGTTATTACAAGGGTTCCTGGTTTAGGTTTGTGATTTCTTTGGGTAAATTACAAAAAAACAAAAAACAGAAACCCACAACCCAAATGTTGCATTCCTTCTTTAGTTTGTTTGGGTAAAAAAAGGAGTTTCAGGTGCATTTGTAAGCTAAGTTTATGAAGCTGTTGCAATTTCTTCAAAAGAAGAAATGTTCCGGAGTTTCATAGTGTGTGTTTTTCTATCCCTTCTTTGTGTTGAGAATCAGTGAATAATGTGGCCTTAATTTTTTGTAGCCTTCTGTTAGGTAGCTTCAGAGAGCCACAAGCTCTCCCCTTAGTCTTGTCTTCTTCAGGTCAAATCAATGCATATAGCTCTGCCTTTCCTTGTATATTGTTCTCCAGCTCCTTGACCGTGTTTGTGTTCCTTCTCTGCTCTTTCTTACACTGGGTAGCCCTAAACAGGACAGTGCTCATGCAGCAGTCTCACAAGTTCCAAATGGAGGGGAAGATTTGCTCCCCTTTGCCTCGGACTGCAGTTGCTGATACAGCCCAGTTTGCAGCTGGATACCTTTCCCGTTGGGGTGAACAGCAGGATCACATTTCCACAGAAAAGGACCGCTGGGTCATATAATGCAAAGCTGGTTTCTAGCCAGTCAGCCCCCACCTGTTAGTGTTATATAGGATTATTCCATGCTTATTCCATACTTATTGATAAAATGCATCCATAGAATTGAACTTATTCTTGTTTCTAAAAATGTTTTCATAGAATACTTGAGAAGTTGAACAGTGCAGGAAGTAATTAAATTTTTTTTTAACATGCTACACGAAAAATGGCTAAACTGAAAGGGGAAGGACACACATTTTGCAGTGTCCGTTCTAAATAAAAATTCTACACATAACCTCTCTTGATTGCTGAATTGCGTCATTATGCTGTTGTAAAGGGAAAAAGAGTGTGTTTTTGTCTAGTGCGTCAACCAGAATTATCTTTTCAAAGTTGAATTCAAAGAATATTCTTGATACATAGTGAATTTTTTTTTATGGTTCTACATTGTTCGTCAAGCTATACTGATTAAATAAGGATGATTTTGGTTACTTATTCAAACCTTAATTGAACTGGTATACATGAATTTGCATATATGTAATTCAGAAGTAACCTTTTAGGTGAGAATTCTAAGCATGGGTTGTTGCCTTGGGAGTCTTATACAGCGTAACAAACTTGTTACAGGTCACATCATTATCCCATTGTTTTAAACAGATTTAGTGCTGTGATGTGCATTATAGGAATTATATCAGCTTTGACTTCACTGCTTTTGAGTTACATCTAGAGAATTAAGTGTTCCAGTAAGTTCTGAGAAACTGTAGTGTAAATTAATAAATACCAATTTGCTGATTACCAGGACAGTGCGCTGGGTAAGAAAAGGAGGTGTTTATTGAGCAGTGCATCTTTGAGTTTGGCATGGTACCTTTAATATGTCCTTGAAGGTGTGTTTTTTCAAATGCATTAATTGGTGGCTTACTTAGCAAGGAAATGGAAAGTATCTTTCAGTTTCACCTCCTGTATCTCTCAAAGAAAGTACTGATCAGAGTTTAATGTTATCTAAGAAATTCATGGAAGTGCTTTTTAGTGAAAGTATGATGTATTCTTAACACTAAGGTCTCACAGGCTGCATTCTTCCTCTTGCCACCACTTGCATCTTTTTTCAGTTACACAGAAAACATGCATTTCACTGTGCTGATTTGCTATTAATTTCACCTCCTACTTTTATCAAAGTAATATTGGATTATTCTGGCTGTAATGCCTATGGCCAAAGCACTCTGAACATGTTTTGATCTGTCTTAATCTTGGAAATAACAAAAAGATGGGCTCAGATAGTATGTGGATGGCAAAATAGGGAATTCTTCTTGGGCATATTGGGTGCTCTAGGCATTAACCTGGGTGATGGAGCAGGATACATCCTCAGCAAGATTAGAGATCACACAAATCTGCAGTGAGGAACAGCTGTACCAGATGGCTATGCTGCCATTCAGCAGCGACATTCTCAGCAGGCTGGAACCTCATGAAGTTAAATCAGAGGAAATGCAAAGCCCTGTGACTGGGGAAGAACAACCCCAGGAATCAGTACACATTGGGGTAGGGGGTCAGCATCCGGATGGAAAGCAGCTGAAAGCAGCTTCCGGCAGAGAAGCACCCAGGATCCTGCTGGACAAAAAGCTGGACATGAGCCAGCAATGTGTTCCTGTGGCCGAGGCAGACAGCAGCATCCTGGGCTGCACTAAGAACAGTATTGCCAGTAGGCTGAAAGAGGTGATCCTTCCGCTTAGCACTGGAGAGACACCCCCAGAGTTCTGAGTTCACTTCTGGGCTCCCCAGAGATAGGGATATACTGGAGCAAGTCTGATAAGAGACCACACAGGTGATCAAGCATTGTAGCATCTGACCTATGTGTAGAGGCAGAGAGCTGGGGCTATTCAGCCTGAAGAAGAGAATGCTCCAGAGTGATTTTATCATTTTTTGGAAGTACCTGGTAGAGAAAAGTAAAGAAAACTGAGCCAAACTCTCCTCAGGGATGCCCACTGAAAGGAGAAGAGGCAATAGGCACAGACTGAAGATAGGAAACAGTTCTAAAATGGAGTTTATCAAACAATGGAATAGGGTTTTTAGGGAAACTGTGAAGCCTCCATCCTTGAAGATGCTTAAAACCTAACTGAACATTAAGTCCCAAGCAGCCTGCTCTAGGTGAACTGTCTTTGAGCAAGTGCATTGGACCAGAGAATCTGCAGAGGTGCCTTCCAGCCTCAACTATTCTGTGATTTTCTGATCTGCTTTGGTCACCTACTTTAGCTTACTTATCTTCCTAAAGTGTATTCTTTCACAATTGTGCTAGCAGGGCTGTTTATCAGGATAAATCTGTTTTCTTTAAACGAAATAGGTTATTGTAGAGTATTGGACTCTGAAATAGTTTCAGTTCCATTAATGTACCAAAAGCTCTGCTTTGATCCCTTCCGTTCGGTTGGTGCTGGGTGTGTTCAGTGTCGCTTCTTTCAACACACCAGCTGATTGCCACTTTTCTCAGATCTCTGGGCTTTCCAGGGAGCATTGAGGCCCCTGAGTGTTCACGTTAAGAGCCATTTCTGCTTCAGAAACCACAGTATTTCTCACACAGCTTCTCTTTGGTCTTGTCTCATGTACAGTGAAGATGAATTGCATCAGAGCTATTATCAATATTCCTTGAAGAAGAGGGATAATTCCTTCACACAGCTTCGTCTCCTGTGTCTGACAAACTTTTCTGAAGGTTCTTGCCCTTTAAACATACTGGGTAGAAATGTGAAAATCCTGGCAATGTCTCAAATTTTGTTGCAAGTTCTTTAGTAGTTCTTCAGTCTATAGGTAAGGTTAGGCTTGCCCTTTTATCCTTCTAAGTGATTACTGTAAAGAGACCTTTGCCCTTCCAAGTAGGGCTTTTCAGTGTTAAAAAGCTCAGGACAACTGGAGGACAGATGATGAAGAGATAGGTAAGATCCTCTGTGGAATTACAGACAACTGCAAACTGAATAAGAGTAAGGCCAAGAAGGTTAAAATACCACTGTATGTCTCCCAAGTGCTGTTCTCTTATCACTGTTCCTTGATTTTAAAAAAGCAATAATGCAGTATTCTTATTTTGGTTGTATTATAACTTTTGTATAGTTTTTTTCGGATTCTTTTGAAAGGAGTAGTCCATGTATTTATTTTATTGTAGTGCAAACAGCTAAAGGCTTGATTTTTACTAATTAGGCCTAAATGTCTGCTTTTGCAGATCCAAGCATGAAATAAAACAGGAAAGACAAAAGGGAGCTTGTGGATTTTATGGAATAGATACTATTATGAATGCTTGAACCCACATTAAAAAAGTATTTGGCAAGCAGATGTTTCATTCATATTCAGTTAGGTACGTAGCTATATTCTAAGCTGAAAATAAATTAGAAAAAATGAGTCTCGTTAAGCATTGCTGTGCTGCCACCTGTGGATGTTTTCCAAGTATTACTTTCCTATTTTGGTGGGATATTACATATTAGAGCTCTGTGGAAATGGTTTTTTTTTTCTTTTACAGTGAAAACCTGAGAGTTCCAAAATTTTCATTTTGTGATTAAAAAATAGGAGAAGAAAGTAAATGTTTTCATTAAAAACATTCATTTTTTCCAACATTTTTATTTCTATGGTTTTTTCCATCAGTGTGATTATATACACTTGACTTCTGAACAAGCTTTGCAATGGGTATTTCAGAAGTTTTCTTTCTTCAGAAAGCTGAATAATATTCCCTCTTCGGTTACTTACAGCTGTGAGTTTATCTAGAAAAAAGATGGCATATTTCACCAATACCTGAAATTATTAAGTTTTTATTGCTCTGTTTCGGTTGCCATAGGCATGTGGAGTTTGGGTTAAGGAGTGTGTTAACTGAGCACTTTCTGCCATGTCTGATGGCGAACAGACAAAAGTAGGATAGACACATGTAAATTACTTTTTCTCCTCTGACTTGGATCTTCCTTTCAGTCTGGCAGCTCTTGGTCTTTTATTAGAAAGCTGAAATACGAAATTTCAATGTCCCTTGCATAAAATTCTTAGTAAGTAGCACCTAAAGCTGAAGAACCAGGACATGTAAAGGAATATTCAATTTTTGGTATCTCAGTTCATGATCCTAGTGTCTCCTTCTCATTTCCCCAGTTTGCTGGCGTGAGAGGTAGAGATGTTTTCTTTATTTTGGAAGTGTATTTTTATCATTATTTTTGTGTAATAGTCCATATGGGATGTGAAGAAATGTTTCCTTGTTCCTTTAGGATTATAGGATAATTTGTGGAACTTCAGGAGGTTTCTGGTGCAACCTCCTGCTCAAAGGAAGGTTGGCTTTGAGGTCAGAACAGGTTGACCAGGGCTTTATCCAGTTGGATCTTGAAAACCTTCCAAGAAGGTAGAACCTCTTAGTTCTGCTGCTTGACTGTTCTTACAGTGAAAACTTTTTCCTTATTTTCTTAACCTTTCATGCTTCAACTGGTGCCCATTGATTCTTTTCTTCCTAATATGTGACACTCTGAAGAGCCTAGTTCCATCTTTCCCTTAACCTCCCTGTAGGTACTAGAAGGCCGTCATAGACCTCCCTCAGTCTCTTCTGCAGCCTGAACAAGCTCTGATGCTTCAGCCTTTTCTCACAGGGCAAGTTCTTCTAGGCCACTGACTGTCTCGGTGGCCCTCTTTCTTCATTCATTTCTATTCTTTTTATCAGTTAAGTCCATGCAAACTCTTGTATCAGAATTATTCCATACTTAAATTACATGTATTTAGAAGAGTATGATGTGACTGTTTTTATTATTATATTTCACCCTCCATGAGGGTTTCATAGAACAGGTAGACTTGCTAACATTATCATAAGCTACAGTGAGACTACAGCATATGGTTGTGTATATATATATATATATATGTGTGTGTGTATACATAACACTGAAAATAATGATTTTTTTTTTTTCATTTTCCTGTGCATCTTAATAACTGTTTTCCAAGTTAGGAATATGTAACATGGAAGTATGATTTCAGTGTTAACCTTTATCATGCTGAGGACTAATCCTCTCTCCTGTGGTTTTTCTCTTGGAGTTTCTGCCTTCTGTTCCATACTTCCCATGATCTTTTCGCTGAATGACTGGTTTAGGTTTAGAGAACATTATAGAAATTTTGTTGGTTGAAGAAAACTTGTAGAGACCACAGTACCTGAAATAAAGAGCCATTCTATTACCTCTTTAGTTTACAAACAGCTTTCCATAGTTTTACTGTATTTGTTCGGCTTTTTTGGTTGCTGTTACTCTTCATCTGTTGATATACTTTTAGTTTACTTATTTTCTGTGTTTTGAAATAAACAGAAAACCCCAAATCACTAGGTTGAACAGGACACAGAAATCTGATCACTTTACTGTCCAGTAGATTGTCTTGGTTCTAATAGACACTTTCCATAAGGCTTCCTTGGTAACCTACAACATGTCACTTGAGAAAATAAGAATGTAGGCTTCCTTTCAAACTGGATTCTGGGTGCTTTTTTTCCTGTAACTTTAATCATGATTTTAAATAATTCTCCATTTTCAGTCTTTTCAAAGAGTAAACATGTTTGTAATTGTTTAGCTTTGTCAGTTACATGGAAAAGATCAATGAGTATGTGGCCAACTTTATTAGCTCCTTTAGCAGCTACTCTTCTAAAAGTTTTGGTATCTGATATTTTAGAAGAATGTGTCAGTTCTGTACCTCAGAACTTGCTGTGTTGAGATAGACATTTGTGCGTTCAAGTACTACCATCAGTGTCATCTTATGCTGTAATGTGGAAATTGTTAAAGGAAAAAGGGAAGTTATCTGTGGTAGTCTTCCTGGCTTACACTACAAATATTAATTAATATTCTGAGAAAGTGACAAAACCAGTTTATCAGGTGAAAACTAGAAACGGATGAATTATTTTTTTGGTGGAATCCACATTGTCAGCACATTCTATAGTGCTTGACTAACAGAAAGACCCGTAGAAAAATACAGTATTTTTTATTACTTAGTTCCTTTTGTTGGACATTCGTCACACTAAGCTGAACAGTTGAACTGATTTCATCTCCTAAACCAGCCCAAAAATAATCCAGAAGACAGCACAGGTCTGTGAGGTAGGGGGAGTTGGGATCACCACTTCTGGAATTAAAAGCTCTTTGCCATGTAGCAGGAGAAAAATGATTTATTCATCCCTGAGTGTCCAAAAGGGTCTGTAATACCAGGAATTTTTTTTTTGCAGTGTTGACAGATCCTGAAAGCTTTAGGTGAGGAGGAGGAGAAAGGAGTTTGATATAGGCATGAAACTCAGCTCTCTCCAGCATGTGACTGGTTTTGCTTTGTAACATAGCACAGGTATGATAGGCAGACACAGGAATAACTTTTTTTTGCCCTGCTCAATAAAGTTGCGATTCTTCCAGGCTAATTCTTGTATCTTACGTAGTAGCCTAAGTGGAGCTCTTCCCCTTGTTTGCAGAGAGGCAGATGAGACAGGTGAAATACTTGACCTTTCTTCAAATCTTTTAATAAATGAAAAAATGCAGAAAAGCTTACAATATATAATGAACAAACTTTTAAGAATGTATGCTAAGGCATGGCATGGAGATCATTCCTGAGTGATTGAAATGTTTGTGTTTCAAGGAGTGTGAAGAGTAGCACACAAAAATTCAAAGTGAAATTGTAAATTGTACTTCAGTAATTACATCCTGCTGTCTCCAAATGCTGAGAGAAGAGACAAACTCGTACAGAGGATAAGTGATTATTTCAATCTAAAACAAGGTCCTTGCTTTCCTTGGGCTAATTTCAGCTCTAAACAGCATCACAAAATTTAAAAGAACATAGGAAGGGCTGCAGCGCTGTGATTCAAAGCCTAGTCCCTCTAGCATAGATTGCTGTCTCCAACAGCATCCATAAGCTGATATTAACAAAGAGAAGGAAAAGGGCAAGCATCTTCACCTTTTCTGGCCTGCCAAAATAAATCTTTTTTTCAAATGTTGCTCTGAATATGGTATAATTTGAATTACTAAGCCCTGTTGGTTCTCTCCTCCAAGTACATAGGTGCTCTCTACTTTGTGCATCTATTACAACTTCCAGCAACAAGTTTCATAAAGTCATTCTTGTCTCAAGAAACACCTTCTTTTGTTTTAAATCTTGATACAAATTATGTTGTCATGCTGTGGTTGGTTGGACTACTCTGTTTTATAAATTTTGAGGTAAAGCTCTTGACAGATATCCGTGCATCACTTGTTATGGCAGCTGCAGCCAGTCTTGGTTTGAAACCATTATTTGTTTCTGGAAAAGATTGTTTGGGGATTTTTTTCTCTTCCTTGCAGGCACTAGACATTACAGTTCATGGCTGCTTTAACAAAATGCGAACGTTCTTTGTTTAGAACTGATTCAAATCACTGTTCTAAAAAGTCTGTATTTTTATTTGCAGTGTCTGAGCAACACACCTCCTCTAACAGAGTACTTCCTCAATGATAAATACCAAGAAGAGCTGAATTTTGACAATCCTTTAGGAATGCGAGGTGAAATAGCAAAATCTTATGCCGAGCTTATCAAGCAGATGTGGTCAGGAAAATACAGCTATGTTACCCCAAGAGCATTTAAGGTCAGTAAGGAAATTACATTGAATGTACATTGTCAGTTTTGGTTTTGTACTTTTAAGTATACAAAACTTAGAGAAATATGCAAAAAGAATTTGAAGTACTAATCATCAGTATGCAGTCCATTCATTAAAACACTTGGATGTATATTTCAATAAGTGTCACCTGTCCTTGTGCTTTGGTCTTTGAGAATTAATTTTGACTTCCTGTCTCCATTGCAAAGCTTACCTTTTATACCTGTAAGTTTTACCTTTTTGATGTGCTGCTATAGTATCTCAGAATTATCTGCTCTTTCTAACAATTAAGGTACCAGAAGTATTTGCATTTATTTTTTCAGACACAAGTGGGACGATTTGCACCACAGTTTTCTGGTTATCAGCAACAAGATTGTCAAGAGCTACTGGCTTTTCTCTTGGATGGTTTACATGAGGATTTGAATAGAATTAGGAAAAAGCCTTACATTCAGTTAAAGGATGCGGATGGGAGACCAGACAAGGTAGGGGTTTTGGAGCTGATCATCTTCATTTTAGTCAAAGCTGTATGTTGTAAGATACTTGTACATGATTTTGCACTGGAAGGTTGGAAAACTGATTATGTGGGGCTTTTTCTGGAAGACATTTCAGAAAATAGGACAAGACCTTAAAATTGAGATCTTGAGAACCTATGTAAATTTCTGTTTATTTTTAAGATAATGAGTGATGATGGGAGGATGTTAAGACTTCATCAAGACCTTCTTGTTCAATTCAATGCTGAGTTTAGTTGGAAAAGCAATGCCCATTCTTTTGTTCTTTTATTTTTATATCTGCAGTATGCAGCATTCTGTCTTTCTCCGGTACCCTTACTTTAGGGAAACTCTTCTTTTGTTATGAGTATGAGTTAATGCAGGTGGAATTTTTAGCTTTATCTGCTTTTGTCTTTCCCCAGGCTACTTGAAAAGTCCCTCTCAGACTAGGTAATACCACTGACAGCATCTCTATTCTAGGAAAAGTGTATCTTATAACCTGCAAACCTGATAGCAGTAACATTCCTTACAGGTCCTTTGGAGTGACTTGTCTGTGTTTAGGTGGTTACTGAGAATGTTCTATCAAGGACATTTACTAATAATTCTCACCATTTCCTACTACTTTGTCATAACCCAGATCATGCTTTATTTACAGGTGGTTGCTGAAGAAGCCTGGGAAAACCATTTAAAGAGAAATGATTCCATCATTGTAGATATATTTCATGGCCTTTTTAAATCTACCCTAGTTTGTCCTGAATGTGCTAAGATATCTGTAACCTTTGATCCCTTTTGTTACTTGACACTTCCATTACCCATGAAGAAAGAACGCACTTTGGAAGTTTATTTAGTTAGAATGGATCCACTTGCAAAGCCTATGCAGGTAAGCAGCTTAATTTATATACAAACACCCTGATTTATGAGACATTAACAATGAACCCAAGTTCCTTTACACAGTGCAAATTTATAAGCAAATCCAACAAGCTGTAGTTTTCTGGTGTGTGTTTCTGAAGTCTCACTTAGGAAAGTGGGGAAGACTATACATACCTGAGGAAGACTATACATACCTTGTACAGTTTCAAGAAAGAATTGATAATTTCTTTATGGTTGTGTTAATAAGGCGTCCTAATCTTTAAAATGTATGCTGACATCATTTTTTGAGTGCTGCTATAATGAATTTTTATGGTTATTAAAAATATTTAGACACTTAATCCATAAGACCTAATTTCCTGGTTTCTTAATCACAAAAGGCAAATATTTGTACTAAGTGGGGCAAAAAGATGCCATGACTAAATATATTAGGTAGTTCTGAATTCTACTGTGCTCTCACCTAATAGTCAAAAGAAAAAATTTCAGATGAGATTTCTCATCTGAAGAGTATCATTGTGAAGAGTATCTCTTTTGCCATTTTTTAGGAAGGGGATCATATTAAACACCTTAGAATGTCATGGAAAAATGTACATAAGGTTATCATAACTAAGACATGATTAAATGGTTCTAGCTGTACTTTATAGGGTAAGTGAGGATAGGTGAAATAAATACGATACAGGCAGTTATGCAGGCATCCAAAAAGGTTCTAACACCTGACATTGGTACCATAAGAAGGAAAGTGGGAGAAAAGAGTGTTCTCAAAGGCACTGAGAGTTGGGGAATTCAAAGGTGAAGGGACGTGTGTTAACTAATGAGAGATGAACCTGCTAGAAACTTTATTGTGAACATAGGGGACACACAGAAGTTGCACAGGGGGACACAAAGGAGTTGAACATGACTCATGATGTGAGATGGTTATGCTGGAATTAATAGTTTGGGAAGAGTACAGGTTCAGTAGAGTTTTTGTGAGTCTAAATTATTATAAAACTTAAGGACATAGCATGCTGTACTTGGCAATTAATTACAAAGTTGTAATACCTTATTTCTAATTAATCCGGTCTTTATTATGGAAATAACAGGTAAGAGTTCTGTGTGGAGTTTTATTACAAACTGCAGATTCACTGCACTAAGGGAAGCCACAGAGAGGTTTTTCTTTGACTTTAATCATCATGTTCTCTCTCTGCATGTGAAATGAGAATCTATTGCCTGCCATTGCTTTTTTTCCTAGTATTAAATTATAAACAACTTGTGTTGTATTCCAAATTCAGTAATCTTTTCAACAGTATGTATACTATTTAAATGCTTAAATAAGTCGGTACTGTTGAAATGCAAAATCTTAAGTAATTCGTACCGTTATTCTTCTTATGGAGAAATTAAAATAACATTAAAGCAAGGATTGTATAAACTAATAAATGAAGTATTCAGTGTGTGTGTATTTGTAAAGTGCAGACAACTACTACAGTTTAAGCAGCTTTTGGAATTGCGTTGGTTGATTTACATACTTTACACCTTAAGTTTCAAAAAGATGAAAGAAATATGTGGAATTTGCTGAACATGTGTTGTTTGGGTATTTTCCTCATGTAAATTCTCTTAAGAAATTAAAATTATATTTTACTTTTTAGTACAAAGTAGTTGTTCCCAAGATTGGAAATATATTGGATCTTTGCACAGCACTGTCGGCTTTGTCTGGTGTTGCTGCAGATAAGGTAAGAGTGATCTATTATATAAAGCACAAGAATGAACATTTTAATGTGTATTAACCTGATTTAACTATGTGTACTCCATTTTCTTTCCAGATGATTGTTACTGATATATACAATCACAGGTTCCACAGGATATTTGGCATGGATGAAAATCTAAGTAGTATTATGGAACGTGATGACATTTATGTGTAAGTGTAGATAACATGCTTAATGTCTCTTTGCAGTTTGTTTAGTTATTTGCAAAACATTAAAACCTGGACACCAGATAAAGATGAAACTGGGACGGGATATTTTTTTATTTTTCCCTTTTGTAGCCTCTTCCATGACTGTTGTTCTTTGTATTTTTGATTGTTTTTCTTCTAGATTTGAAATTGCTATCAATAGAACAGAAGATACAGAACAAGTCATAATTCCGGTTTGTTTAAGGGAAAAGTGCAGGCACACTAGCTACAGCCATAGTGGTTCTTTACTATTTGGTCAACCTTTTCTCATAGCAGTGCCTAGAAACAATACTGAAGATAAACTGTATAACTTGCTGCTGCTGAGAATGTGGTAAGTTTATTGTTTTAAGAAAAATTAGTTTGTTGATAGTTGGAATCAGTAGGCACTTACTTTCCATATGCATTTCTAACAAACTGATTCGATTTGAGTACTTTTATTTGCTTTCTGTTAAATATTAGATACAAAATTTTAGCCATTAAAATTTTAATTTGAATTTTAATTTGATTTTTTGTTAGCATGAACTCATCCAAAAAGTATTTGAGAAGATGATAGAGAATCAATCTGTATTGTTAAATAATTCTCTTGTATGCTTAGCTGTTTATTAGGTGTTGGTAAAGTGGAAATGTTTTCTAGTTATTCTGCTATGGTTATACCTCCTGTATCTACTGTTCAAGCTTATATACTAATTTATGTTGTAAAAGTACATGGTAGACGCTTTCTGAAACTAGACTAGAATTAGTGTCATTAGATAGAAGAAATTAGAATCACATAATCTCCAATTTAAGTTTATGCTGCTTTTTCTGTTAATGTAACTTTGTCTATAATATGGTTAATGAACAGTTAAAGAAATGATTTCTGGACAAACAGAGACTGAGACCAAGAATCAAGTTGTCTCAGGCCAAGTAGCTGCCAAAAATGTACAGTCAGATACGAGCAGGTTTTCCTGTGTGCTTGTAACAGTAGACATGTTTGTCAATAAAACTGATAATTCTGAGTAAATCAGAAAGGAGTGCAGAAATACAGTACACTAGCAAGGACTTGCGGTAACAATTTAATTACCAGTTTGAACAACGTAAATTATTTAACAATCCATTGTTTCTA
This sequence comes from Falcunculus frontatus, assembly GCA_013398115.1. Taxonomy (NCBI): domain Eukaryota; kingdom Metazoa; phylum Chordata; class Aves; order Passeriformes; genus Falcunculus; species Falcunculus frontatus. The sequence continues at coordinate 255,030 of VZRV01002505.1, read as the reverse complement.
ACTGTTGCTTTCACTGGTTATATTTAGCCGATATGTAAAAACATGTACTGAAAGTGAAGACACTGAAGGTTCTCTGCATTGCTGTAAGGACCATGGTATCAATGGTAATGGCCCAAATGGAATACATGAAGAAGGATCTCCAAGTAAGACTGGAATATCTAAACTTGTTTAGTATTTGGTGTTGAATTTTAAATGCAGGTTAACTCTCTAGTGTCTTTCAGTTATTGTCATTCTGTCTCATTTCTTCCTCTTCATTCTTCCGATTGCTTTAGGTGAAATGGAGACAGATGAGCAAGATGATGAATCCAGCCAGGATCAGGAACTTCCCTCAGAGAATGAAAACAGCCAGTCAGAAGACTCAGTTGGAGGTGACAATGACTCTGAAAATGGATTGTGTACTGAGGATACTTGCAAAGGTCAACCACTCACGGGACACAAAAAGCGATTGTTTACATTCCAGTTCAATAATTTAGGCAATACTGACATAAACTACATCAAAGATGATACCAGACATATTAGATTTGATGATAGGCAACCTAGGCTTGATGGTAAGTCACGGGGAACAGATTGGTCAACATTTGGTTCTGAGACTCTTTTCTGACTCCCATGTTTAATTTTCTCTGTGTGCTGTTTGATATGTTTTTCTTTTAAATGGTAATTTCTGTATAAATAATTAATTCTTTATTGCAATTGACTTTTGGAAATGCAGAGTTTTTATGTGCTTCAATTTTTTGTATTAAATTCATTATAGCATTGTTTAATTTATTTTGAAGAGTGTTTGCCCAACGTAAATACAGTTTCATTTAAAGCAAGAAATAATATTAAGAGAAAACATTTTTTTTTAATCTTAGAAAGATCTTTCCTTGCTTTGGATTGGGATCCTGAATTGAAGAAGAGATATTTTGATGACAGTGCAGCAGAGGTAAGCTGTTTATGTTGCTCCCTTTTCCAGCACAAATAAAAATTTAATGTAAAAAGTGCAACTTAATTAGTGCGATAATAGAGATTTTAAGTCTTCACAAGAAGAAGCAAATATATCTTTTTTTCACATTATTCTTAGTAAATATGTTGTCATAAATAAACTTCGTGTATGCATCCAAGTAATGGGCAAATCTGAGGCTTATGAACTGGGAAGTAAATCTGAAGCTGTGGAAACTTTTTTGCTTGACTGGTTTCTGATCAGTTTTTCCATATATAGGAGCTTTGTAGTTAATGTTTATAGTAAGACGACATCACTAAAATGAGTTTTGTTTCATTTGTTCTCTTAACTCAAGAAATACTTCTCTTTAGGATTTTGAAAAACATGAAAGTGTGGAATATAAGCCTCCCAAAAAGCCTTTTGTGAAATTAAAAGATTGCATTGAGCTGTTCACAACAAAGGAAAAACTAGGTGCTGAAGACCCATGGTAAGCACAAAAAATTTAAATTATGTTCTATGGTGTATTTCTCAGAATTAATCAAAACCACACTTGAACATAGAGATACGTAATTGATTTATTAATGATACTTTGAATCTTGTTAGTTCAAACATAGTTGAAAATTCTCAAAATGTTTTCTGTTTTGATCCATTACTTAACCAAAATTTTTACCATGTACAGAAGGTTATATTTGTAAGGAAGATATTGAATGCATTCACAGTTAGATGGAAGGGTTGATACATAAGATGCTCTAGTCTGTGGACTGTGATGGACAGTAAATGAATAATGCTGTGACAAATTCAATGCAGTAGTTTAAAATAATTCTCCTTTCTGAGATGAGAGAGGTTGGTGCATAATGTAGTTTCTTTATGCAGATACATGAAATAGGGATGTGCTTAAACAGCAGGTTTATGGGATGGGGCATATCTGTAGTCAATAGAACCCCTCAAATTCATGTTCTAGACATTACATTTTTGGCAGAGACTTTTATTCTGATTCATGATTCTTCCAAATTTCTCATTTGGAATCATATCTGAATATTCCTAATTATAGTATGTTCCCATAAGATCCTTTTTTTCCAGGAGTTTTCTAGCAGATAACAATCTTTCATTGACACCTTTAAGCTCAGAATTAAGTTTGAAAAGAGAGTCTGCCAATTTTTCTTCTGCAGATACCTAAAAGTTTTGGAGATCTGCAAACATTGCCACCAGAGTTTCTCCTATATTTGTGCAGGGTAGGGAGCTGAGTTACAAAATCTTTTTTTTTTTTCTGGGTTTGCTAGATTATACAACACTGGATAGACTGTTTGAGATACCATGTAACTCAGGTATGGTGAAGCACTTCCCTTTTTGCAGCACATTTTAAGCAGAGTATTTAAACTACAAAATACAACTACAGAAGTCAAGCAGCTGCTACTAGATGCATCTCACCAGAGGTCATGGATCACATTTTTCTTCATTTGTTAGGTCATCACAAGTCTAATCTACAGGAGTTCATCATCCCTAGTCCAGCACCGTTTGTATTCTACATGTTCTAAGCCAACTGGGAAAACACTTTTTCTGTTTCAGCTTGCCCTTACAGTTCTCCTAATTTCTTGTCATTATCTGATGTTGCTATTTAAAGACACTTGTGCAGCCTTTTAATTAGGGATCATTTCTTTTATTTTTTTCTCCCCCTAGACTTTTCCTTGTTAGATGCCAGAGTGTAGAATATGCATAGACTACTTCATGGAAGAGTTGCTTCCATTCATTCTTACTTGTCTTCCTCCCTGAGCCATAGTTGCTGAAAGATTCAAGTATGCATTTCAGGGAACAGAAATTTCTAAGTCACAGCCTGTTTAATACTTGCCTACTAAGAAGGGAAGTTTCTAGTAATGAGTTTTTCCAGATTCCAGTAGTCACTGTTATCTGGTTTTAGATGGTAGATGGGATAGGGTGGGGGATGGATGAATTTGGAGATTGAAATTTGAAAGAACCACAGTTGTCTGTTATTTTTGGGTTTTTTTATGGTTAGTTTCATAACACTAAATCTTTTTTTAATAAAATACAAGAATGCTGTGTTTTAACTAAGGACACAGGGGTCTGATCAGGGATGTAGGAGATGCGAATCCAGTATTGAGGGATGCTGCTTCTGTGTTTAAAATTATGTTGAGCTTCATTGGGATCACACTTGCACATTTTAAACTGGAAGGGATATCTAATGGCATTAGTAACACAATGAAAAGTGTGTGGTGTTGGCTCATTCAGTTCCTCCCATGTTTCTGACTTTCTTTATGGTAATGTGTTTTAACATACATACAGACTACAGTTACTTAAAATTGATTTTTTTTTTCCTTTTAGGTATTGTCCAAACTGTAAAGAACATCAGCAAGCTACTAAGAAGTTAGACTTGTGGTCACTGCCCCCCGTACTGGTAGTTCATCTAAAGCGCTTTTCCTACAGCAGATACATGAGGGACAAGTTGGATACATTGGTTGACTTTCCAATAAAGTAAGAAATTCAAATACTGTGATGCTAGAAGTGTAAAAGCATGACTAGGGCATGTGTTTAGTACAGCAATTACATAAAATGGATTTGTTCTCAGCTTCCATGAGAGGATCCAGTAAACAAATGAAAAAATGCTTCTGGGTTAAAAGTACAAACTTGGCAAAATAATAATAATAGAAAAATATGGAAGATTGCTGGTTCCTGTTCCACTTCTCACAGAGTAGAAGAGATGCACTAGCAGAGTAGTCTGGTGTATTTTTCTGGGGAATATAAAGTAAGGAGCTCCAAGACCACCAAACTGAAGTGGTTAAAAATGCTACTAACATGACTGACTTTTGGTTGAGTTTTGTTGTTTATGTTATTTTGTTTTGTTTTTTTAATAGTGACTTGGACATGTCAGAGTTCCTTATTAATCCCAATGCAGGGCCTTGCCGCTACAACTTGATTGCTGTCTCCAACCACTATGGAGGAATGGGAGGAGGGCACTGTAAGTTGATTTCAAGTGTCATTCTAGATGTCAGCTTTCTTTCCATGTTGATTTTGATTGGATTACTGATCACTTTTAATCAATGATGCTTTTTAATAGTTACGGTACAACTTTTTTTTCGTTACCTTGAAATGCTTTCACAACTATTTAAACACAAAAATCTGTGTGCAATGAGCTTTCGAGGGTAATTGGAGGTTCTTTTATACTTCCAGTTATGCATATGGTGAAAAGAGGAAACATAAGAGCTACTGTACTTTTAAAACCGGTTTTGTCTTGCTTGTCTGTACTTTCGTTCATTGTGCTTCTCCTTGAAAGCAGAGAGAAAAAATGACTGAGGGATTGTATTTTAACTGTCCTTTTCAGTAACATTGTCTTTAGAAGGGAAATGTTAGTGATTAAGCTCTCTTTGCTCAAAAAAGAAAATGTTAAAGATGTTTAATAGTGATAATGAGGTTTATTTAGTTAAATATGAAGTGTTTGACAGTAACATACTGTAGTAACAGATTGTATTACATCTACGAAGATACAAAGTCCTGAGACATTGTACTTTTTTGTCCTAGATACTGCTTTTGCGAAAAATAAGGATGATGGAAAATGGTACTACTTTGATGACAGTAGCGTGTCCACTGCAAGTGAGGACCAGATAGTGGCAAGTATCTCTTTATGTTTCCAAATTTGGGACTGTTGCTGTTTTCTTGTCAGGGCAGGAAAAATGAAGAGTAAACCATGAAACTTGTGTTAAATTTGTAAGCAATGTAAATTTGTGTTCTTTGAAAGGACAGTACAAACCAAAAATGTTTTGCTACGACATGCAAAAATAACTTACATAACCAGTCTGGATTTCTTTGTAATTTTACCTTGTATACTTGGAAGCAGAGAAAAAAAATTAGTAACCTGGATTGTAAATGTTTTGTTTGAAGCCTCACGAACATACTGTACTACTCTCTTTTACAGTCCAAAGCAGCGTATGTGCTCTTCTACCAGAGACAGGACACAATCAGTGGAACTGGCTTTTTCCCACTTGACCGGGAAACTAAACAAGGTGCTTCAGCTGCCACAGGCATCCCACTAGAAAGTGATGAAGACAGCAATGAAAATGATAATGATATAGAAAATGAAAATTGTATGCACACTAACTGATGGGAAGAACTAGAAGCCATAAAAGAGACTCTCTTCCTGGGGATACGTATTGAAAGAGTGAAAATGCCCACCAAATTAAGAATAAAAATCTGAGATGGGGAGTTTCAGATAATAGAATGTAAATCTTTATTACATTTTAACATGTGCAGTACTTGAAGTGAAACAATAAAAACTTAAACAGAAATTGTCTCTAATGCATTTACAGTCTCATATTCACAAGGTATATATAGGAAATCACAAATAAACCCCTTTTAAGTTTTCTGCTGCTGTTCTGATGGATTATGTTTTCTTTTGTTTTGGATGTGAATTAATAACTAAAATATTAAATCTGTGGACTTCTGACATTTACTTTTCTAATACTGCAAGAATACTACTGCCAAGTCTAGTTTCTGGATGAATATATACATGTTCCTTAGGCTGCCAACAGACTACAAGTAAAAATGTCATAAATACCTAAAGTAGTAGTTTTCTTGAAACAGCAAATTTTTCTTTCTCCCTATTTTTTTTTTTTTTAATTTGGTCACAATAGAGGAAATAGCTTGAAAAAGGTGTTTTAACCTTTTGTGATATAGTGGAACATCCAGAATATTACGTTCATCTTACTGCTGCTGTGGAACAGGTTCTGGATTTCATGCCGCATTAACAAAAAGGTTTTCAATTAAATGTAAGTATCCATTGTTGCTTGTTGGAATCTACTCCGCAGACATAATTCCTGTTATCTTGCTTCTAAGACATGCATAATTTTAATCTGATAACAGTCCAAAATTTAAATTGTGCTGTAAGTTCTTTTCTCCCCAGTTTTTGTAGTTTGACAGCTTGCAAACTACTCTGTATTAAGGTCCGAATTAATAGTATTCTGTATCCATAGTAATGGCTGTGTATCAGGCTTAGTTGAGAATTTTTTCAATATAACCTGCCTTTAAATTGTTAATTAACAAAATCACTTTAAAGGTAGGCCTGTTAATTTTCTTTGTGTGTTCCGGATGGAATTCACCATAGCCTTACAGCATATCTGAAAAGGTAACTCATAAGAGAATTGGCATTTGCATGTTCAAGTCAGAACCTGTACAGTATATAAGGCATACAAACTCCAAGTTTGATTTCAGTTAACTATGTTCAGGGGTCCAGGATGCCAAAATAAGTGTGACAGTTTGAAACATTTTTTGATTTGCTGCTTTCCCATTGATCTAGTTGGAAGAATGTATTGTTGATTTGCATACAATACTGCCTTTGAGAGGGGCTCTTAAATGTGGGGGCACATGTCACGTATCTACTACCTGGAGAATTGCTTTGTGTCCCCACTGTTTAAAATTTAAAAAAGAAAAAAGCAAAAAGTATGATGTTCTTCACTTGAACTAATCAAATACAATAGGTTATAAATTGTGTATTGTAAATAAAAGTTCACTCTGTGAGTGCACATTTTGGTAAATTATTTATTTATGTTAGCATTAAAAAGTTTAAAAAATTGCATTTGACCAGGATATAAATGAGATATGTTGGACATGGCTTTGCTTTATACCTTGATATTAAATCTGGTGTTTCATCCTGGTATTTTAAAGCTGCTTTGAGGTTTTTTTTTTTAAATGTAAACTAACCTCCTGCATGACAGAGGTTAAAATTTTGTCTGCACTTGAGTTCACTTGGGTTTACATTTGAAATGCGCATGTTTATTTATACAGATTTCAATAAAGCTATTCAAGGCCTTATTTAGTGTTCCGTTTTGTTACAAATTCTTTTCCCACGGTGTTTGTGTCATGGGTTGTCTTTGTCTGAGACTTATATTCTCAGTTACAAACTGGGTATGTAATGACCAACAAAGAACAAGATTAATAGTATTTCCAGTAGATAGTATATATAAAAGAGTTAATCTCCTGTCATTGGCTCTGGAGCATTTAAAAGGCTGCAAAAACAATCATGTCATAATTTTGTTTGGTTTTTAAAGTAACTGTAACAATAATCAAATGCAAATATAATAATTGTGAGATGGCTGGGGAAATGAGGGAATGTATTTAAGATTAGACAAACCTAGGGGGTTGGCAGGGAGGAAATGATACAAGCCTTTGGAAGTAATCCTAGAGAAGTGATCAACTCTTTGAATAACACATACAAAGAGCCCCCCTATAGTCATACTCCCATTTTTTCCCGTATCTTGTTAGCCTAGAACTTGTTTGGAAAAACCACACAGAGCAAAGAATCTGATTTGACTTGCCAAAGTACTTTAGGAGTTTGTAGATTGGAGCTTTAATATCCGATAACTCAGAGTCCTAAAGCTCTTTCTCCCTATTTTGAAAATTCAAACACACGCATATGGAATGCTCTATTTCCAGGAATGTACTTACCTACTAATAATTGGATCATCCAACTAGAATTTAAAAGGGTATTGATCAAAGTAACGTTTAATTAGGAAAAAAGTACGTAGATTAATTATATTTTTTCTTTGTTATTGTTAATTTGACTTCAAAGTTTACAAACACACAGTTTGTATAATCAGCTTCCTAAACAGAGATAAGTAATATCTCTACTTGAGTGTCTCAAAGGTTTTTGGGAATTCAGTCAAGTTGTTTTATAAAACATATGTTCACAGATAAGATACAATTATTCTAGTGTGTACATGTTTTAAAGTACAGAAAGTATATTATTATTGATAGTGTTTATTGAAAGTTATTCTCACTCAACCCATCATTTATATGGAGAAGAGAATCCTAACATCTGTTATGAATCATGTCAGATAAAAATCTAGTGTGCTTTTTTCATCAAAAAGTTTCCTGTCAATAAGTATCAGCATAAACTCTAAAATTACAAGATTCAGTTAACTTTGTTAATGTGACAGTCACAGAAACAACAGAGTAGGAAGCAGAAGACAGCTTGCAATTCCCACTTACGCCGTGGATTTTGTGACAGCAATATGTCATGTAAAGCCTGACTGGGAGGAAAGGAGAGGTAAAGGAGCACTGCCCAGTACCTCTTGTTTTAGTTGGCTTCAGACAACGTTCTGGATGCTTTGGTGCATCATCCACCTAAAGTCCCACCTGCCTTCCTGGCACACTGAGGTGAAGTTTGCAGCTTACTTTTGAGCTGACGAGATGAGAAAAGCTGTCAGATGTTCCACGGTCAGATGATGTGGAAACATCTGCTGCATCTACAGCTACTTGCTAATGGAAAGGCCACAACCCCTTCTAGCTTTCCCAAGAAGTTAGCCGTGTATTATGGAGTGCAGTGTATTTTTTAAAGAGATTTGAAACCTTTAGAAGGAAATCAGTATGGCAGGCCAAGAAATTGATTGGCAAACCCACTAGTTTTCTTAAAAAATTATGCTGCTTTCTTTTATGTCAGAGTTGTAGTTGCAGGGTATGATTTTTCATTGTCTCTAAGTACTAGTTACTTTGACAAAATCACTGTAAACATAGTGAAACAATAGGAAAACTGTATCTGAGAGAATAAGCATATTCTTAGTCTGCAGGCAAATTGCTCTCTTCAGATTTTTTTATTTCTTTTTCCCTGGGGGGTAGATATTGTGAAAACTGTTCCACTTCTCTAGTTCCAAGATTGCATGCTTTACTGGCATCATGTGCTCCTGAGGCAAGCAGGGAGAACTGCCTTACTCAAAAGAAATTACACCTTGGAATAACGTGGAAAGTCGGAATAGTCCAAATGTGAGAAATTTATTTAGGGAATGAACTGGGTCACTCTGTGCCAGGTAGCATTAGCAGTCATCCAGGGCCAAATTATGCAAAAGTTAATACAGGACTCTATTGATAAAGAATTCACATCAGTCCATATGGTTTAATGAAAAGTAAATTTTGTTATTTGCCAGGGCAGTAATTGAAAAAGACGGTTGATAAAGATGACAATATAGGTGCACCTAAATTATTTCAGTACTTGTCATTTAATTGTCACCTTGAGTATCACAATACTCTCATCAAAACATGAACGTTATGCAGTATCATCCAATACAATGTTTAGGAAACAACAAATAGCCTCAAAATAATTTCTATTAGGAAGCCATTGTGGAATAGAGATGTTATTGAAGACATTGGTGGCACTTGGTCTTAAATTAATGTTTTTATTCAGTGTGCAAAATATTCTGATCTTACCTACAGAATGTGGAAAGTAGTAAATACCTCGAAATCCTCTGTAGCCCCAGAAGCAATTCAGCACTGAAACAGTGGCACAAGAACTAGTCCTTGGATACAAAAACAGAATTAAGAAGTTGGATTACTCTTTCTGGGTCTCCGGTAAGGAGCCTGTGAAAGTACACTATTTGAGTTACTACCATTTAAAAGTTCAGATTGTAACCTGGGACAAAGTATAGAAAAAGGTTACAACCCCAGAATAAATACATTTGCACTAACATAGGGGAGAAGAATTGCTTTCTCAGAGAGACTACTGAGAAATGGCTCAATGTGCACTGACACCTTATGAGGGGGGACTTTATGCAGGGAGTCTTGGAATGTAGGGAAACATTCAAAGAACTGGTGGTTCAAAACTGGAAGAGGACAATCTGAAAACAGAGCTGAGTGTGCGAGTCTTTTATGCAATTACTTTTTTTTAAAAGAGAAGGAAGATACTGGCAGATCAACCAGCAAAGGCAAATGGTGTGTTGTTCTGTTACCTCTGGGCTAGATGCCTTCCCTGGGCTGCAGAGGGAGGCAGCTGAGAGGTGCAAGGGCCCTTCCCCTGCTGGGATGGATGGAGGCTTAGTCTGAGTCATCCGAGTCACCTGCCTCTGCTTTGAGATCTTTGAATCCATAAACATCCTGTTATTTTCAGAGGAATGTTCCTCCCTCTTTAGACCTAATTGTACCCTTTAAAATCACTTAGAAGTTTTGAATGGAGGCCTGAATGTGTACATATTTGCTCCGAGCTCACCATGGTTTGAGGGAAGGCCTTTACTCACCAGTGTTACAAGAATTCATTAATAGGTGAATAAAACCCATGCTGTTGTTCAGCATAGCGAATAGTATGACTTTTCTTCCCTTCTTTCACCATGGCTACTAACTTAAACTCATGAAGCCACTCCAACCCCTCTCTGTAAGACTGTCCTAGTTCTGGCTGAGGACATGAGGGATGGAGCCTGGAGCCATGAGTGCGTGGCCAAGCCATCGTGCTATTCCATACCATCTTACATCATGGCCGGGGGCAGGGAAAGGGCTCTCACTTCCCAGGATGGGGCAGGCGTTCCTTTTTCCAGGGAGCAGTGGGGTAACAATTGTCCTGACTGGAGGGGTTCTCTGCCATTGTTTTTCACTATTTCAGACCTGGGGGGAAAATGTACACACGGAGGGTCCAGGGGTCATGTTGTTCTTTGTCTTGGAGCTGCATGGCACCAGGTTGGGTTGCTTGGAGGGCAAGCAATTTTTGTATGTAAATCACCCTCTTTTTTGTATACTTCCGTTGTTAAATAGTGTTGCTGATATTGTTCATTTTCTTATCTCATTGCTGTTTCCAGTAAGTTGTTCTTTTCTCAGCTCTGGATCTCTGCCTTTTTTCTCTCACTAGAGGGGTGGAGAAGGGGAGCAGCTGTGTGTGGCTTAATTTCCAGCTGCCCTTAAACCATGAAAAAGACCTTTGATTTATTGTGATTTCCTCCACGTAACTCTTCCCCCAGTTGTAGCCTAAACCAAAACATACATCTCTCTTTTCCTTCTTTCTTTCTTTACTGTTCTGGAAGAGCATCCCTGCCTCTCCATGACAATTTCTGTTAAAACACAATGACCCGTTCAGATTTGCCCCGTTGAAAAATTAATAGTTCCTTAAAAATGAAAATTAAAGCCTACATATCACGCAATCGGTGAGAGGTCTGCAACCAGCTCTGGGGGCACAAAGGCATTTTCCAGAACACAATGAATGCTGTCTCAGAAGACTGCAGATGAGCTATGCTTGTTTTCAACATCTGTCAATGTTCTAAAATACATATTATGCTCTGGGTATTGTGTAAATGTGTGTCTTTTGCCTGAGGAGAAAGTCTGCAAACACAAGGGACAGTAATTACTGACTCTGTATCATCTGTACCTATGAAAAGCAAACACAACATACTGGGTTTTGGTATAGGAAATAATGCCTCAGCAGCTGTCTTGAGGAAATTCAACCTCAGCTATTTATGTAATATTTTTGGGATAAGGTAGCACGGATTAAAAGATAAATCAAAGAAGGTTGTACTGCTATTTAAGACGGGAAGAAGTATTTGGTTATCCTCTCTAAATAATCTTTGAAATTCTGTTTGGTTAATGTCATGGATAGTCTGAAATTTTAATTTAGAAAGCTCACTTTTATGATGTACATTGTTTCTGTAATATCAGGGAGGAAGAAACGGTGAAGAACTGTGAATATATGTACAAACAATGAATCACACTAAGACAAGCCAAGAGTCTGGAGAAGCCTATACTGGCTGAATAGAAAAGATGAATGTGATGAGGAAGTAGCTGTAAGATACTATTAAGGAGGTGGTAGAGGATTTTAAAAAGGAGCAGAGTCCTATGATTAAAAAAAGCAACTACTGCTAAAGTCACTAACAGGCAACTAAAAATTGAAATCTTTGATAGTGGTGGTTTGTTTTGCAGAGATACAACAAAAAGGTAATTTGGTTTCTAGCAGTGGATTTAACTTTTTAGTGAAAGGTAAGGGTAAACCAGTAGAAAGGAAACAATCTGGAGGTGATTCCAACACATTATGAGGATTGGGAGCTGAGCTAATAATTTTTAGGAACCAGTTTGCAAATGAAGGCTTGAAATGTCCTGAAGGGGAAAAAAATTAATCACAGAAATAATTAGATTGGAAAAGACCTCTGATTGAACAGCACCATGTCAACTACATCATGGCACTAAATGCCATGTCCAGTCTTTCCTTAAACACCTCCAGGGACAGTGACTCCATCACCTCTCTGGGCAGCCCATTCCACTGTCTAATCACCCTTTCTGTGAAGAAATTCCTCCTGATGTCCAACCTAACCCTCCCCTGGTGCAGCTTAAGACTATGTCCTCTCATCCTGCCACAAGTTTCCTGGGAGAAGAGGCTGACCCCCACCTGGCTACAACCTCCTTTCAGGCAGCTGTAGGGAGTGACATGGCCCCTGAGCCTCCTCCAGGATAAAGAACGCCAGCTCCCTCAGCTGCTCATCACTGAACAATGAAGTGTCAATTTCTTTGAAATTCTACTGTTGGTAAGGCTGGTTCTGGCTTTCTGATCTTGCCTCCAACAAAACAAGACATTCAAACCCACCAGACATTTGTATCACCTATAACAAAATGTGGCTGAGTAAAGGGAGGAGTGGCTGGGTCAGGAGTAAAGCCATTTGGTAAAGAATCTGTCAATACTTAGTATGTATTAACTTCTAATTTTATAATTCAATTGTTTATCAAACGTTCTCAGATCATGGCATGGTTTAGTTAGTTATGACTGAAGCAGGGAAGCAAGGCCAGTAGAAATAAACAGCCATAGGAATATACTGATGACCATGCTGTCAAAGGGAAATAAGGTTTCAGACTGGCTGAACAAGTTCTACATCCCACCTAACGATCTGTTCAGCAGCTCCAGGGCTTGGCTCTCAGGTGGAACAGTGAATATTCAGACCTGGAATTTCCTATGCTCTAGCCAGTAGTTAGCCAAGAGCACATCCATGCACTGGTGTGAGGAGAGAGACAAGCTCATCCACCATGCCCTGGGAGCAGGTTCCAGCAAGTGGCTGCTATTTGTGAAATACTGAATACAACTTGTAGAAAAGCTGCCAAAATACCAGTATTAACTAATGAAATTAACTATGTAACTGCCACATGTATGCATCCTTGGTTATGGATATCTCTGCTTGCACATCAGCCAGGGTGTAGATACATACAGTGATACAGCCCTGCTTTATTGCGGATGCATATTCACACGTGGAGGTGATCTGGGGAGCCATTTTACTACAAAGGAAAGCATTTGGATCTTTATGACTGGATACCTTTGGCTGTCTTCCAAATTCCTTGAGAAGTTAAGTTCATTCTGTTTAGCTGTTTGGACCCAACCCGAGTAACAAAATTTCTTTCAGACTGCTGCTTATAAACACAGCCACGCATGAACCTCTACAAATATTTATCTCAAGGACAAAGTCCTCCGAATCAGGTAAGAAGCCTATATAATCTTCATAAAGCAACAAAGATGAGTGCAACACATAAGGTAAATCAAAGCCTCTACAACAAGCAGTTCTTCATTCAGACCTCTTCCACAGGAAATTCCTAATCCTTGTGGTTTATAGAAAGAACAGTCTGTAAAAGAATGGAACAGTCCCACTTCAGTTATCTTTGCAAACAGCTGTGCTGGAGGCTCTCAGAAGTACATGGTCATACTGACTCTTTTCTAGGCTGGGCTGAGTTACCTAGAAATTACCTCGGCCATGCCAGCAGTGCAGGTGTGGAGCGTGAGAAAAGAATACCTACATGGTGTGCTAGCCTCCATGCTACTTATATAAGTATAATGAGTGTAGCTATTTCTATAATTATTTTCTGTGTTTTACAGATATGACTGCAGTCTCTGCTACACAGGGGACACCCCTAACACAAAGGAAATAACATCTGTTCAGCTGGCGAAAACTCTCCTGTAGTAATGGTATCACTCAGCAGCCTCAGGGCTGCAATCTGGAACGATTATTTTAAAAGATTCACCAGAGCCTGCAGACAGCATCCAGTGACTTCTCCTCTCTGCTGCAGCAGCCAAAAAAAATTTATTTTTACGCAGGGGAAGACACTGCTGTCTGGTGTTGCTCTGTGATTAGTAGATTGGAGGTTACTAGGTATCTGGAAGTACTTCCATAATTTTCATATAAGCTGAAGAAGATATAAAAAAGGAAATTATTAAGATGTAGGGAGGTTTTTGGCAAATAGATGAGAGAACAGCAAATAATTAGATTGCAGCACAATGCATATTACTGACATTCTTGATAGGCATTTTTAAGATACACATCCTGCAGTCAGCATGAGATAATCAGAAAAAAACTTCTCCCGAGAGTGCAGTTGAATCCACTGTCCACTGGAAGAGCTCCAGATCAAATAACAGTGCCTAGAATCACAACTGGTTTGCTTCAACACAACTACGCCTTTATCTCTAAACCAAAATATTTGAAGATTGTAGTAAATTCTGGTCATAAGTGCAATATCTCTGAAGTTTCTTAATCTTCTGACTGTGACCTGATGCTGTGCTAATTGTTCAGGTGATAAGGATGGTCAGCATTGGGTTTTTCTATGTAAGTCAAGTAGCACCTCCACCTCTTTCTCTATTTTCTACACTTGACAGAAAAAAAAGTATCATGAATGGGCTGCATTACACAGCATGCAGGGAAAAATCACAGATGAACAGATATTAATTCTGTTATTTGTGTAAGGGAATGAAAGACAAATTCAGTTTAAAGTACAGAGTAATGTTTGTTTCTCAGGCCAGCCACATACTTCCTGTGTGAGCTGGAAAGTATGAAGGCCATAGGAGGTGCTGACAAAATTTTGTGATTATCATGTCTCTGTTGGTCTGTTGCTACATTGCTAGCTCTAACACAGCAATAAATTAATTCAAGCAGTGGACAGCAGCTCTTTCTCACAAAAGATGTTACCAGGTTCAGCTGATTCAATTACCAGCTCTCAAAAGGCCAATGCAAAAAAAGCCCCAAACAAACCCCACTGCTTTGAGAATCTGCTTGGACAAGATTCAAGCAGCAAAAATTGGAAAAACAGCTTTGCTGGCCGGTTACATGAGAGTCTTGGAAACATCTAAGCCTCTGGTCGAGAGATTTGTGTGTAGGCCCTGAAGTGAGTTCTGCACTCAACAGGGAATCACTGCTGAGTATCTAATACACATCATAGGTCTGACATTTTGGGCATTGCTGCTTAACATTGTTGTGAGTGACCTTAAACAAAATGTGACTGATTTGAAATGAAAATTACTGATAGTTTGCTAATGACAAAGAGGATGACCCACCAATAGACAGCAGCTGGGATTGTTTTTTCAGTCAACCAAATAAAATAAAATGTGTATTAACTGTGAGTATACAAACAAAATGGGTGCTAACATGTAAACATATGCTGACACCTATGCAGAAAGGAACACAGGCTAAATTAATGAGGAGTTCACACTGGAAAAGGTACTTTTCAGTCTACTGGTAAATCTAACTTCCTTGCACAGCCACATCCTAAAGGAACAAGGGCTTCATGTCTATTCCATTAAAAAAGTCCGAAGAGTACTACAGGGAATTTGTCACTTCTTTTAACCCATTTGTGTCACAACAGAAATACTCTCTTGACCCATTTCTTTTGTCTATAATTTGAGAAGGAGCTACTGAAGTGTTCACATTGTAAAGGGCTTCTTTGTGCTTACACAGACCAATACAATGCATAGTTCTTATAAAAGGCTACAGGACATATTTGCTATTAATCCATCTCTCACTGTGCTTTAATCTAAAATTTAACTTTGCCTTTTGATATCAGTATCTATGTTCAATCTGAGGCAAAATTTTCTCCATCATGACTCCTAACTCTGCAGAACAAAAAAATCACCAGAGACATCTGCAAACACCTTTACTTTTCCACACAACTGATTTTTCATATCGTGAAGTTAGTTTAGTATTGTCACTACTTACAGAATCATATCACTTACGGAAGTATACAGGAGTGTAGGTAAAGTGAACTCAGAGGAAAATCACAACTCTTCCCGTTACAATGAAACCAATTCATTGCCACAGTGAATGAAATCTGATAGTTTTGCCTCTGTATAGCATGATGACAGAACCCTGTTCTCATATACGAAGCCTGCATCTGCATACATCTACCAGGATGGGCTATAACTCAGACTAAACACCTGAAATTAATACAGCCGAATGCTATCCCATATTTAATCCAATTAAAAGGACTGATGCGCATCATTTGGAATGAATATGAGGTAACTTAATGAGTCACAATAGGTCTCATGAGCATTTTTGTTGGTAATTAGGGCCATAAAGCTACAGGGAATTATTTCAATCACCCACTGCCCGTCACAAAATAACATACAATTTAATAACAAAGCAAACCACAATACAATAATTGCAGTGCAATACAAAGTTAGCTTAAAAGCTGAGAGATGTGCTTGAGATGTAGGCACATGTATTGTTCCCAATTAAGTCAGCTTAACAGCTAACTAGCATTTTTAGCTTGCTGGTCAAAAATGTGTTCTCAGAGATGTCCACATATGCCGCGCCACCTTCTGAATCAAAAGTGACTTGAATTGTAACTGGGGTATTTAAAGTGTACAAAAGACTGGCAAGCACTTCTGCTCAGGGTCAGGACTACATGCAGTAGAATCTATTGCAATGAAATGCAACTGCAGAAGTCACATTCACAATCAAATCACTGCTACTTAAAAGGATCCTGGCTAGTTTAAACAGTTTAACTGCACTGATTTAGATTAACTGATAAATCTCTGCATTTACAAAAGGCATACATCAAAACGGTGAGAAAGATGACCTTGTTGTTTAAGAGACATGTCTGAGATTCAGGCACATGTATAGTTCCCAGTTCTTCAGCAGATCCGGAAGAGTTTTCAATTCTACAACCACTGTAAGATTAATTTCCAAACTCATGAGCAACTTGCAGTATTTGGCTGGCATTGCTCAGCAGACTGAGTGTCTAAGCTGGTGGTTGAGAAGATATGTATGACCAATGCGAATGATATCAAGTATGCAAATAGGGAGACAAGTAGATTCAGGGAGTATCAATGTGCCCATGGCTCGCTGTGTACAATAAACTGGTGGAAAAATCCAAACAACAAAAAGGAAGTAAATCATTAAAGCTTACCTAAGAAATACATGTGCACAGTCAATCATTCATTCGTTCTCCTAGCCAATCAACCATGTTTCTTATTAAGGTATTTGGACTGGTCTGTGAATTGTATCCGGCCTGAAGCCCAGAACAGATGCAATAAGATGGGAAAATCCTTAGGAAAATGCTTATTGGCTAAGCATGTAAATAGTTCTACTGAAGACAACAGTCTTGTTCTTTTGTTGTTGGGGGGTTTTGTTAAGTAAGCATAGAAAAATCAAAGCTTTTGAGAATACACAGACCAATGCACTTTGAAAGCATAACAATGTTATAGAATCATGTTTGCTTTTACTGGACACAGGGGTGAAATCCTAATTCTTTGTCCGAAGGCACATAAAGTTTGACCACCTGAATCAACTGCGCCAGTATTACATGCAGTTCTAAAATCTCACAACTATTTATCCAGTTCTGTCAAGCTAACAGCCAGTATATTGTAAACAACGTAAAAATAAAGATCTTAAAATAAAAAATTAGTTAGAAAACAATCCTGCACTCTTTGCTTCACAAAGCACCCCTAAGGATTTATGTGTACAGGTACAGTCAATGCTGTGCCAGTGGGAGCCTGTTTACTATATTATTTGCAATGAATCTCACAGTAAATTAACTCAACATAGAAGTAGGGATGCTCAAATTCACGAAAAGTTCTTTTTACTTTTTCATTACAAGACAAACCCCCCCAAAATATTAGAACATTGAGTAAGACTGAAGACTTTCAGGAAAATCTGAAGAAAAGCTGTTATTTAAAAGTTTTTAAATAATATGGCAGTAAAAATTTATTCTTCATGTGGCTTCTTCATACTTTTTTTTCCCCAAGACTCCCAGGTTTGAAAACTACAGCATGTCAAAACTCACAGATGTTTTCCAACTCCCTGAGTTTATAGAAGGGGAGCAGAACCATGCTACATTACAGGTAGGCAGCCAGCACAGTACAGGATTTGCAGCACCAAGAGTATGGAAAAATTATTATTGCAGAGACCAAAATCTTTGTGAAATGTTAACTGTTACAGTGAATGATGAATGGTGTCCTCCAGAAGGAAACTCCCAGGCAGCCATCAGGCCTAAGCTCCCTGCGCTACTGCAACTAACAGATACTGAAGAGCTCGTGCTGGTTGTTCGGGAGCCTGCTTTAAGAATGGGTTAAAATTTGCCGGTTTGGAATTCTGACGGACACTGCTGGTAACATGGAAGGTGCCCGGGACCCAACCATTCCACATGCACTTGTTTTTCCCCTGCCTGTGTTATCTTAAAACTCGTCAGTGAAGGATTCACCCTCGCTTCGCCCAGAGGAAACCAGGGAGCGCTGCGTACGCACACGGGCCGAGAAGGGCACAAAGCTTCACTCTCACAGAATGGGCAAGGCTGGAAGGGATCACTTTGGGTCATCTCGTCCAACCTCCCTACTCAGGCAGGGTCACCTCAGAGCACATTGCACAGAACTGTATCCAGACGGTTCTTGAATTTCCAGCCAGGGAGACTCCACAAACTCTCTGGGCAATCTGTTTCAGTGTACAGTCACTCGCACTGGAAAGAAAGCAAGAACTTCAGGATTCGAAAGAAAAACATAACCGTATACCTCGCTTTTTGCTTTTTTAAATCAAACGTTCCTGAGAGCCGGACTTGGCCAGAGGGACCGACCCCTGCACCCCTGCAGCCGCTCCCTGGGGTTGGTGGCCGCCGAAGCCCAAGCAGCCTCGCCACCTCTTTCCTCAGTGACACTTCGCCAACGCCGTGGTTTGTCCCCTCCCCACGGCAGCTCCCCAGCGCCGGCGGCCCCGCCTCGGCCCAGGTCCCAGCGCCTCTCCTGCCCCTTCACGCCGACCCGGTGACACTGCGGGGAAGGGGCTGCGGAGAAGGGGCCGCACTCCCCGCCCGGCCCAGCCTGGCCGGACGGGTCCGGGTGTCGCCGCCTCCCCTCCCTCCCTCCGTCCCTCCCTGCCGGCGGCCGCCGCTCTCCCCGCCCCCGGCCGTGTGTGCGGAAGCTGCCGGCGCCCGGGATTGTGGGAGCGGGGGGGACGCGGCGCGGGGAGGGGACGCGGCCGCGGCCGGAGGGTTCCGGTGTGGGGCGCAGACGTGTCGGCCGGGGCCGCGGAGCGACAGGCGCTGCCCCTGCCCTCTCGGAACAGCGCCCGGCCCGGGGCTGGCCCGGCGGCGCCATGGCCGGGACCAGCAGCCCCGAAGCCGTGAAGAAGCTGCTGGAAAACATGCAGGGGGACCTGCGGGGCCTGAGCCTGGAGTGCCGGAAAAAATTCCCCCCCGTCAAGGAGGTGAGTGGCGCTGAGCCGAGTCAAGCTGGGCCGTGCTGGGCTGAGCCGGGCGGCGGACGCCGCTTCCGAGGGGCCTCCCTGCCCCGGGGCCCGAGCGGAGCGGAGCTGCCGGCGTGCCCGTGCTCCAGTCCCCAGCCCGGTGCCGTTCTCGGTGAGCTCCGACCTCCACGGCCGCGGGCTGTGCCCAGACGGGGCTGTGCCTGTCGCGTGTTCTGTGGCTGTTGCTTTCAGCGCGCTGCCGAGGCGGAGGCCGTGGGCTGGGCTGTGCCCCTCGGGGAGCGGGGCTGGCGGACAGACCGTCTGTTGACGGGCGAAGCGGGGGCGGCCCCCCGGCACCCTCGGCGCCCTCCGGGGAAAACACAAAGTTCGGCTTGGCTGTCTCGGCACCACCGAGCGAGCAGAACTCGCCGGAGGCGAGCTCGGTGCTAGGGCTTGGGCACCCCAGCGTGCGGGCACCGAGCGAGCGGGAGCCCGACGGGCCGGCTGCGGCCGAGGAGGGCCGTGCTCAGCCCCGGCCGGCCATGCGGCTGCGGTGGGAGCCCGGCGCCCCGCAGGTCTCCCCTCGGGTCTATGCCTTGCCGTTGTCTCGAAGTGTGTCTGTGGTGCCCGGGCCGGCGTGCCTTATTCCTGACCATTGCACACCCGTGGCTGCCGGTGTGAGCTGGGCGGGTCGCTCGTCATCGCTACCGCGTCGTTTTGGAGTTGTGTAGCTTTCCAGCGGTGTGGGCACAACCGAGGAAGCTTGAGAGACACAGAAGTTTGGGTTACTGGTTTTTTCCGCCCTTCTTAAAAATCCCTTTAATAAACTCATTCCAGTAAGATTGTATGTTTTTATTTTTGAAACCTCTGTTTATGCTGTGCAGCCTGAGACCTCGGTAATCTGGGTGGGCAGGATTACTTTAATCGAAGCGCAATCGGAATTTTTCTTGCTGAGTTAAAATATATGTTTTAACCGTATGTTTTTCTGTTGTTTTTATACAGTCAGTTTAACTTTTTTCCTATCAGTAGTTTGCCACTTGCCGTTTAAAAAAGTTTTCTATGCAATAGTGGGAGGAAAAATACCAAAAGATTAAGTCAGATTAATCTGCAGACCCAGAAGCCCAGAAGAAAGGCATTGCATGTGTTATGTGACTTTAGTTCCAATTAAGTGATAGCATATTTAATGTTGTATGAAGTATTATACACTTTAACAGCTGAATTGAAGCTAATGACTCTGCTTGTTTTGAAAGACATGAAGTGACGCACTGTAGCGGAGCATGTTATGTACTGTTTTAGGTTGCAGAGGAATGCTGGTGTGTTTGAGAAATTTTGTGTGGTCACAGAAAAACAAGAGAAAGTTGTGATCAGTCCTGAGAAATTGTGTGTGGTGGTCACATGTAAATAAGAAAAAGCTGTGGTCAGTAGAACAGAAATCTGTGTGTGGAGGGAGGCGGGAGTGCTGCTTGTACTCCCTTCTGTGTATTACAGTGTGACTCTTGTTTAGTCTCTGAACAAGTTTCCCCACTGTATTAATGTTTATTTTCTTTGAGATCTGCAAAGGAGATGGGCAATGTCGTTCTTAAGCTGGTATTTTAAGTAATGCTTCATTACATTTGCCATGGCTAAATATTATAGTAACTACTGTATGTACTTCATACTTGTTCAACGTGTTTATCATATTCTTGTGTAAGATCGACTTTTGTGTTGTTCCCTTTAAAGTGACAGCAATTTGTATAGCTTTCTTCATTAAAAACACATAATAAAGTTTTTCACAATTGTCTGGGATTTGGATAGATTTATTGTACTGGAAGATGTTTATAAAGAGGTGGGACTTTCTGCTGGGAGTTGTGTGCTCTTACAAGGAGTCTGAGGTGAAAGCAGTCCTACAGTAGGATGTATGATACAGTTGCAGGAAACGATCTTACTTCCTCACTTCTGGAAGCCATTTTTTTGTTCTAGTTTTAAAGGAAACGGGTGTCCTTTTTCGGTCAAATCTGAACTGCTAAACAAATATTTTAATTACATGTTTCATCTGATCATGATTAGATTTGGCTAGAGTGATCAGAGGAATGGCACATTCTTCTTACTGACTTGGAACAGCGCCAGTTTTTTAAATCATGTTTAAACACTGGCTTTTAAAAACAAATTCATGCTACTTACAATCTCACTTTTCTACTTGCAGTGTAACTAGACTCTCCCACATGCCTTGTAATTTATGAGTTTATATTGCAGTTGATGTGTATGTTTTCATGTCACTTAATAAGCTTACCATTCTGGGATAAAACTATTGAAAAACCCCTAGTCCCAAATTAATAGTTATGAGATGTATGTCATAGCTGTTAGATTTGATAGGTACTTTATAAAGGTAAACTGCTTCTCATAATCTTTGTAGTGTCTGATATAGTCAAAGATTTTGCTCACAGTTGTTGTCTTCATCCACTTCTAAAATGACTTCTGTTTGGTTTTGTGTGTTTTGTTTTTATATTAATAGTATTAAAATTCTACAAAGTGAATTTAGCTGATTGGTTTGCTGTAATAAAAGTAGTCATGTACTTCTCAATTCTGCTTGTTGCTCAGATGATTAACATGAGTAAATCCTTTAACCAATACTGTAAGGATTTCGACCAGTTGTATGATCAGAAAAATAGAGCCTTTTTTATTAAAAAGGTTTTAGTTTTCACTCTTTAAACACTTTTCTAATGCATATGTTATTACAAAATTATGCTGTATCTGTTAGGTTCAGAGAGACCAAAACAATATTAAATGATTCTTTGAGCAGGCATGCGCATGACGCAGCTGAAGAAGTTTACTGGAGTTCTTTTGGGGGAGGAGGATGAGGGTGGGCTTTGGATGCAGAAGAGAAGGGGACAGCCAACTGTGGGATCTAGATCTTATTCTCAGTTAGGAGTTAGAAGTAAGGTCTTAATAAACCCTTACTGAAAATGGAACTTGAACTCTTCAATGTTTTAAGCACTTTCATTTCAATTTTTCTGTTGCTCTGAGTCTGTAAAGTTTTCTTAGTAGGTCATGTTTATGTGAAAATCATGTAGTTGTAAGTCCAGTAACTTACAGCAGTAGAGTCTGAGGTTTTTGCTGGCTTTGATAATCTGTTGAGAAATGTTGAAATTACTGAGTTATTCCCAGTGTTAAACTTGGGACACAAATATGTGGCCGACTTCCTTCCCCTCAGAGCTTTTAACTGCGAAATAACAGGATGTTGTATTGGCTCCAAAGCATCCATATGTTGTCTGTGCTCTGTGTGACAAATAATACCTGAGTAGGATTTTCCTAGGTTGTGCCATTTAAGGCTTTAAACATGGGAGCTGCAGAAAGAACCTGTAGGTCTGAAATTATGTTGCTGACGATGTTTGGTGTTTAAATAACATACTTATTTTTCATAAGGGTGTGGAGAACGCCAGTTACTATTACACTTGAGACTCTTGTCTTTTTGTTGCTAGTTGTTTTTTCTGTTTGATACTTCTTCAGATCAGCACCGACTACAGAAGTGGACTAGGCATAAATGCTATACACTACGACCAAGAAGTGATTTAGTGATTGTGTCTCTGATATGCCAAACCTGTTTATACTGGCAGACATATAAATAATGACATTGCTGAAAAATGTGTTTGTATTTTTACAACGTATTTCCGTTGCCCGGTTAGAAAAATAGGTGCCAGCCATGGATGGGATAGAAGCTCTCAGGGCAAGTGTAAATAAAACACTGTCTTTAAGAGCTTGAAATTGCAGAGGATAAAACAGTCTTTGGTACAGGCATCAGTCCTGTTGATGTTATCTAAAGTAATCTGGCGTTTCTCATAGAAAACAATACTACTTGACCATTAGTATGTCATTTTTAATACAGTGGGCTCTAAGATTTGCTCTGTACTAGAGAGTATTGTAATGCTGCTAATGCTGCACTGAATTGCGTGCTGCATACATAGAGTTTTATAAAATATTTTAACCTGCTAGTGACTGGAGCTTTGATATTGTGTGCTGCGTTTGTGGAAAGCTGGTGGTGCTCTCCTTAGTGAACTGGAGTAAGAATTTTGTCTTATCACAGAATTGAAAATGGTTTAAATAGTGTCCTAAATAGGTTACCTGCCGTTTCTTATTACAGAGTGAAAATATTGTTCGGTAAGCTGCATCTGATTTGGTTTGCTAATTCCACTGCATTAAGAAAACTTCAGAAATACAGGGGGAAGATATTTATAATTGGCAGAAATGATAGAGTTAAAAGGAAAAATAAGTATACCCAAAAGTTCCTTGCAGCCTGAATTCCAGTCGTATGTAACTGTTGTTTACACAGATCCAGTCAAGCAGTCTCAGATTTCTGGTAGGCTTGTTGTCTCAGGTTTTTTCTTGACTGCCAGCTTGGCCTGGGACAGGGCGTGCCCTTTTCTTGGCAGTTGTGCAATGGGTTGCAGGTTGCCTGTATGTTTTAGGATGTTTGTTGCTGTAGTAGGGCTGGAAAGAAGTGGTGTTCAACTTGCCTCCACCTGGAAAAGCAGCACAGAATTAGCTTTGAATACTTTGGTCAGTAGAAATGCTCTCTTGAGTCTCTTGGAAGAAAGCTTTTGATAGCCTCACTGTGCTGTTTCTTTACCAGATCTTTGTTTGAAATAGCAGCTTTGCTTTTACTTAGCTACTTATTGAGTTGTGTTCTCCTTTGGGGCACAGACATATTTTTGAAACTGTATTGTAATTTGCTGTATCTAGGAAAAATAATAGAACCCAATTTTGCAATCATATTTTTTTCTTCCTTTGTAAGCAACTCTTCTTGCAGGCGAGTAGCCTTACAAAGCTCTTAGGGTAAAAGTCAAAAAGTTAGGATTTGAGTGACTTCTGGAGAAAGCAAACTTTAAATTATTTAATTACAGTAGATGTGGTGTGGACTAGCCTGATGCAAGAGATAGGATTTGCCCTTTCTGAGAGGCAGTGTGTTGTGTTGTGTGAAGACAAGCATTATTCCGCATTTCTTCCTTTGGAGTCCAGTCTTGTTTGCATTGAGTGACATACATGACAGTTCAGTCCCCTGGGTTAAATCATCCTTGTTTAGGAATGATATGCCAATTTTGAACACATTTTAAAGCTAATGCCAAAAAATTAATTGGGAAGCTTGTCCTTTTTAGAGAACCTCTGATGTCATTGGGTAGCTGTGTGAAACTAAACATGAGGATGTACTGCAAAAGTTAAACGCACATTGAAAAATATACAGATCAGTTAATTTAGTATATGTCAGAGTGATCATTAGGACTCCTGATGCAACTGGAAGGAACAGTTAAAGCGTGTGAGTATTTGTTAGCTGTTTGTTCTGTAATGGTAATAATATTTCAGAAATTTTGTTGAACATAGTGCAGTAGACATATTGGAGAAGGCTAAGAAAGAAAATTACATGCTGAAGTGTCTTGTGAGTTGGGCATCTGAGTCACTTGATGTACTTCTAGCATTGAAAAGTTTCTGAGTGCTCTGCATTCATGCTACTTTAGTGGTAAAAGGGTGAGCCAAATGAATCTAGGAAAGAAGAAACCTTTGTACATAGACCATTTTCTGTTGGAGTAATCAAGTTTTTGGTTTCCTGCTTTATTTTTTGAATAAAATTGATTAAATAATTCTGACACTATAGCCTACAGGGAATTCAACCTACACTGAACTTTCCAGGTTGGTTTATTTTCAGGTCTTCACAACATTAGTTTAGAAGGATGAAAACTAGAGTTTTTGGGGTTTTTTTTAATGGGTATTTGCTTAATTAATATTGTAAAGGTTCTTTTGAAATAGAGAAACAATGCTCTGTAAAATGTGTATTGTCATACTTAGGCAGCTTGCACTAAAGCATGTGTTTTGTGCATGTGACTGGAGATTACCCTGTAGCATTCTTGAGTTGCCAGCCCGTAGCTGATCCGGTAACCTGAGACCAGTGATCCCTAATATCTCTTTCAATTTCTTTAAAAATTTCTGATCTTTCCCACTTGCTGTGTCTGCTAGCTTCATGTTTGGAGTCAATTAATTCTGCAGTGGTTTTTATTCAATATTGACCTTTATCCAGTAGTATTTTTTCAAAATTGTGTTTTTAAAAGTGAACTCTTACATTTCTAGGGGACCATCATCTGTTCAGATGTGTTCTAAGCTTCATGGTCCATTGTAAACTATAAGTTTCACGTGATCATTTTAGTCTTTGAGAAAAAATGTCATGTGTTCCGAAGTGATTCACATAAGGCGCACAGGTCAAATGTCTTCATTATATAATACCTTGTGATTTAATGAGTGAAGAAAATTATTAAAAGTTTCAATTTATCAGTCTGTCTTTACACTTTCCAAGTTACACAGTGCAGGATTAAGGTGCCTGATGTTGGGTGTCTAAGCTTCATTGATCGTGCAGGCTTGATTTGTTATGGAAACACTGCCAGTAGAGCCAAAGAACTATTCAGAGTATCTCGTAGCAAGGGGATTGATTCCCTCTATCACCTACATACTAGGTGTTCTCCATTGCCACTTGAGATACCGTAATATGTCTTCCTTGGCTTCCAGCCTCTGGTCGAGAAGGGCATGGGTGTTCTGGTGTCTGCATGTATTTGTCTTGGATACAGAGGCCTAAGCTTAGACCTCTGCATTGAGCCCCTGCTAGCGGGTCAGCTGAATTAGCTTAAGGAGAGGCTTTAACAATTAAGGAGCATTCAGTAGAGACAATTTCCATTGTAATGGGAGTCTAAATATTCAAATTTGTGCATCTTAATCTCTGATTTAATTCTGCCTGCCATGGCTTCTTGAAGATTATACAGGAAACTTGTAGCAGAAGTTGGAAATTCTTGGTGACTCCAGTTCTCAGCTAGTGCCTAAACTGTCAGCTGTTGTTTCTTTTTACCGGGTGTCTGGAAAACAGACATTGCTGACTGAATATAGTCCTTGTGGCAAATCCTCAGAAGTTGCCTGGTCCCATCTGTTGTGATCAACAAGCTGAAGGCAAAATTAGTTTGAACTTCAAGTGTATGTCTCCTAAAGCTCTGAAACAGGGTGTTGTTATATTTTTAATGTAGAATGATTATTGTTGTGTCAAAAGTATGTAAGTAAAATTCAAGTGCATGTGCTTTGTTTCAGTGGTTTAAAATTAGTTGTGTGGTACTTGAATGGATCACTCAGAAATCTCTTAATAGACACAGGCTTTCTCTCTCTCTTACACTACATATGTATCTAATATATGCCATATATTATAATATGTATCATATTTAACTATCAATATAATTTATATAGAATACAATAGAAAACATGGGGTACACCCCTGTTCTGTCTGTTGAAGAGAAAAGTAGAACTTAAAAAATTTGTTGCTAAGTGGCATGTGTTTCTTCTCTTCCAGATGTTGGTTAGCTTTTTTGCCTTTCTAAATTAGTGCTGTTCGGTCATGAGTTGGTTTATGTTATGCATTGTGGTTTGTTCTGTTAATTTATATGTGATGTTTTTTCCAGCCAAGGTGTAGTATTTTGACTGTCAAGTGAAAACTTATCATATTAAGTATTTATATTTGAACATCTTTATGTTCATGTCAAGTGAGGTAGCAGCTCTGAAGCATTTTAGATAACACTAGCAATTCTCCTGGCATTAGTGATGTTTAACCTTCAGAATTCTGAACTGGCTACTGGTACTGCAAACTGACAATTTCAGAAGATTAATGGACCAGAGGAGTAGTCACTCCCGTCAAGTGTGAAAGAGCACTCTGAATATGAGAGCAACTAATACAGTTGCACTAAAGCTGGAAATGAACAAGGCTGTGTGTTTTTAAAAATTGAAAAGCATAAACTGCAGTATCTTAAATCTTCAGTTGGAGAAGAAAGTGTATGATAAAATCTGTTAATGCTTTTTTTTTCTAATTTATGAGAATTTTGTAACAAAATGATAATAAATCGTTCAGTGTAATAAACCCTTATGAGTGCACAGCAATGTCAGATCAAAACTGGCATTTTGCCAGCTTAAAATCACATGTAAAATGAGCATATATAGAAGAGAAGGGTCGACATAGGGATTGTACTCATGGGGAGGAAAATAAAAATACAGAAGGCAAGTACAATGCTTTTTCATACAAATGTGGTATACTTGAGTGCTTTCAGGAAACTGATTTAGTGAGGAGCTTTTTGTGAGTATGTTCTTTAACAAACAATAGCTTAGAAGTACAGTAATGGTCCAGAATATGCTTTTGCAAAGCAAGCCAGAATAACAATGAAGTGAAACTGTACTTTAGACAGGAGGACCTCTTATCTAAACTACTGAATATAGGGTTAGTGTTCCAGCTGGAAAGGCAGATAATGGTGGATATAAAAAAAATTTGCTTTTTCTATTTCATGTAATAGATATGGAGGTGACTACAGATAACATATATTACTCTCATCCTGTCTTAATAAAAGGTTGGCAAGCAATGTAATGTAATACCAATACAAACTATCGTTCCTGAATGCTTTTCTTTTTAGAATAGAGAAATCAATAGCTTGTGTAGTAAGGACTGCACACCTTACAACAATTTTAGTGTCTCTGGAGACAGCAATTTTGCTCTAATGTGCAATGAAAACACAAATGGTCGTTCAAAAACACTAGCAGTGAAAATTCTTGGTTTTATTAACTTTTGGTAACAATGCTATCACATTTAGAAATTCATACAAAATTATCCTTAATGTTAGATCAATCCTTAGTAAAAATTAGCACATGCCTGGTTGTTACATTAAATATCCTTATGGGAATATATATTTTTTTTGTTAATAAAGTAAAAAAGTTACTGACTTCTGTTCCTAATCGTTAGATACCAATTTCTTTGAAGATCAGCATGTTTATCCTTTTTAAAGCTTTTTAAAAAACCCAAATTTGAAACTTTTAAAGAAATTATTGATATGGCAGAGACAACAAGTACTTTTATTCACTTTAGATTCGAATTTTGTGTCATCTTTCCCTTAGGAAAAGTTGTTAACTATGTTATTATTTTTCAGTAAAAGAAGGGTAGCTCTTTCGTGTTTACCCTAGAGTAAAGACAAATCCATAGAGATTACTGCAAAGCAACTGATGTACTGCCTGATCACATCCCAGCTGACCCCTCTGGTCCCTTACTCGCCTGTTTGTATGCATTGCAATACAGGTCCAAGATGTCTTGGCCTCTGAGAGTTAAATGTTCAAGCGTATGCCATGCCATTATTCTTTGTACTGCCAAGACAAGTCCCGTTCTTGGGCTGCTGGGTAACATTATGATGATCATGGAGTTAGCTATAGTGGTGGCTTTAGGTAATGTAGATTGCCTGCTGCAGTTGGGTATAAGAGCTTCCACGATGTCCCAGAAGACAGATTTGAAAAACCGGTGCTTTTTAGATGTACTTATCACTCCTAGTGTGGATGGCTTGCCTTTATGTCATGCTGAACTCATGTAGAATTGCATATCCCAGTTATCCTAATACCTTCATATGCTATTGATGAGTTATAGGGCTTTAAATGTATGTACACAGACTACAATGTGGAGAAATTTAGCTCATGAATGTTACCTGGATGTTGGAAAATGTTGGTTCTGCTTGAGAATGTTGAAATATTGGTTCTGCTACATTAAATCTTTCCTTCCTGATTGTCTGAGCAGCTGTTACCTGTCTCTGTTACCTGATAGGTGCTTTTGACCCTAAACAAAGTGTAAAAACTTTCAAAAATCTGGAAGATGCTCACAGTACATCTAATGACAGGAAGGCTGAAATTCTTCCCTGTTTCAACTGAAGACTCAGAAGTCCATTAGGAGGGGAAGAGTTTTGGGTCTGAGAAACTCCTGAAGCTGAGTTTGAAAGTGTTTGTGCATTTCCACATCCTGGTCTCTCATGTGCAGAGAACCTCTGTCTATAAGGCAGCTCTGAATGTTGTTGTCAGATTGTACATTCAGAGAAGAACTTTGAGGCCAGGAGATAGATATTATGCACAGACTTTAGTCTACTT
Organism: Falcunculus frontatus; assembly: GCA_013398115.1. Lineage (NCBI taxonomy): Eukaryota > Metazoa > Chordata > Aves > Passeriformes > Falcunculus > Falcunculus frontatus. Next base: position 226,005 of record VZRV01002505.1, on the reverse strand, counting down.
GAAACTGCACTGTCTTGATTTTTTTCAATTTTTTTTTCTTTTTGGTACATAAATTCTCTATTTGCCTTACTTTGATTTCTGTGAAGAGTGATTTCCACACAATCAGCAAATACTTGGTAACTTCCAAGGAAGCAGAAAGATGATGAAGCAAGTGTTTGAGCCCAGAGGGTCCTGTTAAATTTTGCTGTGAGATTATTGACTGTTTGATTAAAACCAGGTCAAAGTACTGGAAGAGATTGACTTGAATATGTGCTATCATTGAGAGTCAAGTTCTTTGTCAATATTTCACCTTCCTAGACTGGATGCTGCAGTTGCTTCAAGAGAAACATGAACCAAAACTTAATAATGGCAAGTGTGTGTTTGAGACATTTTGTATCAGTTCATTTCACAGTTATTAAAGCAGCAGAATTGGAAATCGAATTGGCTGAAGGTTATAAGTACATTTAAGCTTTGTTGTGTTTCAGGAATTGCATGTATTTGCTTCTTTTTAAAATAAAGAGAGAAATGACTTGCTCATTAGACTGCTATGAATTGCGGTGCTAAGGGACCTGGATAATGTTGCATCTAAAACTGGTGATTGCTTTAAAAACATGGTGCCTTATATTTATGTGAAAGTAAATTATCATATTTGTACCCATAAGTACACACACTATAATGCTGTCTCTCTCCTTGATTAGTGTTTTATAAGATGCTTTTCTCATGTGGCAGTGTCCTGCAGACTGCTATAGCAAATTTGTAAACTTAAAAGCTGTGAATATATTGTCTAATATGCCACTTAAATTGATGCAATCAAAGCACACTTTTACATTAATATATACGGATTAGAATTGTTTATAGTTATCATGTATTCTGTTGGCTATTTGTGATCAACTGCGGTATTTTTTAATAAATGTTAATATGTTGTCTCTTACATAAACGGTGGAGTACTTTCTTTTGTAGGATGTGTGCAGTGTAATTAATTTTTAACTGTAAACATTTTTAATTGGGATTCTGAATAGAAATTCTGAAATAGAGTATAATGCAGATGATCATAGAAATTTCTGTGTCTCATGGTGAATAATGCTTATATTTAGCAACTGTTTTGTTTTACCTTTTTTTTTTTTTTAAATGTATACTATTTTATACAAAGCATGGAAACAACTGAGAGCCATTATGTTGGAAAATTTTTGTGCGAAGTGCATGGCGTTTATGAATGCCACTAATATGAGAAGGCTTAGTATTTCTTTGAATCAGAATGAGTTTGTCACTCCTGGAAAGAAAGAAATCAATTACCAGTAGATGTGATGAGTTTTAGTTTGAAAATAATTGAAGTTGGACTGTGACAAATCCTTCATATTAATTAATAGGAACAATGCGTTGTGACAAGAACCCCTCCAATTAGCTGACAATTTATAACTGAAGAAGAACAGGGATTGACTTAAATCTCAATAACTTCAACACATTAAGTTAATATAATTAAAATAAATGAGAGCTGCATTTGGCACGCCTCATTTTAATTATGCAGAATATATATGTGCATGTTGCCTTGTGCTTATTTGAGCATTTTGTATATTAATCAGGCACTGTGGATATTATTGACTTTACTTTTGAAGTAGAAAACTGTGTTCAGAAAAACTTAAAAGAACTCTCCAGGATTTTAAGGCAGTGTTTAGTCTTCCTATATTGTTTCTGGAAATTAAAAAAAAAACAAAAAAGAAATTTTCAGCTTTGCATTTCTCATTTAGCTATTTTGAGAAATATGTATATCAACCCTTAAATAAAACATTTACTTGTGAATTTATACAGTCACATTAACCTGACTCTCTGGGAAATCTTGTTGGAATAATGTTCTGATGGAGAGGGAATATTTACTTGGTAGTACTTCATGTACTATCATTTTCATATTTCTGCTGTCACAGCTTCTCTGCTTCTCTGATCTGTTTTATGTGGTGACAGCACACATCCTTAAATAGTAGTATCAGAGGAAAAATAGAAATGTTTAGTGTGGAAAATGTACAGAAATACAGAGCTGAAATAAAAGGGGAAGTGTGCTTTCAAATTTGCGGAACAATATTTTCCTGCAGTTTGCAGTCAGTCGTTTGAGAAAACCTGTTGCGCTTATTTTGGTTTATTTAATTCTTTCTAGAGGCTTATAGTGTATTAATGGAATTAAAAAATGGAAAGGCACAATGTACAATGTATTTTTTGTGGTTTGTACACAAAACTTTCAGAAGTCATAGTTTTGAAATGCAAAGCCTCAACGTCACATTTCCGGTTCAGCTTGATTTCCATTAGAGAACATGACTTGAGTGATTTGTGCAGGGACATGTTTGTGGGCAATTGAAGAGGGAGTTGCTGTTCCCTTGGGGCCGTGTGTGATGTCCTGGCTGGGCTGGGCAGCCCTGGTTGTCACCCGGCCATGCTGTGCCCAGGCAGCCCCTGGCCTGCAGCCCTGGCCCCGCTGGAGGAGTGTGCAAGGGAGAGGAGGATGCTGCTGCTCTGCCAAGTTGCACTTGTGGGGAAAGGGGAGGAACTGGTGCTGTGCACTGTGTGGCATGCTGGGAAGAACAGAGTGTATTGTTAGAAAGGCATCTTCTTGGTATTGCCGTGGGATAATTTGTATAGGACATTTTGGAGCCAAAATCCACGGGGAAAATGGGTTTCATTTTTATACTTGTAGCTTGAAATTGTATAGAGACTATGTAACAGTGTTTATGCTTACTAGTGATTTTTTTTTTTGCATTCATAAGACTGTAAAGTAATACAATGAGAATCATGATTTCTAAAAATTTTGCATATAACTCTTCCTGTGGAATTCTGGAAAGGAATTCCAGCAGCTACAAAAATTTCACTTCGGCATTAGCTCTGCTGGCAGAAACCACTACAAAAACATTTTTTGCTCTGAGACTGTACCTTTTTATTTATCTACAGTATTTTTATTTCTTTGCAGATATTGAAGTGTGATATAGCAGCTAAACTACTTATTTTCTTTTCTTCCAGGCTGCTGAATCAGGAATAATAAAAGTGAAAACAATAGCTGCACGGAACACAGATATTTTGGCAGGTAATTATTTGCAGTGCGATGGGAAAAATAAAGCTGAGTTACAGATCAAAATGTTAAAAAGATGTCTTGGATATGTCTAATAATACTACGTGCCTTTTAGTGTGTGCTATGTTGTTGATGCCTTATTTTTGGGCACCTAGCGAAAAATCTAGTAGCATAGAAGTTTTTTAATACTACTTGTATTTCATATTAGTGCTATTCTGGTGCTGAGGAAAGGCTCCATTTTCAGTTGATGCTCTACAAAAGTAATCATCCACTTAGAAAAATAACATTAAATGCTTAAGACCCTACATTCTCAGTGTTTCAGTTGCTGTGGTTGAGTGCTCTCTGTGGAGTTCTGCAGTATGATCCATATCTGTGTGTTAGTCCAGCCTTTGGGGACTTGTAACTGGCAGGCAAAATTCCATCTTTATCTGAAACAAGGTCATTTAATTTAAGATGTTCCAATGCCTTGAGGGACAGGACATATCTTGTGAGCTGCAGCTTTTTAAGTGCTTAAAACAATATCTCTTGACTGTCTTCAGCTTTATAAAGTTGGCTTCTTGCCAGTTGCTGGTAAAGCCCTTGGCCGGATTTGAATGTCCCTGCATTAATACTTGAGTGTCTACCCCAGAAGTAGTCAAAATCCTTGAAATGCCAGATTGTTTGGAAGGTCCAGTGAAATAGCTGCAAAACCATATCTTGTTTTGAGGTATGTAAATCAGATATTGTTAAGGAGGCATTTTCTGGGATTGTTTGAATTAACAGACCCACTCCTCAGTATTTCACTTTAATGCCTCTTTTTTATTTGTTTATTTTCTTTGTTTTTACTGCTGTCATGAATGCTGACATAAGTGGGAAAAGTATGCCAGGTAATGTCAGCTATATCAAAATAAACGAACAAGGAAAAGCTGTAGTTAGCCATTGGGGAAGCTGTCAACATATTACTGCATAAAGAAGTTTGTGTTTTAGAAAGCTAGTTTCTAATCCTGCAAAATTCTCTGCTTTTTAGTTTTCAAAGGGAAGAGATGGGAAAGATCATTAAATTTAGTCATGGATGGGCAGTCTTTGCTTTCATCTTTTTGAGGGAACATTTTCTGGTAGTCAGTAAAATTTTAAAAGTAGTTTTCTTTTGGAAAGTTTAAACTAGAATGTACTCAGTATTTGTTTCATTTTAAAAAATGCACATTTTCTGTTAAGAGGTTTGGGAAACCAGCAGGTCCTAAAAGTTATTTTAGTTAGTTAATCTTTGCTGTTAGGATAATAACTTTTTCCCCCTCTGTTTCACAGTTTTGTACTGGGAAAATGTACTTTGCCTGCACATTATCCTAACAATCCACAGTTAAAGCATAATGTCATTAAACAGACTAAATTCTTTATGAACTCTTGTATTTTTTGATATATCAGTTGTAACCTAATGTTATACATCGGTTAATGTCAAGAGATTGTCTCCTATTTAATATTTAAAATCGTTTGAAGAAAAAATATATATACATTAGTAATAATAAAGCTGCAAAATGCTACTGTAATTGTGAAATCTAGTGGATACTTTTTGACTGCTAGATGATTTAGGCACATCTACTAGACAGTCTTGTAATACAAAGAAATATTTTGATCAGGATATGATTTTTTTAGTATTTTGATGTAAATTTTCATTTCACTAACATAGAGAAGAACAGCTGTATCAGATTGTTTTAAATAAGCTGATCTGATGCTTTCTTGAAGCATTTCATTATGTAGGATTATAATTTTTAGAAAAATAGATGCGGGCTTAAAATCTTTATTAAAATCTTAAAAATCTTTGTTGGCTTTGGTGGGATATGTTTAACCTGCCAGAACTTTGGGGTCATTGATCTAACTTCTATCTTTCTTTTGGAAAAGTTAAGTTGAGCTATTTCAAAGTCTTCATTCTTGGCAGTCTGTACATGCTTTATAATTTATTTATAAGAATTTGAGAAATTCCAAAGGAAGAGAAAGCCTTGAATCACAGGAGAAAAATTTGAGAAATTATTTCCGTGTGGCTTTGAGATGTACAAAAACTTATGGTATAGAAGTTCTAAAAAATCAGAATTATAATCTTGCCGATGAAATGAACGGGTAAGTTATACTTTCAAAAAACTCTTCATTTGTTATGGCTCAGTGAGATAGATTTCTTTTTTAATATATACTGCTGTAAATTGGTAGCAAAATGGAGACAGACCTGGCAATAATAAATTTTTTGTGCATTTTAAGACTAAAGCTAATACAGTCACAGAATCACGTGATCACAGAATATTCTGAGCTGGAAAGGATCATCAAAGTTTAGCTCCTGTCCCTCTGAACATGAAAGCCCCAAGAATCACCCCATGGGCCTGGTTGCTATAAAACCAGATGGATACCAAAGCAGATCTACAAAACATTAATTTTTCAGCTTCATAAAGTAAAAATACTTGTATAAATTCTGTTGTGAGATTGTTGCTTTTAATGGGTTCTAGAAAAAAAAATATTGTAAAAGGCCTAAATTTAATCTTTGTCTTGTTATTTATTAACTCATGCCATTTTTGCCATTCAGAATTATATCTTGAGTCTCATGTTAAGGATAAATGTTTTGTGGTATCTTTTTGCTTGCTTTTTTCTGCTTGATGGTTAGAATTTAGTGGCAGTTCAGAAATGTCAGCTGGACATAGAGCCTGCACTGGCTCTGAAGAGGTGATGAAACTGGACTGTGTGTTCATATCACCCTATAAGAGCTATTATCTTATAGAAAGTTGGCATCTATAATTTATAATAGCCTATCCTTTTCATAGAAACTTCTGAGTCAGTTAGTGTTTCAGTTGCAAAATATTACTGAAGTATATTTTTGTAGTTTTAACTTGTTTCATTTTTTTTTTCCGAATTAGTTGTAGTGATGCTTAATAGTAAAGATCATGTTTGCATTTTTATGTGAGAATGTATTTTTTGTTTGTGGTAACTACTGTCCTCTGAAAAGCATGTGAAACTTTCCATGAATACATTTCTTCTACTACACGTAGACTAAAACACAGTGTATGACATTCAGTGTAAGAACACACATTGAACTTCCAACTGTGAGGAAATTTTTTGTATCTGAAATGGTGATGAGTGGCTAAAATCTTAGAAGCTTGCATGAATCAACAAACATACCTGCAAATGGAAAACCACTTATCAGTCAGAGTCATGCTTTCCTTTCATATTTTTAACGTTTAATATTTTCATATTCTTAAATTCTATTTTTTCAGATTTCTTGAATTACTTTTGTGGGAAAAAACTGTTTTAAATGCCAGAATGTTGTATTCATTATGAAGCTTTTTCTCCTTAACAAAAGAAAAAAAAAAGGGAGAGAGAGAAGTTTATGGAAACCGGTTTTCTCCTGGCAAAAGTTCATTTTAGGAAGCTACCCTTTGCCACTAAAACACCATTTAACAAATTCACAGCCAGGTGAACGTAGCCTTGGTACAAACAGCCCAGTCTCTCTGTCCTCCTGTTTTGTCAGTCCACTCTTTCTTCTCCTGTTTTGCCAGTGGCAGTTTGTTCTTCCCCTTCCTGCCCTGGGGCTTGCAGTGTTGCTCTGTGCCACACTGTGTTGCTCCTGCATTACGTGCTGGGGTGAAGCAGAGCGGAAGGACAGTGCTACCAGCCTGAGACTGGTTCCTGTGGCAAGGCCAAGGAAACTCTGGGACTGGCAGAACCGTACGCATTCTTGCTAACCACATAGGCTTTTAAGTGGATGTTGTGAATTTCGAAAGTCACTTGAGTGTGTCAGGGAGAAGGTACTTGGAATTTGAGTCTTGGCTGGGTTAATTGTGGAAATGAGCTGTGTCAGCCCAGTGTCTGTCTTTGCTTGTCTCTTCCCTGTGGTCCACATGTAAATCCCTAAATTTACAAGACAGGAGATTGCAAATTGTTAATAGGTGGGATTAACAATTTTTGCGTTGTATTTTTCAAAGTATTAAACATTGACTGCTTCCATATCTCTCTTTGAAAGCATTGAAAGAGAACAGCTCAGAGGTGGTTCAGCCTTTTCTGATGGGTTGTGGAACAAAAGAACCAAAGATCACTCAGCTGTGTCTAGCAGCCATACAGAGGCTCATGTCTCATGAAGTTGTTTCAGAGGTAAGATCGATCTTTATACAAAAACATAAATATTTCAGAGTGAGAAAAAAGACATCAAACAGAAGGTGAATGAGTTTTAGGAGGCTCTTTATATTATAATGAACATAGTCCACAAAATATTTTACTTGTATCTGTTTTTCAGTAATTTATAAGAAAACATTTTACACCATGAAAAAAAAGCTGAGGAAATATCAGTAACTTCTAGAAGGAAATTAATGAAAATTGAAAACAGCCGATTCAGTTCGTATTCTTACACTGAAGGAACTGAACATGTAATGGGCTTTGTGCATCCACAAAATATACTCTGTGCAATAACATTACTGTGCTTTTGTTATAGCTTATTTTTAAAAATAAGATAAAATGGATGCACATTTTCTGCAGCAGTAAATGTCATGATATATTATGGTAGTGCATATATAGTGTGTTAGGAAGCTGGTAAAAATAATGCTGTTAAAATACACCTTCAGTTGTGTTTGTATAATGTGAATTTACACTGTTTTCTCTCTGATATGAGTGAATTCTGAGGGTAAAATATATTTTTACTGTGTCTTCCATATTTCCAAGTAGAAAATTAAGTACATGCTTTAATTTGTACTACATATTAAGACATTTCTGCTGTCAGTTCTTTAAAAATACTTTGGGAAGCTCGTGACAATGAAATTGGCTTTATACTCTCAATGTAGTGCTATGGTATAGGCAAACAGGCGCATTCAGTTATGATGTGCCTTTATGACAGTGATATTCTTACATATGTACACATGATATAGCAGTACGTAAATTTTGTAATAGTTGGCAAAAAATTATTTCTTTATAGGCTGCAGCAGGAAACATTATTAATATGCTTTGGCAATTGATGGAGAACAGTCTTGAAGAACTTAAATTGCTCCAGACAGTTCTTGTACTTTTAACAACCAATACAGTTGTGCATGATGAAGCACTGTCCAAGGTAAGAATTTGTTGGTGTCAACTATAGAACTTACAATACGCAAGAGGAAAAACGGGGAAATTTTACATATGAAGCACATGAAAACAATGGACAGGAAGGGGGGTTTCTTGATTCTATTGCGTCCCTATTGTCTTTATGACTAGACTCTGAAAACAGGATTTCTTTTATCTTACTTTTCCATGTGTTTTGTAATTCCTCCACAATAATGCATTTCTGACTTAATAGGAACTTGAAATAAAAATGCTGGGCTAATGCCTGTTCTTCTCATCTGTTAAATTTGCTGTGTGTTTTTGAACTGGAATCAGAGCACATAGCACGGTGTAAATTCTCACTAATGGAGAAAATATTAAAAGAAGCTGCCTTCCACCCTGCCTTAAATCTCTTTTGGAAGCAGTCCAGTTATTGCTCTTTCAGTAAGAACTTTGGCTCATGGTTTTAAACGGGAAACATTTTGGATATTATGTTTCAACTAAAACAAAAAATAAGGGCCCTGTCCATTTTAATTTAAATTTTAAGATACGTCTCTTTGAAGAAGCAACATTGTTTACCCATCTGTGAATTGTGAAACTCTGCTTGAAGTTTCTCTTCTAGATTACATTGGAGAAAATTGGTTTCAGCCTGACATATATTGAGTGTTCATGTTTCAGTCAAGCTGTTGTAAGATTTCAAACTGATGTGGAAATATCATATGAGTAGAGTCCACAAATCATAGACATGAAAAAGAGGCAAAAGAAAATTCTGAATCTTGTGTGGCTCAGAGCAGGTAGCACTATGGCTGGGTGTGGTTGAGGTTCTTGCAAGTGCAACAACACAGAAGATGGACAGAAGAACAAGAAACACAGGTTTCACTACGCATACAGATTTTAGTTTTCAAAATTCATTATAAAATAGGTAAGTATTAAACTGTGAGTTAGAGGTAATAATAAAATCCAATGGGAAAAAGTATTCAGGTCATTGCCACCACAATGACACATTAAAATGCATGTCTTAGGAATAATAGCAGTCAAGGCAACGTGATTGTGAGAGTACTGTGATTCAGTGTAGGAGAGGAATGACATTTTAGCTTTGGAGTTGACTGACCTTTCTGTGATTAACCTTACAATCCTAATGTCCTTTCTACATTAATATTCATACAAGTTCTGTGTGATGATTACTGTGTATTCTCTGTGTGATGATTGTACTTTTTATTGGCACATTGTAATGTCTTCAGTTAATACCGCTTTTTGATTGACTTTGGGGAAGATTACTAAAGAGTTTTTTGGCTAGGGTAATCCATAAAACTTAATCTGGTTCTTCAAATTTAAAATTATTAATTTTTTTTTTCTGGGCAACCTTTTGACAAACTTAGCAGAAAGCATTCCTCAGTCCATCAACCTTCCTGACTCTTAGCTAGAAGATGAAATGTATTGTTGTAAGGTGATATTTTTTCTGGTTCTTTTTTCTTTCAGGCAATTGTACTTTGCTTTCGATTGCACTTTACAAAAGATAATATCACAAATAACACTGCGGCAGCCACAGTGCGGCAAGTGGTTACTGTTGTGTTTGAGAGAGTGGTTGCTGAAGACGAACGATACAAAGGTGGGCATACTGCTTACTCAGCTTGCTTTTATTGACCTGCTTTTTGGACACAGATCAGATGTTTCTCTTTCAGATAAAGAAGTAGTAAAATGTCTATAGATGTTATAAAAAAGTCAAAGACATCATTAATTTTAACTGTCTTTTATACACTTATTTGTATTTAAAGGAGATGAAATCCCTTGCCATTGTATCAATCCAATTCAGTACACCAATATATAAAACGTAGTTTGTTTGTTTTTTTTTTTCAAGCTGTGAGAACTGGTCTTCAGGTTAGTACTGTGAAGGGATTTGAGGTGAGAGTGTCGTTTAAGGTGAAGGTACCACAGATTACTGAGTGGGAAATACATGGCAGTAGTAGTTTTGAAGAGAACATTTGAAAGAAGTTCTTGATATTGATGATCTTTGGTAGTCAATCTAATGTTTGTTTCTATAGACTTGATAAGTTGCAGAAGTACCTGGCCATTCTCACAGAATATTTCTGTAAGAACACTTAATGCGTGTTTGATTTTTAACAGTTCCTGTGTTCCCAAAACTTTATTTTGTTTTTTTGCACAGATGCTATTGACCAGCCAGCTGCAGTTCAAGGGAATAGTAATAGAAGATCTGTCAGTACACTAAAGCCATGTGCTAAGGATGCATATATGCTTTTTCAGGTAGTTGGGGAGCATATATTTATATATTTGCAGTTAAGCTTGGGTGCTTTTACATCTCTCTAAGAAATTTAAAGAATTTGCTGTTGGCATATTGGCAATGTCCTTAACCAGAGCCTTGGGCTTTCTTATGTGTATTTATTGGTGATAATATGCTGTATCACAGGGAAATGATGGGAAAATGAAGACGAAGTGGCCTTGGAAAACATTTTACTATAAATCTTAAATAATAGCTACATATACGTGTCTCCATTAAGTTCAAGATTCTTATTTCTGTGAGCCTGTTGTGGGTTGACCCTGGCTGGGCTCTCAAGTGCCCACCAAGCTGCTCTACCACTCCCCATCCCAGCTGGACAGGGCAAGAAAATAAGATGGAAAACAGCTCATAGATTTTTTCATAAGGCAGTTCACTAAAGCAAAAGCAAAAGGTTGCATGTGCACAAAGCAAAGTGCATCAGCAGGCAACGTTCAGCCACTTCCTGGGAAGCAGGGCTTCAGAATGCATGGTGGTTGCTCCCAAAGGCAGACATTGTAAATAACAAAAGCCTCCCTTCCTCCTCCATTTCTTAGATTCTATAACTGAGCTTAACCAAAGACATCTTTGGTTAATTTGGGATGACCTTTTTTGTGTCCTCTCCCAGGATCTTGCCCAGCGCCTTGGTGGCGGTGGGGGGAAATCTTGAGAGACAGTGCTGAGGCTGTGCCCATGCTACTCAGATGTAGCCAAAATAATGGTGTGTTATCAGCACCTTTCTAGCTATCAATGCAAAGCTCAGCACTGTGAGGGCTGCTATGGGGAAAATTAACTCCATCTCAGCCAGACCCAAACCAGAGCAAAACACTGCAACTGTAGTTCAGTCTTGTTTCTTGTGCTTGGTATTGGACATAAAGGCAAGTATGTGGCGAAAAGGTGTAGTTGTGTTCATGACAACAGTAAAAATCTTCTTGGCTTAGCAAATTCACTGGTCTTGAGAGATTTCTGAGGGCGGGAATGAACACATATGCTACAAGAATTCCAGCAAAGTTTAAAATTTCTTTTAAAACTTTTCTATGCTTTGTAATTTATGTAAAAAAAGTATTTAAAGAAAAATTGCATTGAAATCAGAAAACTACTCACAAAAGAGGAGAGCATGTAGATTTCATTATAAACTCAGGAAACTTTCTTGGTACAGGACCGTACGGAGAATGTAAATGTTACTGTGTTTATTTCTAAGGATCTTTGTCAGTTAGTTAATGCTGATGCTCCCTACTGGCTCGTGGGTATGACAGAAATGACACGGACATTTGGCCTTGAACTTCTTGAGTCAGTCCTGAATGACTTTCCGCAAGTGTTTTTACAGGTGAGTAGTTCTTGGACGGAAAACAGTAAGACTTTTGTTCACATAGGTAGTAAAATCTACACCTCATTAAATCCTCTTTAATTTAGCATAAATACTGTTTTCCTGAAGGACTTGTAGTTTTTATGTATTGTGGGGGGCAGGGGGCAGTTTAATAGAAAAGCTCCCTGTGCTTTTTGACCATGTTTTTCTATTCCCAAACACTTTATTTATGTTTATACATTTTGTAGAGTATGTTTTAGTCTGTTTCACTTTCGGTTTTGCTTTTTTTATCTCCTCCAGAGATGTATTTTCTTATCTTGCCCAATTTATGACAGCTCTGTAACTAAATTTGTGGAATTGTTATTTCTACAAAAATATTAACCTCACCCCACTTGTAAAGTAAGAATCATGACTGTGAATTGCATGGATCTACTGCATATAAATGCACTATGATCCGGCAGTAATGTGTTTTAACTGACTGTAGGTAAATTTAAAAAAATTATAAATATATAAGTGATGTATTAGCAGCCTATTTCAACCTGCAAAATATAAGAAGAGGGGTGCATGGCATCAACCTGACCATTGTAATTTCATGCTTTTTGGTAGCTTTACAATGGTGTCTGCAGTTCTGCCTTTTCATTTCTCAATTTTAATTTATACCAAGATTTACGTGATTTCAGATTGCTTGATCATAACTACAAATGTAAATAAGATGCATTATCAGAGCTACTGGTAGCAATTAAGGAATATCAGCATGTAACTTTTTCTGTTTTCTTTTTCAGCATCAGGAATTCAGTTTTCTTCTTAAAGAAAGGGTATGCCCTCTTGTTATAAAGCTCTTCTCCCCAAATATCAAATTCAGGCAAGGTTCTACCACCTCATCTTCCCCAGCACCAGTGGAAAAACCATACTTTCCCATCTGTATGCGTTTGCTGCGAGTAGTTTCTGTTTTGATAAAACAGTTTTACAGTTTGCTGGTAAGAATGTGCTCAAATCCTTTTTATGCAGTTTCGTTTTTCTATGTATATGCCAATGCTATGATCAGTAATAGTATTGATTAGGTCTTGGGAACTGTTGATGTCTACTGAGGGAAGAGAAGAAGACTAAATACACTTTTCCTCTTACGTGTATTTGTATTTACGTGTATTCTAAATGTATGATTTTGTTAAGCATGGACTTGTATGAATTTCATAGTAGATTAGCTGTTGTGTTTTCTCTATTTAACTGCCTTTCAGGTTTTGGGAACCTTTTGATCTTCTGTTGTTTGCCTGACTTTAGATAATGATGATTACTGTGCCTTGTTAATACTTTCTAAGAGGCTTTTGACTTGAGTTGCTTAAGCTGTTGACTGAATGTGGGTACAAAACACATGGTCAGCTCTTCTTAAGTCCTGAGTTTGGGATATTTGCTAGAAAAGATACTTTTCTGTTTCTTGTTCACTGTAGCAAATGTATGACCTTTATTGCAATGTCTGTGAGGAATTTAACTCCTTCAGTACAACGACGTGTGGTTTTAGCTTGTCAAAAATATGATTATTAGTTATGTTTTTATATAATTCTGAGTAAATACTCGTTCAAGGGGTTTTTTTAGATTCTGTACAAATCTTGCTGTGATAGAATTCCTGAGATGAAAGTTTTTTTGAGAAAATACTTTGTAGGAGGCTTTTTATTTTTACTAATTATTGTAAATTATATATTTTAGGTAACAGAATGTGAAATCTTTCTGTCATTGCTGGTTAAGTTTCTGGATGCAGACAAACCACAGTGGCTACGAGCTGTTGCAGTAGAATCTATTCACAGGCTTTGTGTGCAGCCTCAGCTATTAAGGTATTAAATATATTGAGTTTTGCTTTTACATAAAGTTTAAGATGTATTTTTATTATTTTTCTCTAATGGAAAATGCTTCCTAAAACATTGCAAATGTGTAGAAACTTAAATGCAATAAGCTCTTCATGATAATTTTGCATAATGCATTAGGTAATGGTTATTATCCAGGAAGGGCTGAATTATAGTTTTTGAGTATGTCTGTGTCTTAGCAGTGTCAAAGGAGCACTTACCTAAAATTAAATATTATTGTTTACCTAAATATTTGCCATTAAAATGTGCTTTTAGTCTACAGTTTGGAGTGTGTAGGGGGGCTGAAGTTGCTGTTAAAATATTCTTTTAATCCCGTTTGTCAAATACTTTCTGTTTTATAAAATACTTTCCAGATCTTTTTGTCAGTCGTATGATATGAAGCAACATTCCACTAAAGTTTTCCGTGATATTGTGAACGCACTGGGGTCCTTTATCCAGTCTCTATTTCTTGTACCAAGCACGGGGAACACATCAGCGACACCAAACCAAACTGGTAAAGCCCTGTCCTTATTATTATTTTATTTTTCCTTTGTTTTCTTGCAATAATGAATTATGTTTTGATTTAACCTGGCTTTGGACATTTGCACTACTTACACACCTGATTTTTTAGCCTCAGTCTTGCACCAAGCTGCCTGTTTCATAGAAGTTGAAAGCTGCATCTGCTGAAGTTCTGTGTCACTTTTAGTATACTGGGCAATGTTTACCACCCACTTTAATGAGTTAGATTAATACAAAAATAGTTGTATATGTCTGACTGCGCAGTGGGATCATAGAAAATGACAGCAGTCTGTGTTAGTGGCAGTGTTTGGTTAACCATTTGTGTTTAGCAGCATGATTTTTTTGTTTCAGTCTGTTAAGCGTTGCTGTGTTAAAGTGGATGCATAAGCTTCTCTGTATTCATATTGCCTAAATTAGTAGTTGATCGCTTAAATTAGTATTTTACTCTCTATGTATTAAAAGCAAACACACCAAAATAGCAGGTACTCTGTGAGTCGCCTTCCTGGGGACTCTGCTCTCTCCCCCCACTGTCTCTTCAGAGAAAATCTGAACTTGTGGGACCTATTATTAGTAAGTATAGATGTCCTTCTCTATGCAGAAAGTGTGTATATATACAGAATTCCTTGTTCTTTTAGCTGCTTTTTTTGGCTTCCTCAGTTGGAACCAAAATTTGTCCCTTCCTTGCTGTTGGTTGGCACATTGTCAGCTCTTCCCTGATAAGGTTTGTTTTATTCTACCTTGGCATGGAACAGATTCAAATGCTGCCATTCTCTTTGATTCTCTTCTTGTGGTTTTTGCATTTCTGAAATCTTGAAAATTTGTTATTGGAATAATTAAACTTTCTAGCTACTGAGTTCTATATGCAACAGTATAAATAATCCTTAACTTTCAAGTATCTGTCTGACTCTTCACTAAAGCATACATTGTTTCATCAAGACTGTAAGTTTGATTCATTCACAGAATATTTTGAATGTTGCTGTACCTTTCACAGAAACATTATATTCTGACTGGAAATTAGGCAGTTGACATCAATGAACTGTGCACACGATTATGTTTTAGACAGCAGAGGGAGCTCAGAAATAGTTTTTTGTACTATTGTTGGTTTTTGTTACTGAACTGGGTGTCTTCAGATTAATCCTGGTGTCTTAAAAGTTAAATGTAGAAAAAGAATGTTTGCTGATCACAAACATGAGATTGGTTGATTTTACCACATTGTTTTTCTGAACAGGAAGCAATGCATCAGGGAATACTGGCTCAGCACAAACTAACCCAGGAGTGCTTGGAATGGGTGGAGGTGCAACTGTGTTACCTGCCTTTGAGTACAGAGGCACTTGGATACCCATCCTGAATGTAACAGTACAAGGCAGTGCTAAAGCTACATAGTGAGTACCTCTATCTTTTTGAAAATGTTTGTAACAAGTATTTTTGTTTTGAAATCAGTGATTTAAGGATATTTTTTTTTATTACTAGTGAATATTGAGGTCTTGATTTCATTGGCATTAAAGGATATTAAGAATTTTCTCTTTGTTGCCATGAGATGTTCTGGTCTTTTTGCTGTTTTTTCTGAATGCCCTGGATTCTGATTGGAATGTCCCCTATGGTTTTAGCATCAGTTGGATTTTGTTTTCCTACCATGCTATCTGTATGAACTCTTCACTTTTAGGCCTCCCTGTAGTATATAACAATTTTGGAATACCTGTTGCTGCATTTTGTAATGGCAAACATGAAGGGCATTAAGCAAATAGGACATCAGTGGGAATGAAAAATAGCTTTCTCACACCAGCTTTACTGTATTTGCAGTTTTTATTGAGCAGGATATTGTGGTAGATACTGGTCTGGTTGTCTTTTCGAACAATGTATTGACGTATATACCAAGTCTAGATTCTGAATGCTCCTTAGAGTGGCCAATTATTTTGTCATGACTTTGTACAACGGTGATGGTGTTCTCAATTTAAAGCTGTGAATACTATGTTACTTTTTAAATAGTGCAATTTTTTTCATGTCAGTCATGACCATTGAGGGACAAGCTCTTCCAAACCTGAAGTTATTTGTACTAACATAAAATTTTGGCATACCAAAATTCAGTGAAATCTGCAAATAGTCTGGATCTCAATGTTTTTAGGGTAGGAACTTCTTTATCTGCCTTTGAGATGCAGAAGAAAAAAAAATTATCCTCAGATTTCAATAGTTAATGTGTACGCGTTGACTTTTTGTTCCAGTAGTGGACATGAGTGTTATTTTAGTTTACCTGTCTGTTCTCAGGGAATGCAAATCTTTAATTTGGTCAGCTACTACAACCTCTACTTTTCTTCCTTTTTTTTTTTTCTTACTTTCTGTTCTTAACTGGCTCAAGAACCTTGCGGCCACCATCATAGTCTCCTGTCTTGCTCTAAACTTGCTTATATTTTACCTTTGGATACCTCAAGTGACTCTATGATTTTTTTCTGCATAATTTTTGCATTGTTTCTTTTGTATAAGATACCAGAGTTGTCACAAGCATTTTACAGAAGTTTTTTTCTCCTATCTTGTGTTTTTTTCTGTAGTCCCTGTATGTAAGGAGATGACTTGCTATAATGGGTCCCATCCTAGCACCAATTCTCTTCTGCTGCCATTAGATTTTCATACAATGGCCACATCTCATACTTTTATACAAGCTTCACAGACCACTATGCCTTGTCTTCCCCTTTACATAAGGAACTAAGTGTTTTTATGAGGAATAGCCAAACTATTCAAGACTTTTCATGACCATTGCCATGTAACAGTAACAACTCATGTGATTTATTCAGTAGTTAGCATTTCCTGTCTTCAAAAGTAAGAGGATATGACCTCTACCTCACAAATATATTGTAACTATAAAACCCATTAATAATTTTATTTAGACCTATATATCACACTTACTTGTATAGAGAGGGTGAAATGCTGACCATTTGATTTAGCTGTAGTTCCTGTGCCCCCAGATATGGGAGGCAGCTATCTTCAGGAAATTAGAGGTAATAAGTGAAGTGTGGCATGTTTGGGAGAAGGAAAATTTTGTTCAGACAAGAGTGGTGACACTACAGTATAAAAGTGTCTTTGGTATATTTTAGCTGGAATATGTAGCTTTTTAAAGAGTAGTTTGTAGAGTGAAAAATGATAATGATTGTTGTAGTAGCAGGTAGTTTTTGTAACAGACTGTCTCTACTTGTATAGATGCTGCTGCTGTGTCAGCTACAATTTCTGTTGGATTTGTAACTCAGCAGTTCTTTATGTGCTTTTAAGGTAAAAGATGGAGAAAAGTGGCAATGAGGCTGCTGTTCCAGCATAGTAATGTTTTAATTGCGTGCTTTTCAGCAGTGAATCATGTAGACATATCTTCTTTGTACAAATAACTTCCATTGTTTACCTGTGCATGTAGGTGATGAATACTTGGCCATGTAATATCTAGCTATGTACAGGCTTTTCTAGTCATGTGGACTCAATGATAATAGAACGTCTGACTTGTTCTCAATTTGTTATAACTATGTTCACACTGTCATGACTTTCTGATGTATTTCCTCTGTTGTTCCTAGGTACTTGTACTCTTCTGAATAAGTTCTGTTGCAGTGGCTCAAGTAGAATTATTCATGATGCTTGCTTATATGTGTTAATTTTTAAAAATATTTTTGCAGGTCTATACTCAGGGTTTGTACCCTTTTGGTTACTGTCTTATTTAGTGACTCATTTACTCTTTTACTTAATGGCTTAAATGTTTTTTTCTTGAGTTGCAATAAATCTTGAAGGATTGTATTTGGGGTCTGTTTGTACTTAACATTCATTTGCAATCTTGTTTTTTTTTATTGTTTTTAAAAACAGTGGTGTTGCTACACATTTGTCTTGTTTTCAATTTTTTAGTTTGGAAATGCTGGACAAAGTAGAGCCACCTACAATCCCTGAAGGCTATGCAATGTCAGTGGCATTTCACTGTTTGCTGGATCTTGTCCGTGGTATCACTACAATGATTGAAGGAGAGTTGGGAGAGGCAGAAACCATCATTCAAACCACAACGGAGGCAACTTCGTTACCAGCACAGTCTTCAGAGCAAGATTTGCAGTCTGTTTCTGACCAATCAGAGAAAGAACTAGGTATCTGAAAATGCAAACACTTTACATGAAATACAACAGTTTTACAGAAAGCAGATTTTAAAATTTCATGCTTTTCTGCTTGAATATATTGTTTCTTATTTATATATTAAAACTTTCAATGAAGTATTGGGGGTTTTTTAATGGAACAGCAGTTCCATTAAAAAAATACTTGACTTGATGTTCTGCTTTTGGCTTCACACTGATATCTAAGGTGTCAAGAGACAACCTGACTGACAGAAATGGAGTTATGACCACATTAAAGAAAAACATATTTCTTGTAACAAGATAAAAAGAATGTTTTGATGAAGAGATTTTAAGTAAGATTGCAGTATATGGAGGACTTTAATAGCAGAACTGATGTGAAATGAGGATTCTTTTTGTGGAACATATGACGAGTCTGTATAGGGATGTGTATGTACCAAAAGACTTGTGTTTGAACGGTGCGTTTGGCTCGTGCCCCAGGAAGCCAAGACTGTACAGCTGAAGTTTGAGCCGAGGCACCAGGACTGCCGGAAGGAGAGGAGGAGGAAGCAAGGGGCTTTGTCCGGGAGTGGGGAGCTCTCCGTGGTGCTGCGGAGCGCTGGCTCCGCCCAGGGGCTTGGCATAGCCCGTTGGAGAGAGGGAGGTGTGCAAATAGGCTGGGCAGCTACCCGTTTGCTAGGATTAATTACAGAATTGTTATTAACTCTGTAATTACTAAATTTCAGAAAAAAAAGTTATGGAGAATTATAGATACCATGGGAGAGTATTTTTACTTCACTGCAAAAATTCATTTTTCATGTTTTTGCACTTCTGAATGTTTATTTTTATAGACAAAGATGAAAAATGGGTGTATATACCATGGTAAGTTGGATTTTGGTGGGTTTTTTGGTGCTATTTAGAAAAAGCATTGCCCTGGTGACTTTTTTTTTACCTCAGAAATGTTACTTTAAATGCAAGCTGTTTAAATAATACTGGTGTGTGTTTCTTTATGCACATATATCTGGCTATGTAAACATACATACAAAACCACACTTTAAAAAATGCAGTAGCAAGCATTTTTTTTTGTGATACAATTGACAGTTATTAAGGGAACTACTCTGTTTCTGCTATAAAAAAGTTTATACATTTCTTTTAAGTTAGCAGAGCTGTCTGGGAAGAAATGGTGAACGCTTGTTGGTGTGGTCTTCTGGCTGCTCTATCCCTCCTACTTGATGCAAGGTATCTGGTCTTTCATGTCTCTTGATTTTTCTAAGTAGATATTCCAAGCTGTATTTCGAACTGACTTTTGATACCAATCAAACTGACAACTGTCAGCGTAAGTGCTGTTCATGGCATCTGAGCAGTCAGGTTTGTGGCTTAGACTGAATGAGTAAATGACACAGAAGTCTCCAGAAGTCCAACATCAGCCTTTAATGTATTTCAATATAGAACAATTAATTGCATTTTCAAAGTGTTGCATTGAAACTATTTAAATTATCTTTATTTCTTTTTACTTTGCCTGCATGTTTCAACATATTGAAGTGATTCCATGTCCTGATTACTGCAGATAAGAGACTAAGTAATGTCTTGGTGCTTGTTAGTACTATCTAATCTTTAAAGTGGGAAAGCTTGTTACTATGTAATGGCTGTGGTAAATTAATTGTCTCCTTCAAAGAACCTTTTGTTATCAAACACCATTTTCTGAAATTAGTTTTAAATATCTTCTTATAGTCTCATTTACCAAGTCACTGAGAAGTAAAGTCCAATTTTGTCGGAAGTAGCTCTGAAGAATTTTTTTGATTGGTTATGCTTGTTCTTCAATATTTATAGTGTTAATGGGTTTAAAGTATACGTTCTCATGGCTTTCAGTTTTGGTTAGCTGCCTGCTTCTGTGCTCTGTATTAATTCTTGCTGAACAATGTGTACTCTTTCAGCACTGATGAAGCTGCCACTGAAAATATTCTAAAAGCAGAATTGACCATGGCTGCACTTTGTGGAAGACTGGGTCTTGTAACATCAAGAGATGCCTTTATCACTGCCATTTGCAAGGGATCCTTGCCTCCTCACTATGCCCTTACTGTATTAAACAGCACAACTGCAGCTCTTTCCAGCAAATGTAAATATATAAATTTTTCTTAATTATGTTTCTTTGTATCATCATCTAAACACAAGTTTTTTCAGGATATGATTCCAAAGACATGCAGGTGTAGTATTTGGCTGTATTAAAGTAAGTTAGAATCCTCAGACAGCACCTATATCACCTGCTTTCCAGAACTGGTTAGTCTTGTAGCATATGCTGAGTATCATTCTGATCAACCTAAAACATCCTGAATGCTTAGCATATGTCAGAAGTTCAGATTCTAAGGAGATCTGTCTACCATTGTAAAGATCTGCTGGGATACGTAATTAAGGCATTCAAAATCTGAAAAGGTCTCTGGAAACTTGGATTCTAAAGCTTTGGCTAGAACATCCTGCATTTGTGATGTACTGCGGTCTTTTCTACAATTGTCTAGTGATGGTAATACTTACTGCCTAAGTGGAAGATCTAAGTTCTGGGCTCTATTCAGCCTACAAAAAGCTGAACTGATGTGTCCCACATCTTGAGAGAATGTTGTAATTCATAATATTTGCCAGTTGAGGATGTACTCTGTTTCTAACTTTGAAAGTGAATTACTCCTTACTAAGAAAGGCAACTACCTGAAAAATATACAGATGAATCTAACATTAGATCTCTTAATATAAAACAAAAGTATCTTACTCTGGGAACAAGGACCAGCACCCTCACTTCAGTCCAGTGTACCAGGTAAGTGTATTATTAGATTGTAAGTCTGTGAAGAAGTATGCACGACTGAGCTACACAAATATCTATAGAAACAAAGCAGGGAACCTCAGTTATTTTATATAAGTTGCTCTCCTTTTTACAGGTGAGTTATAAAATGGATGTCCTGAAGTCCCATATTGGAAAAATATCATGATACAGCATTGATGACACCTTTATTTTCTGAGTGCATTAGTACAATGGTAGCACACAGTGATACCATTTACACACAATTACTACCAAAAACGGAGTTGAGACAGTCAAATGCTCAGATCTTAAGCATAAATATTTCAGTCTCGACATAAAATATGTGAATGTATTGCAAGCAATACCTAATAGTTAGAAACAGGAAGTAACTGCTGGATATAGTGATCTAAACGTGACTAAAGATCTCAAAGTGGGGTAAATTAAAGCTAATACTGTTAAAAAAACATCTCCAGAGTGTATTTGCCAGAAGATGGTTCTTACTACACGTAAATACTGGATTTTAAATTTAGATTTTTTTTCTTTTCAATTTTCCTCCAGCATATTCCATTCAGGGACAGAATGTTCAAATGATTAGTCCCTCAAGTGAGTCTCACCAGCAAGTTGTAGCAGTAGGGCAACCCTTAGCTCTTCAGCCACAGGGAACAGTTATGGTAAGTACAACATGTAAGTGATCTTACTTTGCTTAACTACTTCTTCCTGCATCTCAGTGTGCCTCAGAAACAGGCTACAGATAAACAGCATTCTTACAAATAATGGCCATCTGAACTATTGTCCTAAGGGTTTAATTTGGAACAGCTCCAGACAGTAAAGTTCTCTAATTGCAAAGAAGTCTTAGTCTTGTTTTTTCTGACTTTTAGCTCAGAAGTTCCCATCCATTCCATTTGGGAAACTCTGGATCTCAGCTGTATTATGTGCCTGTGTGTGAAGCTTCACTTAAGACAGACTGATTTTGTGGAGATGATGCAATTAAGCTGGAGTACTTGAACTTGTGTCTTTGATAATATTGTGAAATTGGGAGAAGAGGGCAGTGATCAAATCATAGAATGGTTTGGGTTGGAAGGGACCTTAAAGATTATCTAGTTCCAACCCCCTGGCCATATGGAGGGACATCTTCCACTGGACTGGCTTGCTCAGAGCCCCATCCAGCCTGGCCTTGAACATTGCCAGGGATGGGGCATCCACAACTTTCCTGGGCAACCTGTTCCAGTGCCTCACCAGCCTCACAGTAAAGAATTCTTTCCTCCTACCAAAACCTATTTTCTTTCAATTTGAACCCATTCCCTCTTGTCCTGTCACTACATGCTCTTGTAAAGAGTCTTTCCCTATTTTTCCTGAAAGTTCCCTTCAGGTACTGGAAGGCTGCAATTCGGTCATCCCTAAGCCTTCTCTTTTCCAGTGTGAACAATCCCGATTCTCTCAGCCTTTCCTTATAGGAGGGGTGTTCCACCCCTCTAAACATCCTGATGGCCCTCCAACAGATGNCCTCACAGTAAAGAATTCTTTCCTCCTACCAAAACCTATTTTCTTTCAATTTGAACCCATTCCCTCTTGTCCTGTCACTACATGCTCTTGTAAAGAGTCTTTCCCTATTTTTCCTGAAAGTTCCCTTCAGGTACTGGAAGGCTGCAATTCGGTCATCCCTAAGCCTTCTCTTTTCCAGTGTGAACAATCCCGATTCTCTCAGCCTTTCCTTATAGGAGGGGTGTTCCACCCCTCTAAACATCCTGATGGCCCTCCAACAGATGAATGTCCTTCCTGTGTTGGGGACCTCTGAGCTGGATGCAGCACTCAAGTACTCATATTCAGCCCCACCAAGATAAGACTGAGAGAAGGAGGAGAGATACTGAACTACTTCTCTAAAAAGCATATATTTCACTAGTGCAAACAAAATGTAATCTTTAAGCACTTCAGTAAAAATTGGAAGTTTGCTAGAAACACTATCATTGTGGAATGATAAAAATTATATGGCTATTTGTTTGTTCTGGTTTTTTTTCCATAGTTGACTTCAAAAAATATCCAGTGTATGAGGACATTACTCAACTTAGCTCATTTCCATGGAGCTGTTCTTGGTACATCATGGCAACTTGTCCTGGCTACTCTTCAGGTATCACAGAAAATATTTATGCCTTGCTGTTATGCCTTGGTGTTTTGCTATATTTGGGTTTTCAGTTGCTCTGTGAGCAATAGAAGGAGCTTTGATTCTTCTCATGGTGTACTGTGAATTGCCTTGAATAAGTCCTGTAGCATTTCTCTTGAGTTCTGTTTGGCTGGAAGGTTGGTGGCTTGCTTAATAATAATGCTAATTTCTTCTCTGCCTGAAAAGGTCTTTCTGCTGAAAATGATCCTTTTGTATTTTTCAGCATCTTGTGTGGATTCTGGGACTGAAGCCTAGTGTTGGGGGGGCATTAAAACCTGGAAGAGCTGTGGAAGGGCCCAGCACAGTAAGCATGATCGTTTGTTTTTCACTTAATGATTATGCAGTATTTTCTATTGCAATCTGTAAGACATTATTTCTGTCTTTTTTTCAAGGTTCTGACTACAGCAGTTATGACTGATCTGCCGTCTATATCCAGCATGATTTCAAAGCTTTTTGAAAACTCACAGTAAGAAACCTTATCTTATAAGTAAAATAATGTGTGTATATCAAACTCAACTGTGTTTTGATAGCAGTTATTTTTCAGGTACCTTGACGATGTGTCTTTACATCACTTAATAAATGCCCTTTGCTCCTTGTCTCTGGAAGCCATGGATATGGCCTATGGAAACAATAAGGTATAAAAAGAGTTGTTTATTTTCTTTTTAGATGTTTTTGTGAAACAGGCAGAAGACTTGTACATTTATCCATTAAGCTAACTATTTCTAATACTAAAAATAGTAATAACTTTGATTAAAAAATTAATTATGAACCAGAGAATGTCTTGTTTTTATTGGTTCATACAGTTACTAAATTCTCTGAATATCCTCATTGTGTTCGTGTGCTTTTTGTTGATTAAGGAATATCATGTGTTTCCATTAATAAGATCGTGGGTGGATGAAACTTTTAAAAACCCTTATAATTTCAGAGGTTAGGGATGCTGAGTAGCACAGTATGTTCTGTGAGATGCTCATTTTCATTTCAATTTTCTCATACAATGTACTTCAGAGAAAGCCTGACAATTAGATATTAAAAAACCTGGTAAGTCATATTTACTTGGGAAAGCCATAATATTCATGTCAACTTCAGTAAACAACCTTTAGCCCAGAAAGGTTAAAAACCCTGTGATTGGGTAAGATTGAATATATATTTTCTCCTACTCATAACCTAATCCCAGAGGAGAGTTTCTGAAAGTTTGTCCTTAATTTGTTACACTACAGATAATGAAGGCAGAAAACACGTTTTATAATATTTTACTATTATAACAACAGATAATGAACTAAAATAAGCAAAGTTTGTGTTTAAAATGGGTTCAAAATTAGAAAAAGAAATCAGCAGAAATGGGAAGAGATAATAATTTCAGTGCAACAGTCATTTTGACAATATATTGATTTAAAAAAAAAGTAAAATTGAAAGACGCTTACCACAAATATTTGAATTTGATGAATGAGAAATTTGTCATATTCCTGCAGAGCATTTATGAAGCAAATGAAAGATAAAGAATTAGGGTATTATGAAATGAAATATTCCAGATTGTTTGTTCACATATAATTTTAACTCGAGAAGTTGCAGTGGGGCAAAAGGCTGTTTTGCTATTTAAACATGTTCTAAAGCTGGTTGGAGGGAGGACTGTGCGAACGCGCGGTTTTACAGGACCATCAGTGCTCTGGTTTCTGTCAGACTGCTGCCCCTGTGTGGCCTCTCCTGCGGCACTGCGCTTGCTGCGGGAGTGTCCCAGCCTTCGCGGCCTGTGGGACGCGCTGCATCTTAATTTAGAAATTACCGCCTAGCAAAATGCTCTCGCCTTACCTCTGTTACCTCAAAGTCAGTCATGCCTTCAAATTCTATTTTATTAAGGAGCCATCACTTTTTGCTGTTGCTAAATTACTGGAAACGGGACTAGTTAACATGCGCAGGATTGAGATTCTTTGGAGACCTCTGACCGGTCATCTTCTGGAGGTAACTAATGGCTTTTATCAATTGTACTAGAATTTGGTTTGTATTAATGAAGATCTTGTGGAAATACGTTTTCAATGTGTAATTTAAAAAAAAAATTCTAAATTGTAATTATATATATTGGTTTAGGCGCTTTATTTTTGCAACTCAAATGCATTGTGATTTGAATTTAAAAGTGAATTTATATATTTTAATTACAATATTTTAATATCTCTTGCTAACTTTGATATGTTTTTGACACAGCAATGTTTAGAAAGATCAAGTAATTATACTTCATGTAGTTGTTGTAATTTAGGTAGCACAAACATGTTTTACTGTTTCACCCAGTACAAATATCTAGGAAGATTCTGTGATTGAAGCCAGGAGATTTACTAAGAAAGGGTTGATTTTTTTTTTTTTTTTTTTTTTTTTTTTTTTTTTTTCTTTAATATCTAAGCTAACATTTGAATGCTTTCTTCAAGAGAATACTGTTCAAATATAAAAATATGTCATAATCCTATTTCAATTTCTTTAGTATTTTAACTTCAACACAGAAAATGTACTTCATCAGGGAAAAAAAACATACATTTTGAATTGAAAACTAGAAACAGCTGATTGAATGTAATTGTAGTTTTAATTCTCCATGCAAGTGTATAGGAGAGTAAAATGTAAGAACAGGGTTTATTTAAGAATGGGTAAAGGAAAAGGTTTTTCTTCCTCATATTTCAGAATGTATCAGACACTTCCTTAGCACCGGTGCATTATTTCAACCAGTATCAAGGACTGGCCATCTCTATTTATGGAAGCCACATACTGCTTGATCTAGGAGAAAAAATTTGGATACTTCTGGGTTTAAAGACTTAAAGCACAGGCATCTCTTTCTCTTGTCTGTTTTTTGCCCTACAAGACAATAAGGTTCACCATCTACATCTTGAGACTGTTTCCATCTAGGGAGCAATCTGTTTCAGTCTCTTACCCATGCATTGCAGATAATATGCCACTGTTTTGTAGGAAATAACAAGAGTCTTTCATTTTCTTTCGAAGTACTGCCTTATCTCCTTTTACACCTAAGTTGTTGAGGTACAATAAGGAAGCAGGAAACATCAGCTATAATTCAATTAAACACAACCTATGGGAATAGCTTGTTCCCTGGTTCTGGAACTGGTTATCTGGACAGAATCAGAGCATGAAGTACTTGAAATTCTTTCTTTTTATTTTATATAAAGTTTTAAAAATGTAAGTAAATCAGGAGAGTGGCTATTTCTTGTCTGCATTTTAAAAATTAAGCTAGCTCTTCTACATTGTCCTCCTTTTCAGCTTGGCTAATGGTTGATAAGAGAACGGTCCACCAATAAAAGCCATCAGCCTTCTTTATGATCCTGCTTTGGACTTGACTCTGGGTTTTCACACCATCAGAGCTAGGGCTGGAAGGGTGGGTGGGAATAATTATGTAGAGGTCAATGAAACTGTTCGCTTCCCATATTAGTTTGAAGGTAATGTATTAGATACAGCACAGTTCATACTAGCTATCTATGACATGAATATGCACAATGTTTTTAATTTTTATATTCTAAAAAAAGCAAATTACCAAAATTGTTAGGTTTAGAGAATTTAGAGACAAAGAGAAGTGAGGGTATGCATTTGAAACTCAAGCTTAAAGATGCTCGCTATTGCTTTGTCAAGTTTTTAAAATAATGGAGTGTAAGGCTTATTTTACTTGCAATATGTAGTTACTTTTTGTATTGGAGAGTATAGAAGACACTTTCTGTGTTGGCTGCTGTCATGTTCCTCACTTGATTATGTTAAGCAGTATGTGAAACTTCCAATTTTGTAGTAGCTTTAGGTTAAGTTAAACCTGAGAGTCTCAGGCATTTATTGAAGGGTTGTTTGGTGCTTTTTAATCAATCATCAGAATTAGCAGTTCATTAATTTTGGAAAATTTATTGACTTGAATTATATATGTAACTTTTGTTATGTTTCCTTCTGTGTCTTTCACTGCTTCCTATTGCTTCCTTATTCAGAAGGTATGTCTATCCAAACGATAAATTTCCTTTTTTTACTATGAAACCAAATTTTATCATTAGAGATTTATTGTATTATTCTTAGACTATTGTATATACATTCTAATATAATTACAATTCCAATTTTTAATATATTATATATGTTGAAATCTTGGTTACATAAAAGGGAATTTAAACAAAACATTGCTGTGTTTTCAGGTCTGTCAGCATCCCAACTCCAGAATGAGAGAATGGGGAGCAGAAGCTTTAACTTCTCTCATTAAAGCGGGACTGACATTCAGACATGATCCTCCATTATCTCAAAATCAGGTAAAGTAAGTTTAAGAGCAGATGTTTTTCTCCTTCATTGGTAAAGCAGCGTTACTATTGAGTTTATAAAGTCTATTGCTGTAACATTCAGATGTAACTATTGAGAACCACCACATGCATGCTAATAAAGTATCCTCCTTTGTTTTTCAAATACCTAACAACGAGTGGTGCTTGCATGTTATGTCCATTTCTTAGAACAAATTATGGGCCACCCTTATGAGTGCAAAACAATGTTTAAAAGTATATATGTGATGCTGTGGCAGGTAAAAAATGTGTTGCCTAACTTTCTAAATTACAGCTGTTCAATCCACGATAAATAAAACATTTTAGTATTTTTACTGAGGCTCATTGGGTAGTTTTTCCAAGGTCTCTAGAGTAGAAAGCTGAGTGTAACCCTGCTGAGTGAGCATAAAGTTGCTTGACACTTTTAATGCAACTGTAACAGCATCTGTAGCTACTTCCTGAGGAACCTGGAGAACAGGAGCCAGGAAAGCAGATTTTCTGCAAAGATCCTTGATGCTCTGAATTTGAGCATTAGTGAGTGAGCTACTGAATTAGTTCAATGAATCTTTAATTTGTACTGTATGTTTTCACTTCACATAAAAATACTTAAGAATCAGTTAAATGTTAGCATCCTTAATATGCTTTACTGTTTACTTTTAGAGACTGCAGTTGCTTTTATTGAATCCACTAAAGGAGCTGTCAAACATTAGTCATCCTGATATCAGGATCAAGCAGTTGGAGTGTGTGCTACAGATTTTACAGAGTCAGGGTGACAGCTTAGGACCTGGTTGGCCATTGGTGCTTGGAGTCATGGGGGCAATCCAAAGTGATCAGGGGTAAGTGGTGGAAATAAAATTTTAAACTCATGTAAGATAAGAACAGCGGAAACAATTCTGCTTATGTTTTTGTACTTTAATAGTCACTTCAATAATCACAGTTTCATTGTAATTTTTGGCTTGTGAAAAATTTTACTCAGCAAAATACACTTTTTAATTCTCCCTGAAGCATGCTTTATTTTACTGAATTAATCTTCCAGAAGACCAGAATATTATTCCACTCTGTTCTCCTGTGGTCAGTATGCAGTATACACTGAGGAGTACTCAGTGTGCCATTTCATTTGATCTTGACAGTGGGCACACCTCTGGTGCTTGCCAATAATTCTGTGTGAATCAGCTGTTGCTCAGTTTATCTGTTATTTCTTTTTCTTCCTAAATCTTCCAGTAGTCTCAAGTGTGTATCTTCTTCTGATCGCTCTCTCTTTTTCTTGAAGCCTTCCTACCTAAATGGTTGCTGGTAGCAAAAGGATGGAAGATTATTTACTGGCTGTGGGTGAATCCCTTGACTAACAAAATTGACTCTGTTGCCAGCAGAGGTGGACTTGTTCTCTGCCCACAAGGGAAAGTGAGAGATGAACTTGCAAGGAGTTTTTTTTGAAATGAGCAGTGAATTGAACATCTGACTTTGCAACTGTAAGCACCAAGAATTATACCCACACACTCAAACCATATTTATTGGTTTTTAGGTGCTAATCCAGACTAGCAGCAGGATAGGTCATCATATAACTCTAGTGTCAGTAGAATTCTCCTTGGCATATCTCTCCTTTTGTCCCACCTTAGCTTTAGTCTTCTGGCCATATAAAAACCTCCTAAAGCCCCTTCAAATGCTTGAGGGATTTTGCTCTTGGACCAGTATTGTTTGCTCTGGCGGTAGTAGATACCAAAATTCCCAAGGATTTTGGCATTCTTGGTTGTGAGCATCCTCTTTTTGGTAACTAAGCTTCCTTTATTTGTTGTTTCCACACTTGGTGCAATGTGTTCCTGCATGCCTTTTGATTTTCATTGTTGTTAGTAATGGATGAAAACCAACACAAATTCCTTCTCAAGACAGTCTTCAGATCCCATTAAATCTCAAACCCATATCTCACTGGCCGATACCTCGAGATGTTACTCACATCTTGTGTTATATCTTAGTCTCCTCCCACAAAGCATATGAAATAATTTACTTCAACTACATAGCACTGTTTGTCCACATCATATTAACTACAGTAGGAAAAAATTAAGCATGCCTCCTTTTCCTTGAGAAATAACTTAATTTCTTACCTAAGTTACAGCTGTGAGCAGATGATGCAGGTGCTATTATTGTACTTTAAATATTAACTTCCTTCAGAAGACCACAAGACTTCCTTCCCAAGTCTCTTCCCTCTGCTCAGTGAACATCCTGGATTCCAGGACAGAAATCCATTTACCTTCCTGGAGAACTTCTTTCCAGGCTGTTGCAAATACAGAAAATGCTGTTTTGAAAGCCATTGATACTTTGGTCACTTCTGGGTTGTACAGTACTGGCCTGCCAAACAAAAGGAAGCCTGTCTTTGAAGACTTTTTCAATGGAAAGCCTCTGTTTATTTTAAGCATAGATAAAGCCCTATAAAATTTTAAGATTTCTCGCTAAGCTTAAGTTTCTTCCATTTGTAGTTACTTTTTTGTGGTCTCCTACAACACCAAGGACAGTTATGCAATTTGAAGAGCTTTATTGCTGTTGCTACTTGCATGAGGGGCTTCAAAACCTTTCTTCAAACATATAGCACTGTGGGACATTAATTGAGAAAAACTGTTTTAAATTTGTTCTTGTAGCCTTGCATTTGAAGTTTAGAAAGAGAGGTTACTTTCCCATTAACTCAGTACTTCAAAGTGAGTAGTGGAACTATACTTTGATTTCCTGCCTCTTTCCCTTTTCTCTTAGAGTCCTTGAAGGTCACATATCTCTGAAACTTTGTTGTGGAGGGCGATCTGCGGCAGTTTTGGGTCTGTTTCACTTTGTAGACTCCTGTAATGAGTATGGGGGAAAGTATTGTGTGAGCGTATCCTCCACTGGTATAGTAATGATAAATACTTTGATCTTACATGGTACGGTGGATGTTTCTCTGCTGTATGCATCATATTAGAGAATTATTAGTTATCCCATTACTGTCCATGTGAAGTTTCTTGTGTCTTCCTCTGGTTTCTGTATCATATTGGCTGTTACAATACAGTGGGAATGAGCCACCTCTGATTTTGATTTTGAATTAATCAGAAAAAAACCCTGCATTTGTAATTCTGAACTAGGTAACTGACATATCTATAGTCTGAATGTCTTTTTTGGGATATATATTCTGAAGGACACCAAGTTTCTGTATTACAAAGATTTGAAATTATTGCTGTTGTACATTAAAGATTGAAAAAACGCTGCAGTGAAATTTAAATGCAGCTTCCCTATTTTATCTACACTCCATCACTCCTTTTGATTCATTCATTTTGTCTCTCACTAAACAAGATTTTAGTTGTAAATGGCCTTGCTGCTTCTGAGAACTCCTTCTTGCAAACCTTTTCTATACTATATTTTTATGTTTGTATTCAGAATTCAGTTCTGAAGGCAAAGTAATTATTAAGGATCTATTTAATGGCAGATATTTTGAAAAGTTTGTCTGATATAATGTAGTATTGAAGCAAATAAGACTACCATTATGTTAGCATACATCTTTCCTAATAAATAAAATTACATTTTGCCCACCTCTTTGGCATACTCGAAATAATTTCTAACTGCTGATAAAAGCAATTCTTCAGAACAGCTTTCTCTTTGGAAGATTATCATGCTTAAATTAAGCTTTATGTTGTCTATTGTGGCTTTTTTATAATGTTTTGGCTAACACCTTTGAACTAACAAGTCTTAGAACTCTAAAACAGAAAAGTGGAGTTCACTTTATAAAATTAACTAAAGACCACTGGAAAGTCTAAACTTCAAGTCCACTAGGTAGTTAACATGGAGTAAGATACTTCTTCAGAATTTCAAGCTTCATCTTAAAGTTATATCTCAAAAATCCCATTTAAAATGGTGTAAATTCTTCTCATAAACATTAAATTGATTTTTTTCTTTTTGTATTTAATAATGCTATCTCCTGAGGTATTGTATTCAAAACATTTCTCTGCTCTTGAAGAAATGTGAAATGAGTGTGTGTGTGTGCTTTGTTTTTATTTTGTTTTTTTAAGAGAGTCCTTAATACGGACTGCATTCCAGTGTCTTCAGCTGGTTGTGACTGACTTCCTTCCTACAATGCCATGTACTTGTCTGCAGATAGTTGTTGAAGTTGCAGGAAGCTTTGGACTTCACAATCAAGAACTAAATATTAGCTTAACTTCAATTGGTTTGCTGGTAAGTTTTTTATTAACCGACAGTGATGCTGCTTCTGGCTTTCATTTTTTTTCTTTGCTTTTTTAAATGAAACTTATCTGTAGTCAGTTATACAAATGAAAGCCACAACCTTGCTTTTTGAGTTCTTACTGAACTCCCGTGATGTCGTTTGGAATCACAGGTAAATTGAGTGAGCACAACTTACCTTTGATCTGCATGATTCCAGGCTTAGTAAAAGAAATAGTATTGCACTGTAACCATGTTCATCAGGATCTTATTTTTAATACATGTTTTTTGTGCCCCCTATAACTGGGGCCTAAAAGCTGAGTAATTTTTGGACCTTGCAATATTTATGTGCTGATCTTATTTCACCCATATAGGGAAATTAATATCTTGATGTGCTTTGCAAAATACTTTCTGAAAATGAGGCAATTTATTTCATGATCACTAAGAGCATTACCCTATTTTTATTGTACAACACCATATGTCTTATTTATTTTGTAGTGGAATATTTCAGATTATTTTTTCCAAAGAGGTGAAATAATTGAAAAAGAGCTAAACAAAGAAGAAGCAGTGTTGCAGAAACAGGCAGAAGAAAAAGGAGTGATGCTGAACAGACCTTTTCATCCTGCATCACCATTTGACTGTCTTTGGTTATGCCTGTATGCCAAACTTGGAGAACTGTGTGTGGATCCCCGACCTGCAGTTAGAAAGAGTGCTGGGCAGACATTGTTTTCTACTATTGGTGCTCATGGAACTTTACTGCAGCATTCAACGTGGCACACAGTAATATGGAAGGTATGATGTGTAAGCTTCCACTGAAGGTTTTGTAAAGATTGTTCATGTTTTGATAACCATTGACCATTCACCATTTAATAACCATTATCACTTAGATAATTTATTAAGACCTTTTAAAGATAACGTAAAGTGGCAGAAATCTGATTTCTTGGGTTTTGGGAATGTCTTTTACACTTTCTCTTCTCTGGCCTTTAAAACCGCTTTTAAAATATAATTTTAATATCCTAATTATTTAATTTTTGCTCAGAAGTTTGATAAAAAGATGGTTTCCTTCCTACAAGAATGAACGACATATTTTTTGTGAGAAAATGGAGATGTTTGAGGGTCATGTGATTGGGCTGATCTGGTATTAGTCAGAGTCTTGCTTTGCATTTTGTTTTGAATCTTAAGAGAGGATCTATCAAATGCTGTGTTCTAAGTCACAGTCATGTTTGTTGTGCTTTATGGAAACTTTAGGCTATATTTGAGCCTGCCTGTTGTACCTGTGAAGTGTCTGAGATCCACTGGTGTTAGCATTCTGTTGGTGCTGACACTGTTCTCAGTGGGTTTGATTGTGCTATTTCCAGCCTTTCTCAAGTGACCATGGGTTGACTGATTGTTAATCTTGGAGTCTGCAGAGACTGTTTAGAACAAGGGAATTTTCAGGGTGACACAGTGACTGAAAGGATAATGAAAGAATTACTATTTTTGTTGGTCAGCTATGAATACAACTATGTTATTTGAAAAGTTGTATTTCTCCTCTTTTTTTTCTGGCTGTTACAGGTTTTATTTCACCTGTTGGATAGGGTTCGAGAATCTTCTACAACAGCTGACAAAGAGAAGATTGAATCAGGAGGAGGCAACATTCTCATTCATCATTCAAGGGATACAGCTGAGAAACAGTGGGCTGAGACATGGGTATTAACACTGGCTGGAGTTGCAAGAATATTTAACACCAGGAGATACTTACTGCAGCCTCTAGGTAAAATTTATAGTTATTAAAAGACACAGTGATAAACTTTCTGCTTTTGTCTGTTTTTTTCAGTTAAAGTACTGGGCAAGGATCTTAAACTTAGCTCAAAAATGTTTTTTGTCATCTCACCTCAAATGTTATGAAAATTATGGAGTTATTAATTCATGCTCCTTAGAGCCCAAAATTGTAACTACAGATTTCCTCTTCTGTATCACAGTACCTGAGATTAAATCTCAGTAGTCACAATTTAGTCCCAATTCTGGATGCTAAATAGTTTTAATTATAGGAGACTGATAACGATAATAATTTGCCTTTTTTTTGTTCTTGTCAGAACATGCTTTCCCTTTTGTCTTTCGAAGGGAATGCAACACTTGCCTGGAACTTTTCTGTGGCATCAGTGTGTCAAATTTAACAGTACTCTTAGAATGTAAAGAGAACTTACCTGTAAAGTCAGTGGAGTATTGAACATTTACATTGTTCAGCTGTATGTACTAATATTTTACAGTAGCTTGGTAATTTCTACAAGGAAAAAGTGTAAAAGGAATAGAGAATATATTGCTTACAAAGAAAAGTCCTCATTAGAATAATGTACCTTCACCATCCTATAGTATACAATTAATATATATTAACTGGATATATGTTGTGTTTTATTTTATTTTGGTCATTTGTGCTACAGGTATCAACATACTAACAGCTAGTAAGTGTATTAGTCATTTGCAAAAATGTGGTAGAATTTAAGCTCTATTAAACTTGAGTTAAAACTGAATTAAAAAATTAGAACTACTTTAATTATTCAAACCCTGTAATTAGTAATATAGAAAATTGAAGGTTAAGGCTAAATTTAATGAAAACCTCAAATGCCTCAAATGAAATCTGTCCACAGTACAATTATCAGAGCATTTTAAAATCAATTCTTTATAAATGCATTGCATGAGTATAGATTTGACCCTTAATTCCTTGTTTGGGTTTAACCCTTCAAATCAACAGGCATCTGGTATGTATAAGAACAAATCTGTTTCACTATACTGAATGAAGAAAATGTGTTTTACTGGTATGGGATGTGGTATGTGATTTTTTGCTAGCGAATTTAGCACGAACATAGGTATATTGTTTCATTCTTCATATTTATGTGTTTCTCTGTCACATTCATTCTTTCAGGTTATGGTTGAACTGATATAAAAGTCAATCAAGTTGCCACCTAATCTCTTGAAATTTCTGTGTGTTAGAGTAACAAGTACTTGAGCAGCCTTTTAGAGAGGCAGGGTGGGTGGGAATGGGAATAGGAAGCAAGTTCCAAATTGATTTTTTTCCCTTCTCTCTCTTTTTTTTAAATAGGAGACTTTTCCCAAGCCTGGGATGTTCTTCTTGATCATATCCAATCAGCAGCACTTAGCAAAAATAATGAAGTTTCCTTGGCTGCTCTGAAAAGCTTCCAGGAGATCCTACAAATTGTTTCTCCTGTTCGAGACTCTGAGAAGCCTGAGACACCACCTGCCATCAATGTTTCTGTGCCTTTGGTGGTAGGGACAGCTGCCACTAGTCTTGGCAGATCATTCATGAGAACTGACTCCATAGGAGAAAGAATGGGAAGATACAATGGATCTGAACTTCCTGTAATAACAGATGAGATTGAAGATCTGAATCTTTGGTGGGCCGCCTGGAACAGCTGGTATAAGATTGGTTCAGAAAGTACAAGGCCTCCAATTACTTGTGATAAATTGACTTTCATTCCCAGCCAGCCTTTTCTTACAGCTTTAATTCAAATATTCCCAGCTCTTTACCAACACATCAAAACTGGTTTCAGCATGGATGATCTCCAAAAGCTGGGTGTCATTTTGCATGGTGCTGTTTCAGTTCCAATCAGTTCAGATGCTTCCCCTTTCATCCTTCCATCTTACACTGAAGCAGTTTTGACAAGTTTACAGGAAGCAGTGCTTACAGCTTTAGATGTTTTACAAAAGGTAATAATGCAACTTTTAGTGTGTGAAAGGTAAACTACAGTGTGTCCTACTTCTTCTCTGTAGAAATACAGTGTGGTGATTGAAACGTGATTTTTAAAATTATTTATAATTGCACAGTGTATCGTGTTATAACAACCAGATCTCCATTCCTGCTGCAAAATAGATGCTCTGCATTGAAAGGAATGGTGTAATCTTTATGAAATGCAGTTTTGCTTGTTGCAGAAGTACCTTAAGTGTTGTGCTTATGTGTTTGTAGCCGTTTACTTGTCCATCTAATAATTGAAGTACTGTTGATGTTGATATTGAAGGTCTGTACATGGAGATGGGGGAACAATCCCACAAACAGTATTCCATATGATGTCCAGGTGCTGCCATGAACAAAGTCTAGAAGAGCAGTGATCATGAGAACTTACAGTTTACACAAAGCATTAAATATAGAAGGCTCTCTGGCAGATTACCTACATTCTTGCCTCTTATTAATCAGTTATTTAAGGAAAATGCTGCATCTCTGCTTAAGAAATTCTTAATATAGAACTCATCCTCAAAGAGCACTCTTCATGCAAGTGAATCTATAAACAACACGTGAGGGTGCTTGTTTTCTGGAAAGCTGAAAAACAGAAAAGAGTACTACTTGCTTCTTTATTTTTGCAGTTGTTAAATATCTCCTTGCAAAATTCAGTGCCCATTCACAAAACTTATTTATTCAAAAGAAGAGAGTTGATAATGAATGAGATCATGTATTTATATTAAGCACTACTTTTAAAAGTTTCCAAAACTTTCCCAAAAAAGTTACTTGGGAAATGCCAGAATTAAAATATCCACGTGACCTGACTTCATTCTCTTTGGGCTTTCATGTTATGACTACTTTGCTTAACTATGTGGTCATGCTTCCCCCCTGCTGCTGTCAATATCCTGCCCCATTTAGCTCATAGAGCACATGGTGACTACCAAATGAGCAGTAATTCAGTGTCTTGTTTTCTTTTTTGCTTAGTGTGGGCTGATTTATCTCAAACATAAACAAGCAAGGCAGGATCATTATCTTGCAGCTATTCCTTTAGTTAATGGTTTTAACAAATATTCATTCATGTATTTTGAAAACAGAAGTATAAGAATAGCATCATAAAAAGGCTTGGGTTGGAAGGAACTTTAAAGATCATCTAGTTCCAACCATCCCTGCCATGGAAATGCTATGGAGTGAATTATTTTGTTTGAACTTCAATTCAGTTTGCTTGGATAGAAGTTGGTATTAAATCTCAGTTTTGTATGTGGGTATATAAATAACAAGTTTTAAAACCAATCATGTCTACTACGTTTTCATCCTTTTCCAGTCAGGCTTGACCCTTTTTTATCTTCCCTTTTCCAACAGCTCAGTCCTGCCCAAATCCTGTTTTCCCCATTTGATTGGTCCATTTATTCATCTCAGATTTTTCTGTTTGTTAGTCTCCTTATCCAGATGATATTAATTTCCAAAGGCTGCAGGCATTAGGGCTTTTCAAAGAAGGGGTTACCAGAGTTTTTAACATGAGGAAAAGCTGTGCATTATTATACTCTTGTTCTTGTCAAGATGTTAAACTGTTTTAGCTGAGGGTTTCTAAACAATAACAAAAGCAGTAACTCTGCATGAGAAAGTGAGACATCTCCCCTTCCCCACTCCGTGTGTCAACGGGTTACCATGGCAGTTATAAGCCTTTGTAAACTTTGTAAATACAGACTTCCATAAGATGGTACCTCAAACCTCCCATCCCACCTATACGTATGTTACTAACACAACAGCACTGAAGTTCCTAAAAACATTAGTTTAACTATTTTCGGACATGAGTAAGTTCTGTGAAGTTGTGTGATTTCTCCTCTTGGCTGTATAAACACAGTACAGTTCACATGGCAAGGCAGCCCAGACAGTGCTGATGTGAAGCAAAGGCCATCCGTCAGATGGTTTTGCTTTAGGCCAGAGTACCTTATTCCTCTCTTGAAATCAGTTGATGCTCTCAGGAGTACACACAGAAGCTAGTGGAAGCATTAAAGAAGAGTATGTAAATATTTGCAGTCTTTGAAACAAAACACATCTCTGTGTTTGCGTGTAGGATCAGGTTCTTTGCTGATACAGGAAGACTTGGGTCAGTTCTGATTTTCTCAGAAGCTGTGGAACAACTTTGCAGTTTGAATAGCATAAAAAACCTCAAACATTTTTCAGACTGAGCCCTCACTAGTTTAATAAAGATATTTTATAATATGATTCCACTAACGTAGGACATTGCAACTCAAGAACATGAGAATGGAAGGGAGCTTTGGATCTCCTTTCAGGCTTCCATATGTTCAGCCCATTTTACACCCTTTGTTTTGCTCTTTGTTGTCTTTTAATTTCTCATTATAACTTGTCTTCTAGTCTTTTACTGCTGTAGTATAAGGGGGTTTGGGGTTTTTTGGTAGTCTAAGTACACTGTTCCTGAAATGTTTTCCATTTTAAAGCAAGATTATGAGTTACAGCTATACCAAATCATATAATTCTCATTTTATTTACATTCCTTTCTATAAGACATTCTTCTAACTACTTTTTGAAGCCTTCTATGATTTACTTCTGAGATTTAAATGTTTATTGAAGTAGAACTTAAAGAAGATGTGGGTGAGATCTATATGCAAGACTTATATAATACTTTTATTTTACTGACATGTCGAAGTAGAGTTTGTGAAGAAAAGATGTCTTTTATTGGATGGCATAGCTGTATTTACTGAACTGTATATGCCCAGGTATCTTGCCACTTTATTTACTTCAATAAGGTAACAAAATTTAATTTCCTTAAACTGTTGGAACTGTACACTGTCTTTCATACAGCATGACTCTTGCATAGTCCTATATAGGGATTTTTCTATAGGAGTTCCTTGTATTGATGCAGGTGTTGAAAGCAAAAGCTCAAGAAATATATATTAAACTTTTGTATTTTCTTTTGATAAAGGCTATATGTGTGGGCTCAGAAGGTATGCAGATAATGTATCCTGCAATCTTTGACCAACTGCTGGCCTTTGTAGAATTTTCCTGCAAGCCTCCACAGTATGGACAGCTGGAAACAAAGCACATTGCAAATGCAAAGTATAATCAGGTAATTAATTAGAAATCTCACTTGTTTCACTTGGCTGGTTAATCCAATTCAGCTTCAGATATAGGTTGTTCAGCAAGATGCATTTGTTCAGTCTGTAAAAACTTAACTGTGCATGTTGTGTAGTTTTTTACATGCTTTTGTTACCTTCTTTTACTCCCTTTGCATTCGTCTTTGCTTTTATACTTTGTATTCCTTCATGTAGGAAAGGTCTGGCTTGGACACCAGACAAATGTGTCTGAATTTGTCCATGAATTAATCTAAAATGATTTGTCCTACAAGGGATACTAAATTTAACACAAAGACATGATAATTTTCAATGGAGAAAATTACCTCAAGCTTCAGATTTTTGAATTGCACGTGCTGTAAAGAAATGGAACGTGTTCAGTAATTCTTTTTATCTGTGTACACTGCTGTTCACTAAGCATGAGCATCTGATTCAGTGTAATCAAAGAGGTAACTATTATGTATGTATTAATTCTTCTTATTCTGTTTGTCCTGCAACACAATGGAATCACACTAGATACAACTATTTGCACCGGTGAGTTAAATTTCCTTAAAGATTGTCCTAATGTAGTTGTCTTGCTTAGACTGCAACATTTGTCCTACTGAAATGTACTTTACTTCAATGTAGAGTACATTTTCATAGCCAGACTACATTATATTTGCAGTTTTGTTGCTTGGACCATGTTCTTAGCAAACCTTGCATGCATTAAACTGAGAGTTCAATGCAAAACATACACTTTCTGTTCCTTAATTAATGTGTTTTCATGTATAATTTAGTAATTTACTAATTTCTTTTCCTAGGCGGAATGGGTGGCATTGAATTATGTACCATTTGCAGAGAGATCATTGGAAGTTGTGGTGGACTTATACCAAAAGACAGCTTGCCATAAAGCTGTGGTAACAGAGAAGGTTCTTCAGAACATTATTAAGGTAAAAGTTTGACCTGCATGTGCTCTGAATTTAATGAGCTTATATTGAAAATCATGAGTTTTATTTTCAGCTAGTGTTGACAAACGCTTTCTGGGAAGCTTAAAGCTGTAGTAAACAGATTGATATTTTATGAAGATGAGCAGCAGGGAATAATTTCTTTTCAAGCTGGAAGGCTGTTGATTAGACTAAATGTATTGTTCTTATCTGGGTAATGTCAGCTTCAGTATTTCAGTGTGAACATAAAAATCAACAAATGTGTTAGGCCACAAATTTTTCATTTTTGAAAGTGTTAGCACCTAAGTGGGGTAAATAGGCCTCTTAGAAAATATGGCATTGAAGGCCAAAGCCTTCAGTGTACAGTTTCTGTACACTGGCATATATACTTTGGGGGTGTGTGCTCTATTACTGTTGATTTGCTTTTAATGACTTCATGTGTCAATGCAGCTATGAAATGTTAAAGGTGAGGAAATATACCTTTAGGGTGAAATTGTCAAATGCTTCACATTTTTTGACCATTCCATTTCAGCAAAAAATTTTAGTTTATGATAGAAGTAATAGGAAATACCTGGAAAATAAAAATGTATCTGACCTAGCTTGTTCGCGATGACTTGGCTGACATCAGGATTTTCCTGTATAGGAATTTAGAAACCTGAATGTGTTTAAAGCAGGTGATATTATTCGAAATCTGTTATGAATTAAATATTTGTGTTTCAAAGTTAATGCGGTTGTTTTCCACTTCTGTTTTAATGGCATTGGTGAAACTGATAGAAATACCCCTCTTCTGTAACATTTGCAGTTGATAACAATATGATCTATTGCAATATATGAAAATGCTTTTAAATTTATTTTTCATGTCCCTAAAGCCCATGTTGATTTTGGAATTAGATTTGACACATTGATGCACCAGTGACAGCAGAAAAAAATATTCTGTTTATCTCTAGGGTTAGATTCTAGCTGTCATAATTTTTTGCAATACAGTTAATTATAATTGACTCCCTCATGGCAGTCAGAGTGAGTCTTTTCTCCCTTTGCTTTCCCCAAATCAGAGACTGCACTAAAATCATGGGGGGCATGCATATAGTACCTGAATTTAGTCATTATGTATTTGGAATGTCAAGTAAATAGTTGGTTTTCCCAGATAACTTACTCTCAGGTTCTAAGTCAGTTTGACTAACAATACTAAAAGGAATGCATGTAAGTGTAAATAGTTCATATGCCTAATGTTTTCAAATTTATTAATGACTTTATTTTGTAGATCTTGAAGGTGACTTTCTATCTAAAAGACCTAAAATTTGCTGTGTTTTCATCTGCTTTACATTTAATTTGTATTGTAGCCTTTATCTTAGAATTTCACTAACTGTTCTTACTTTCAAATTTCTTGTGGTTTAACAGTCAATAATGACCAGATTTCTTCCAGTGTTTATGTATATAATTCAACTTTACTAGGAAAAGTCTAAATTCAGTGAGGCTTTTTTTCTTTACTGTGGAAGCACTTGGGATGGCTTTATAGGAATGGGACTGAATTCTCCAGAATACACTGATGATAGACTGCCTGCAGTCTCTTAAATGTTAGGAAAGCCCATTTGTCAGACTTAGTAGAAATGGTGGATGGCAATACAGAAAAAGCAAATTAGTTTGTGATTTCATAGTGGAATTGGTAATGGATCAGTTCTGACTTCTAACCTTGTACTTGGCTACAGACCTGTGCTTTAGCCAGCTGGTATATGATAAATCATCCTCAGAATTACGTTTGTAGAAGGCCATCTCATATACTAGCAGAAAAGGTAGGCATGTGTACTACCATCTATGACAGTGTCTTCCGAGATCTTGTGCAGAAACTTG
Organism: Falcunculus frontatus; assembly: GCA_013398115.1. Classification (NCBI taxonomy): domain Eukaryota; kingdom Metazoa; phylum Chordata; class Aves; order Passeriformes; genus Falcunculus; species Falcunculus frontatus. The sequence continues at coordinate 185,012 of VZRV01002505.1, read as the reverse complement.
CTGTAATCTTGGATTTGTCTGTGCAACTATAAATTTTGTTTTGACTTTCATTTTGCAGACACTAAGAATACCTCTCAGTCTGAAGTACTCCTGTCCTTCTGAAAGCACGTGGAAGCTAGCCGTGTCCTCTCTTCTCAAAGTTCTCTCCATTGGACTACCTGTTGCAAGACAGCATGCATCTTCTGGAAAATTTGACAGTATGTGGCCAGAGCTAGCAAATACTTTTGAAGACTTTTTATTCACCAAAAGGTAAACACAATTTCCTTTTTTTTATTTTTTAAAGGAAAATTCTTACAAGTTATTTGTTCACTATATGTGTCAGTAGCGCTATTTGATATCTGAAAATTATTTTAATGAATGATGGAGAAAAGGTAGCCAATCTGTCTACTTAAAAAACCTATACTTTTAGAAAGCAGTAGAAAAAGCTTCAATCAACAGGTGAAGTGTAAGAGCAAGAAAGAGCTCAGCTGAACTCTCAATATAAGTCTTAGTCTTTCTGAACAGGACAGGGAGTTCTGTATGGAGTCCCAAGGATATTTACTATAGATTTGATGAAGAGTTGCTGATATGTACTCAATTTGTTCCTTTCTTCACTTTGAACAGAATTGCAACAGTATTTTTCCTAATTAAGGTGAACAGCATTAACTATGTGTATTTCTCCTGAGTTCCATCTTGAAATACTCCACTTACTATGAATTTTTGAAAATTATCTCGTACACTGCTGTTGACTTAGAAGCCCATAGTTATGTTGCATTTGTTTCTACATAAGATAAATTGGCTGCACCTTAATAATTAACCACACTTTATTTATGATACTTTATGAAAAAGGTAGCTAAATAGTCATATTTATGACTACAAAGATGGACAGATTCCTCTCAAGAATGGAACACATTCTCAGTTTACAATGGGCAGGTTGAGAAAGTCCAGAAGTGAAAAATAGTAATGATCAAAGACAATTTAATTGTAGAATCATAGAATGGTTTGAGTTGGAAGGGATGTTAAAGATCATCTAGTTCCAAACCCCCTGCAATGGACAGGATGCCTTCCACTAGACAGGTTGCTCAGAGCCCTATCTAGCCTGGCCTTGGATCTATTAATTTGTTCAACCAAAAGAATATATCATTAGCAAAACATTGTCAATTTTCAGAATATAGTAAAAGCTTGCTTCAGAGAAGAATTTTTTTGGTCCCTTGGCAATGGGTAAAAATCGATTTCAGTACAGCAAAGATTATCTAGGTTAGACACTAAGGAAACCTTTTACTCTAAGGAAGGTTGGGTATTTTAGATAATTGCTTAGGAGTGGTATGGAATTTCCATCTTGTGTAAACATCTGTGGGCAAGCATCTTTCAGGAATAGTTTAAGTATATCTAGTAGTGTTTTAGAATAAAGAACATGGTGGAACATGAAAAATTTAATTCCCTGATTTTCAGTGTATATGCTGATTTCAGTAACAAATGAATCTTTCTTTTTAACAGAGAACAGTAAGGTTCTTCAGTGCCTTACGCTAATATGCTGTGTGTTTAGTTTTGAAACACACAAAAGTCAGCAACCAAACACAGCTGTATTTACTAATGATGGATAAATAGCAGCTTGCCCAAAACAAACAAAAAATAAACACCAATGAAAATTTATTTTAGAGACACATCCGTTAGTGAAAATGTGTGTAATAATGAATGAGTTTGGAGTATCATCAATAGGATTACATGACAATCAGGTGAAAAACCTTCCTATTGTTTTTGCATTTACTTGAAAGAAAAGTCTATTAAATAGGAGGACCTTAAAATAGAAAAAATCATCATGATAGTTTAAAAGACACTTCAGTCATCCAAGTTTTTATTTTATGCTTCATTGTTTCTTTAATGTAAAATAATCTTTGTAGTATCTTGCTTGGCTTTGTTTTCAGCTGCAGTTAGTGTTCGTGCTTCCATTCTGAGACAGGCAGTCCACATCAGTTAACACCCTATAATCTGTATCACTGTTGGGTTTACAGAATTAAAATGAAGGTTTTTCAGGTTATTGTAGAAGAATGTATGTTCGTTTAAAAGTTGCTTTGGGAATACATATTACTATTTGCTGTAATTTAATTATTCCTAAATATTTGCAAAGCAAATTAAACATTTCTATTTTGCATGTTCTTAGCTGACCAAGACTGGTACTGCTACAGTTTTTTGGTATTAATTGTTCATAAATCCAGGGAAGTAAAATTATCACAGCTCTTTGGTGTAATTCAGGATAATCCCCGATCATCTTCATGACCTTTTTGGCCAAACATGTTGTCTGATTTTTTTAAATTTACAATGAATTATTTATACTTTACTTGAATATTATTTCAGCCATAGAAATTTCATCTTAATGTGTTGCTTGCTAGAAACTATTACTCTTTATGTTAATTCTAATACCTTTTGCCATTCGTCACACATGGGCAAATATTCTCTGGAGGTAGAAGAAAAATAGTACTTGTGTGAATATTTATGATGCCTGATGATGTCTGTCTTAAGTCTGGTTTTGCCTCTTTAGCAACCAGAGTATATTTTACATACAAAATGTGTTTTAAAGAAAATTTTTTCATCATAATTAAAGGTGTCCTTAGAAAAGTGTAGAAAACTTCTGTTTCACTTAGAAACGATAAGGTTCAAAATAATTAAAAACACTAAAAATAGGCTGGTATTTTGTAGAACCACATGGCTACAACAAGAAAATTTGACCTGTTACTATAATTAATGGCTATTATCATTGCACTTTCCAGGCTTCTTGTGAGTAGATGAATTTTGCTTACGTAGTTGTATGTTGTGTGGCTACGGAATGTCTGGTTTGGGGTTGCTTTTTTTTCCTTCCCTTATGTTCATCTTTTTCTAAACAGCAGTTTGCCTTCCAGGTGTGTGGTTCTCCTACATACACTTAGAGCCCTGTCCATTGGTAGCTTTAGGATAGATAGCCTTTCTGTTCTCTCTATCAGCCTGAGCCTTGTGCTCCTAAAAAATTAAAGCTGAAAAGGGAGTACATCATCCTCATGCCAGTGGTCAGGACAATTAGTAATAGCAGTCATTTCTCCTTTTCTTCATCCTCTTCATTCTCCTCCTCCTCCCCATATTGCTACTGAAGCGTGTCTCTCTCGCTGTGATGCAAGGAGGGCTCTAGAGATAGCTGTGGAAGTTCCCCACACTGAGGTAATTCTCTTCTGATTTCCTTTGCTTAAGTCTTTCTGCACTCTGTGCAAGATGCTAGTAAGCAACCCTTGGCAAGTAGGGTGACCTGCCCATTTTGGTTTGAAATTTGCTAAATTGTGTCTTCTAGTGGTTTAAAATTGCAGTTTACTCAGTCTCTTGAATTTGTAGTTGTTCCACTTGTAAGGAAATTGAATTCAGAATTTTCAAATTTAGTGTGTTCTTTCAATTTTTTTTTGTAATTCTAATAGAAAACTTATGTTAGTCATAGTGGTGCCTTATTCCAAGGTAATTTGAGAGAATCTATTCACTGTTTTGAAAGTAACAGCCAAAATTTATTGCTGAGTTGAGGTGCATGTCAACCTTCATGTTGCAGGGGAAGGCGATGAGAATGTACTTTCTAACTATCCATGTTGATCCTCTATTTAAGGCCAGCCAGGTGGTATAGAACTGTTTTTTGGTGTGTTTCCTGATTTATTTATATTAACAATGAGTTGTGTTTTTAAAAACTTTTGTTACTACTTGGACTTTTGTCTATATCACCAAAATCAATTAACCAAGCCACAGCTGAGGAGAGTGCTCTTGGTTAGATTCACAACTTGTAAACTTGAATTGGTTTTAGTAACCCTGCTGAACCTGACCAAGTGGCTTTACTGCAGCTGTGAGTCAGGTCATCTCTGGTGGCTTTCCAACTTGCAAATGTGTCATGCAGGACAGGGAGGTTATTAAGTTAGGTGCAGGAGTGTACAAATCTGACTAAGGCCAGCATGGATTGAAAAGGTTCTGAAGCACAAAGAATTTGGGAAATGCAATTCAGTTGACTCCCCAAGAGGCTGACAGTGAGGCAGAATAACCCCATTACTGTGTTGTCTGGATTTTTAGCATTCTCTAACATGTCACCCCTTGTGACAGGAATAGTTAGATATATACAGTTAGACCTGAATATGATTAGAACTGAAAATTTACTTTCTTGTGCTGGCGTTCTGTAATTTTTTTCTAAGTTCTTCGTTTCAAGTAAACTGGAATTTTATCTCACAAAACCCCCTTACTTTTCTTCCTTCATTCTTGATACATTTTCATACTCCACACTTTTCACTATTAAATGTTCTAGATGTTCTGTGCTATTGTCTGTCCAGGCTTTATGCAAAGCTAGGTAAATTGCTTCCTTTTGTACCTTCTCTTCAAACCTTTATTCTTCAAGCCTGACTTAGCACTGCTGGGATGGTTCTAAATATGAAACATCTGCATCTCTGTAAGACTCACAAAAGCCTTAATGCAGTCAGTCCTCCTAGCAACACTGCATAACAGATTTGATTAGTTTTTCTCCTTTAGCTTTGTTCTTTAAAATATGCCAGTGCACATTGTCTTATTTTTGTATGCATGTTCTCCAAGTTTCTACCTGGCTGAGCATTGGGTAGAAAGATGAAACTATTTCACTGATGTTCTAAATTTTTAACCAGTATTTCAGTCATTTTTCTAGTCTAACTCATAACCCTTCTGGTCACCGAGGTCCTAGAAATCGTATGTGTAGATAGCCTAATATTGCTTCTGGCAGTGAAACTGAGTTGGCATTGATTAGACAAGAGGTCACTGTAATTTGAACCCTTAAATTAAAGCTCTGTGAATAACTGTATTTAAAATAGTGAACCTCCTCTGCATGGTCCTACCTCTGTCTTTCGGATAGGAACAGAATTTCCAGCCAGCTATGGGGCTAAATAAGAGGGGATACTCACTGTTGTTTAAAATGTCCAAAGCACAGCAGAAATGGTCTCTGCAGCTTTGTACAAGAAATTTCAGTTTTAGCCCAGAGAGCCCAGGTAAATGAAAAAGGAAAATGTTACTATCCTAGAGAATTAACAACTTCCAAGACAGAAGTTTCAGCTTTAAAAAAAAAATTTTTTAAGCAAGATACAGCTGAGGAGACTCAATAATCTTGATTTTTGTCATAAATCAAAATGACATTTAAAATTAATACATTTCATATAACTTAATTTACACAAAATTGTATTCTAGTAAGAAGCTGGTGTGTTTATTATTTCATATTGTTCTTCTTTCCCAGAGGCTTTCATAGAAGCATGTAAAGCCATTATTTACAATAAAATTCAACAAATGTATGTGTATATATATATATAGTTTATTAGAGCAGAAGTCTATGCTCACATGAGGGAATTAAATCAATACTTTCCCAAAAGATGCTTCTGAACAGAGTGCTGTGCACAGCAGGACTCCAGGTGGTTGTTAGGTCTTTGCTCTTGGCTCTGAAGCCCACACTGTTCAGTGGGCAGGGGCTGGGAGCTCTGTACTGAGGAAAGTTGCTGCATCACACTCTTACCTTTCCTGGCTCTTGACCCTCCAGTACGGTTTGGGTATGTTGTGCCAGAACAGCCCCTAGATAGATGTATCCATATAGACACCTTACAAAAATCTATTTACTTGGGAATAATTTGCTACGTGAACAAATATGTACCATAATCTGTAGTATATAAAGTAGATCAGATATGGATGGCTGGGCAGAAAGGTCTTAACATCTCTTTAAGTAAACCTCAGCTCAGCAAGTGAGTCATAAATTAGGAAGTGTCAGACTGAAATCTTCTCATATATTTCAACATGACCTGCATTTCTATGTATCATAATAGCTTACATTACTGTTTAAAGGTTTTGCATAGTTAACAACTGTGTGTTAGAAAAGGTACTGACTGAACAACTACTTAATATTTTATTTCATTCTGTGTTTTCAGCATAAAATTCCAAACTTCCTGACTGCTTAATACACAACCCAATAATAAATACAATATTTCATCTTTTATTCTTTGTGTTTTTTCTAGTCATACATGTAACACTTGTCCGTTTCAAAGATAAAGTGATCTAGACTTTATCTACATGAAGTCTCTTTGAGGAACAGAGATATATTTATTTTTCAAGCAGAAGCATTGGTACATACATAATGCATTCATAACTGTCAAAACTGAAAATTTGCTGTAGGTATGAAGACTGATCGTCCAATGTGTTATGCTAAGCACTCAGAAGATGGGGAAAAAAAACCTATCTCAGAAAAATCGTGTTTGTCTTGGTCAGTGACATGGAGGAGCACTGGAAGAAAAAAATCACGCAAAATAAAACATCTGTCAGCTAAACTAACCAGATTTGAATGAGATTTCAAAACCTTCAAGGTTCTTAAACTTTAATTAAAATTGGCAGTGGGATGGAGAAGACAGGCCCAGATGAGTACCCTTATGAGGACAAGATTGGCATAGGTCCTATGCTGGGCAGCTGCCTTACCTGTGAGCATGTGCTTAGCTCTGATCTACCCACCACAGGGTCTGCTGAATTGCTTCTGGACATTTCATCTGAAAATAACTTTATATATATATATATATATATACACACACTCACATGTGTATATATACGTATATGTGTATATATGTATGTGTGTATATATATATATAATGGAAGATCTCCAGAAAGTTCTAAATTTCTTCAAAACTATTGTTTATAAAATGGGTTTTTCTTTTAATAAAATTCATTAAGAATGAGAACAAATACATAATTACAGTTAGCAGGGGAAAAGGACATGGTAATGTCCCATTAATGAAAAGTGTTTCATTAATGTAGAGGAAAATGTAAAATTTAAAAAAAATTCTTAGAGATGAACCACTGAAACGCAAAACTATTTTTCTTGCATAGTGAGTGAAAAGACTAGGTTGGTCAAAGCCCCCATCCAACCTGGCCTTGTGATCATTAATCATTACCATATAATAGTACCAACTTGATGCATGTAATAACTGTAAATGTAATGCGTTTTCCGATACTTATCTCCTACACATGTTGTAAATTTGAAGTATAACGTAGTATGTTTATTTTTAGTACACCTCCTGATAATCTCTCAATTCAAGAATTTCAGAAGAATGAGAGTATTGATGTTGAGGTAAGGAGCTTTTAACAAATGCACTGTTGAAAGTAACGAGTTAGTGATATTGCCAAGTCACATTCAGTTTTGAAATAATTTTTTGAAAAGTTACCCTTTCATTGCTTTTTCTGTGATATTGTTTTCATTTTTGAAAACAAGACAGGAAATTCATAGGCCCAGAATTCAGCTGCTTCAGGGTGATGCAAAAAGTAGGAAGTGGGGTGCCAAAAACTACTTCTTGTCCTCTCAATCTCAAAACAGTGTAGAGTGGCTAAACCAGAATGTGTTTCTCTAACTCATTATGTGATCCTTACTTACTATGTTATTGCTGAACATTTCCATAGGTAATTGTAGACCACAGAGAAAGCTGACAATTAAACCTAAAATGAGTGCTTTCTGCGTTGAGGGGGTGATCAGCAAAAATTCATTGTTTCTTAGACATTGTTGCCCTTAAGATGCGTTCTCAATACTGAGAAACTGCGGCATAAATGAAGAAATTACGCGTTGTTTGTGCAGCACAACGATCGCTGTAATTGTAAAGAGATAATGTTTGGTTTCATAAGGCTGAAGAAAAATTAAGAGAAGATGATACTTGAAGTGAGGAGGGACTTGTCCCCTTTCACTTCAGGACAAAGAAATGTGGCAGAACAGAGATTAGGGGTACAAAACAAAAGGAGTTGCAGAGAAGACATGGCAGTATCTGTGGTTTCATCACCCGTTGTCTTTCCAGAGGGGTGGCTGAAACACAAAGATATCTGGATGAAAAGTGGGAGTGGTTCTGCCTGCAGTGAGCAGAATTTTCAAAACGAATGGATTAATTTATGGAGATATAAACCCACTTTGTTCCTGAATGGGAGCATCAAGACAAGGATGGAGAGCATTTCTGTTAATATGTATTGCCTTAAGCTTGTTTAGATAATTAACACACTTGTTCTGCTTTGCAGATGTCACATTGTTAGGGATGTGGTGTGTGTGTGTTAATGTCATAGTGAGGGCATTGAATTGCGGTTAAGGGAGAATGAGATTCCTAATGTTAGATCTTCTCTTTTCAAAGCCATAATTCTTCAAATGTCATTTGAAATCTGATCAGAAAATCTGGCAAAAGTGGCGGGGGGAAAGGTTTATTATTTCAAGTTAATTGTCCCATACAAGACCACACTTTTGGACATATCTGCAAATTTTAAATGCTAGCAATAGAAGATTTTGTGAAGTCTAATTAGGCCTTTCTCTCTTTTTAAATGTTTCTTCTTACTAGATTTACAATTTTAGTATTTAGAAAACCAAATAAATATATGTAATTTATTTTAGGTGGTGCAGCTTATCAGCACAGAGATACTGCCATATGCTAATTTTATTCCTAAGGAATTTGTTGGTCAAATAATGACTATGCTCAATAAAGGCTCAATACATTCTCAGTCATCCTCCTTTACAGGTATGGTACCTGAATGACAAAAAATACAGTGTTTAAATCTACTGGAAAATAATTAAAATGTTGAGAGTACTTATTATGATAAAGACTTGAAGTTCCCTGGCACAAATCCAGTATAGACCATTTGATATCCAACATTTTTTATAAATTATATTTTGTCAAAGTTGCCAGGCTTTCATTGCAATTTTTATAAAATTACTTCCTTACTGCTTGGACAGTGTGATATGTAATATTGTACTTGTGTTACTTTCTACATAGTTTATTTTCCTTTGTGCCAGTTCTAACAATCATTTCAGACAATTGTAAGACAGATATAGTATCCTGTTCTTAAAAACTAAATGACCTTAGTGTAACTATATGGTGTACCTAACCAGATACCTTCTCTGCCTTTAAGAAAAAACATTTGTAGGGGTTTTTGGAAAGATGAAAAAAATGGACATAAACCGTTACATAGAAAAATACTTGAATAGTACAGTACAAAATATGAGTACTTTCAATGTAGGACTGGGTTTGCTGTTTTTAGATGATTTTGTGTATATTATAATTAAATCAATGTCAGGTACATGACATGTTACTGAGAATGTGGCATAATTCATCTCTTATTTTTGGAACTACTGTTATTTTTGCAAAGTCATTTTTTCTTAGAATGTATTCTTAATATTTGTTCTTACCACTGTTAATATTTTTTAATACTAGAGGAGTGATAACCTTTTCTCAACTTACAATAAACTGATTGAAATGCAGCATCATGCACACTGCACAATTAAATGCATCATTTTACTTTGACAGAAGCCGAAATAGATATTCGAATGAGAGAGGAGTTTTCTAAGGTGTGTTTTGAAACACTGCTTCAGTTTTCATTCAGTAATAAAGTCACAACTCCTCAAGAAGGCTACATCTCTAGAATGGCACTTTCTGTGCTCTTGAAAAGGTCACAGGATGTATTGCATCGCTATATAGAAGATGAGAGATTGAGTGGCAAATGTCCTCTTCCACGGTATGTGCATTGTCTTTAGAAAATAAAGGTACTTTATGAGAAGTTTGCATTCAAAATATCACTTAGTCATGAAAAAAATGAGGGGGGGTGGGAGAGAATGAAATTTAAAAGGCGGGGAAATGTTTATGGGGAAGATATTTCAAAGAAAATTCTGGTACCCAATTTTTTTTAAAAAGCCTTTAAGTAACAACGGTCATATTCTGTGCTGTTACAACATTTTCTGTTACTGAAACAATGTTTCTGATGTCTCTAGCATAATTCTGAAATTTCCTTCCCAGTAGAGCTATGTGTAGTTTCTAAATTGAGAGGTGGATGGAATCTCCTCAAAAATAAGATAAAACATCCAAACAGCAATATTGTGAATCATTACTCAAGTAATTGTTCTTGAAATGGAAAAATTGACTGAAATACTGAGAAATTCTTTAAAATGGGAACTTACTTGAAATTCACTTAACTTTTGAAAGTTTTGATCATGAATGTGGAAATTGATTATGTTAGCCTTATCACATACTTTGATATGAATGTTTTCAGATTGAGATCTGTATGGTGTTACTGTTTCCAGTATCACAGTTAAAGCTGTCCTAGCTGAGATAACAGCAATGATGGTGGGAAAGTTTTTCTATAAAACTTACTTCTTGAAACAAAAATGAGTAGTTGACTGTTTGCATTTTTTCATTTGTAGGCAGCAAGTAACAGAAATCATATTTGTTTTAAAAGCTGTCAGTACTCTCATAGATTCACTTAAAAAGACTCAACCTGAAAATGGTAAGTTAATGATTGTTAAATAACATGGTTCTAAACAAGGTAACATTATATCTGCCCCAAAGATGCATTTATTATTTCCTTTAGTAGTCTTCCCAGAAATCTGACAGAAAAGTATAATCTGTAAGTGTCAGTATTCTGTAATTCTTTGTATATGTAGGTGGCAGGTAGACAGCGAGAAACCCCACAAAGTTTTTCCAGCATGCCTAAAAGTATAAGGACCTAAGATATGCATAATAAAAGAGAAAGCTTCAATTTATGGTGTCCTTTATTAGATAAAGCTTGATGTCTTCTGAAAACAAAGAAAAAAACCCTGTTCCATAAAATATTAATAGAATTGTTAAATATATGAAGCCTGGCTAGATCCTTTTTTCCTTCTCATGATACATATTTAGGTTGCTATGGGTCATGTTCACATAGGTGCAGTCTGCAGTTGAAGGGGTGTACAAGTTAAATGCATGGACAGGCTGGTAGATACTTACACTTGTGGTCTTGCTTTCCCTGTCTTCCTGCTCTATTATTTCCTGTCCCCTGGATTGATCTTAGCTCATTGATGCCTGAGTAAATGGTTGACAGATGTATTTAAAGGGCTGAATTAAATGAAAGACCTCAACTTCATTTATAATCATGTATCCTGTTCCTCCTATAAGCTGCACCTTTGGTATATGTGGAGAGTTCTTGGAAGGAAACTTTATCATGAGTCTTGGTTAAGTCCGCTGTATTGGGCTCTGAAATTCTGACAAAATTGTGTATACAACATTCCCCTCTACCTCCCTGCTTTTGATACTAGGAAGAACAGGAAAAACCACACTTTTCAATCCTGAAACAAACAAACGAAGCAGCCTTTCCAGAAAAACACAGGCAGGTAGGTTTCTGGAAAGAGGCAGTGCCTTGTTTGCATCATCACTGAGCAGCCAGAGTTATGGTGACGTGGTTCCCAAGGTTCATGGCAAAAGGGTGCAAGCTTTATGCCAGGATGCATAAAGCCTTTTGGCTAACCCTGAAGGTAACTGAAGTGCTACTTTGGTGGGTCTTCCTCTTAGAGGGGTAGAGTAGCCATCTCAGCTGGACTGTTCCCCACATCCCTCTTCCTGGAATGAGAGACATGCTTCTCCGGGTCCATATGCAGCAGTGCTTGCCAAACCTCCCACACACTTTCTTAGAAAGAGAACCACTGGACAAATTACAGAATCATTTCACTTTCACTTCTTCTACCTTTTAATAATTTTATTTATTTAAGATAATTATTAATGTTGCCTGAAGCCGAGGGTTTCTTATTTTTTGAAGCAGAGCTAAAACAGAAATAAGCAAGGAAGTGACATTATAATAAGATTCATGCTACAATGTTTAATTTTACTTGTTGGACTAACAAAACTTTACCATGGATATTTTTTGTCTTTGTCCAGTGTTTCTACCTTTGCATTCTATAGCTCTTGTAATCTGAAATGATCTGAAATCAATAGAAAGTCTCATTGCTGACAATTTTCCGAAAGTGAAATGTGCATCCAGTTCAATTTTCTGTCAATAGCTGAGAAAAGCAGGCAGAAAACGCATGTGGATTACAGGTTTAATAGAAGTATTATCTTAAGTTTGTCAGTTCTTCATCCCAAAAACACAGTGAATGACTCATATGTAAAAACATAGGTGTGTAGCACCACTTTAAGGATATTATCCCATCTGGCCTCCAGTTGCAACTGAAAAAACAAATGGTTCTCCTGCAGAAATCCCAGCCCATATCTGGGTGCCCTGCGTGGATGCCATAGTGTCTGTATAGCACTAAGTACCTATGTTTAGGCACACTGTGAATGTGCCCTTACTTAGAGGTATTGAAAAAAATCTGTTGTCAGTATTTGGACAGTAGTAAGTGATTCAGTCTGTTCTTTTCTTCCCTGCAGTTGATTCTAGCACATGGGCACAAGTTATTGCCTTGTACCCGACTTTAGTAGAATGTATCACCTGCTCATCCTCAGAAGTGTGCTCTGCTTTGAAGGAGGCACTGGTTCCCTTTAAGGACTTCATGCATCCACCAGCATCTAAGGTACAGAATGGAGAGTCTTGACCCCATAAAACTTCTTTTTGATTCTTGAAGGGAATATCCAAAAAAATTTGCTCCCGGGTGAAGTTTCTCTGAGGAAATCTCTTGTGCCTAGTACTTTGGCAACCAGTGCTGACTGCCTCTTAACAGTACTAACAAGAGCTCAGTAAGTCATGAACACAGGCTTTATCTCAAAGGTTCCAGAGTGAGTAGCAGTGCAAACCTTTAATAAATTTAACTGACTAGTTGGAATCATTTATAATCTAATGTACTTGCTACAGTATCTTGAAGTGGTGATTGAAAAGTGGGCTTATGTACAGCTTGTTGTGTATGTGTTAATGATGTAATTAAAAATATTTCAATTCAGTCAGATTTATTAGGCTGGTGTTTTGCACCCTTTTTTGAAGTACGAATTGTACTAAAATTTTATGCAAGATGGTACTGTAACATTCCATATATCTGTAACCAGCCTTTGTAAACAAAGGGAACTGATATACTTGTGTGTATAATAAATGGTACAGTTATGTATAAAATAGTTGCATTTATTATTTAAATTCTTTTAAAAATATTGATAATGTCAAATGCTTGAAAATGTATTTATTATGAATATGTTGTATGCTTGCATTTTTACTTACAGTTTGCCTTCTAAATTGCCAGATATGCTCATTCATATCTGATCATGTTAGTTTTTGCTTAATTGAATGTATCTTCTTTGTGGCCATTGGACATCTGCAAAGAGTCATACAACAAAAGATTGAAGCAAGCAGTCACAGTCTGCTGATCTCAAACTTCAGAGTAGTTGACCTGAAATAAGTTTGAATATGCAGAAATCCACTGTAGCACTTCAGCACTACCATACCTCACTTCATAATAAATTTGTTTCAAGATGTTTGTTCTACTTAACTCTATCCATTTTTGCAGTTGCAGCCTTGCTTTAAAAAGAAAACAAACATATTTGAGGGTTGTTAGCCTTTTTTGATCTTCTTGGCAAGTATCACAGTCTTTGAATCGTGACCCAAGAAAGGCAAGGTCAAATATCTAAAATACTTGGCTATAATATTTTGTTCAATAATTTTAAGTGTTTTGTTTTGTAATGTCTTTTCAACCCAAACAAATTGTTCTAATCTTTTAATTATAAACTGTGTCTGATAAAAACCATAAGAAGTGTATTTTTGAAGATAATTACTCATTTAGAAATGCAGTAAAATTTGTCATTAAGTAAATATGAATTTGTTTCACTTTCACATAATACACAATTGAAGCAAGCCTCTTTTAATAGTATTGTTTTTAAAGTTTGTGATCTAGCATTTAAACTCTTATTTAATTAATTTTGATTTCAAAAATGTTTCACCTGTATTCACATTTTGAATCTGTGATGTGAAAGCACAAAGGCCAAATGTTTAAAAAAAAAAAAAAAGACAGGTGCCTTTCTATGGATTTCAGAATTTCAGAGCTTACCCTTAGGGTTTTATTTCTTCAAGTCTTTTGTAGATATTAAAAGATTGTCATGCATAAGAAATGGTATTACATCTGTTTGCTTTGCACTTTCCTTGCTAAAGGGACACCGATTGGTACGTGTGAATAGGTCTAAAAGTTGTAAAAGCTTCAAGCTGAAGGTGTGATGAACTGGTCAGGGTTACCCTGCATGAATAATGTTCTCCAGGCAGTTCTTTGGACAGCTTGCTCCCACAAGTCTCTAGTTTATGGCCCTTCTTAAAAGGTCTCTGTTTCAAAGTACAGTAAATATTAAAGAGGCTTCAAGACCTTGCACATTTCTGTGGCCAAAGTTGCATGGAACCTAATTGTCAAACCTGAATAGTTTTAAGAGAATACACAGTTTACATTAAGGAAACAAATGTTTCTTGTAAATAGAATTTATGTCAAAATACCTTCTCTGGAGGAGCATTTCCAGTATATTGCAGAACTGGGTCTTACAAGTAACAACATTATCCATACTCTTGAAAGTGAAAGCCTGACAACTGCTCTCTTAATTAGTGGAAGATAAGTCGAGGTCATTAAAGAAACAAACTGTAGGACAGGAAAGAAGAGAATTAATTTGTTTTAGAGTATATAGGTGTGCAGACCAAGCTATGGGTAAATTTGTTTCTAATTAGTTTCTAATGGATTTTTCAGTGATCATACAGATGCATTTGCCCATTGAGGCAAATCTTCGTCTGTAATTCAAAAAGGGATACATGAATCTTTCCTGACTCTAGAGCTTAGACTACTTTACACCTATGAATATTAATCTTCAAAAGGTTTTGAAATAAACTACCAATGAGCTAACTTACCATCCTTTCCTCTTAATTACAAAATGAATAATATCTGTGCTATTTGAGGCATATTTTGGCCATGCAGTCTGAGGCTGACCATATTAAAACTGCTTTTTTGTATTTTGTATAAGTAGTTTGAAAACTAAAAACAAAGCTACTTAGCTTAGAAAATGTTTTCATTGACTAATTTTGTCTGTGAACAAGAATTATTCCTTTTACTGTGCCTTCTTGTCCAACACTCAAATATTTCTTCCAACTTAAAATATCAGGGTTTTTTTCCTATTTGTACTTTTTGCTAAGCTTTCTTAGGGTATCTTTGATGCAGCAGCATTTTTGATTATTTAAATTTCACATTTTTACATGTTCCTAGCAAGGTAAATCTTGTTCTAGAAGAAATGGAATTAATTTAACATTACCTGTTGAGTAGACCCATGTCCAAGTTCTTTTCAAATCTGTAGGGCTGCTTAGTCATGAGAATTAAAACCTGTGGACATTTTCAGGATGGGGTCTGCAGTGTGTCACCGAAGTCAGCTAGAAAAGTGGTACAGGTGACTGTATAGAAATGCATCATCTGGAAGTTAGAAGACAAGCATTAATTGCTTATTAAATGTAACCACAATCTTCACCTTTTTCCTTCTTGTCCACAACTTTAAAACAGAGATGGATGGGAATCCAAAGAGAAAATTACTAGATTATTAGCATGTTCATATCAAGACTTCGGATTACTTGGGAAACCTTGTATGTCTCAATGCCATGACCATTGCCTTAATGCACACGAAGATTTAAGATTGCATAGAACTAATTATGAAAAAAGAACAGATATCTCAAGCTGGGAACTTCTTATAGAAAATCTTATTCCTAGAACTAACCTACAGTAGTTACTTGCTTATCATCAGAGATGGTTGTCTAACTGGACATCTGTTTTGTTCCCTTGTACATGAGCCTGCTTTCCCACCTGCTTTATTGGTGAACTGTGGAATGTTACTGGACATTAAACCACATGAAACACATGGTCACTGTTAGTTATTTACAAGAGTGAGTAAGAGTACATCTGTGAAACTTGAGTAGTTTATCATTGTATTCTGCAGTTGGGGTTCTTTTTTTATACAGGTTGAGTTGTTTCTTCTTGCCAAAGAGCAAATCTTCTCATAGCTGGCCTTGAACCCTTCAGGCAAGATATTTTTAGTGAAGCTAATGCCTTTCTTTTCCTCAGCACATAGCAAACACAAGTGCTAGTCATCAGTGTATTTTACAGAAATTCATTTGGAAGCTCAGGATACAAGTGTTCTTGGTGGGAGGGAGGAGGAAAGCACATTTTCTACTCATCTGTTTCTGTACAGCTCAGTTCTGTGTCTTCACTAGCTGTTCACCTCACATTTGTAGCTAGCTACTCATTTTCTATATGGGCAGGCAACCTTCAGCTTGAGTCCTCCTGAATAAGGTGAGGCTCTGCGAGCATGAGAAGAAATTGCTGTGCACAGCTGCCTTCTGAGCAGCACATTCTGACTGTGCTATTGCTACAAGCACGGTAAGACTGTTTAGAGTGGGGTGTGTCAGAAAGTTCCAAATAAGGCAGCTCTAGTGTGTAGATTTTGTTTGAATTGGAATCCAAAATAGTGCACAGACATTGTCTATATCTGTAGGTGAAAACCATTTAGCCATCAGCAAAATATTGATATTATATTTTTATTCCCAAAGAAAAGCTTATTTTCTTCTTGGATTTTTCACCCCTACCTTCTGACAGTACCTTCTATATGTGCTTCTCTGTGTGTGCTTCAGTTGTAACTTCTGGAGGCAGGGATGCTTTGTCTAGACAGCATTTTGTATATCAGGGCAAGTACAAGTCCAATAAAAATAATCATCAGTGTAGAACACAGATTTCGTTTGGAGAGTAGATGCTCTTAGAGTTCATAGCTGAATTTTAGTGTTCAGATTAATGTCATATTCAAAGTATCTGACTGCTGTCTAATTTAGGACAGACAGCATTACACTCACTAGGAACCAATTGCTGGGATCAAGAATGGCTACAGCAGCAGCAAGTGTGCATAGTATTGGATGGGTGGTTTAAGACAACTTGTGTAAGAAGGAAAGTGAAATTAAATATTCACAGTTCTTGAGGGAGAAAGAGAACCTCAAAATGAAAACGACTGGACTTGAAGAAGGCAGGCCACAGAAAATTGATAAGATCTCACAGAAGACAAGTTGAAGTAAGAGAGGAACCGAGGAGATAGGACAGTTTCTTGGAGATGTGAAGGTCATGACTGAAAGTATGTGCCAGACAAGCTGTAATAAGAGACCAACTCAGTTAAACGAGGAATTTCATTGACTTTAAACACGGTGAGGGGAGGCCTCATGTGGAGACCATGAAAGATGGAAATTCAGATACCACCAAAGATGTGTGTTAGCAGATAGGGATGAAAGTAGATACACCTGTCAGCTGACAGAGAATAAATGCCTAAGTAGTAAAAGGTTTGTATTAACAAAAGTGCTGGCTACCTAAAAGAGTATGGCTGTTTACACAGATGATAGTGTTTGGTTCAGAGCTGCAGTTTGTGTGTTGAATTTTTTGGTTTGTTATGGTGATGATTAATCCAAAACATCAGAAATCTACTGCCAGTGTATTGCTTGTGCAATTGATCTGAGTGACAAAGATTGAAGAAGCTTGCCTAGTAAAAAGGGAAACAGGAGAGAGAAAATGGTTACGTGTTGTCAAATTTACTGGGCCTGAAGAATTTATTCCTGGTATTTAGAGAACTAATCTGAGTAACATCAGCATTTTTAAGATCATCTTTGTGATGTCCTTGTGTCCTGTCAGTTAGAGAGTAATATGCTAAAAACTGATCCTTCTCTCTAAGCTCCTTATTTAAGAATTTATGTCTTAATTATGAAAAAACTTCGATAAAAAGGATAACATTTACCTGTGTGTTTACTGTGCTAACTACAGGATTTCACTAGCAAGAGATGAGTCTATTCATTGCTTGAATTTACTTTATTATCTATGTTTAGAGGAATTCTCAGATAAGCTTATTTTTATAATCAGTTTGATAAGCTTTTTTCTCTCTCCATGTGAACACATTTATTCCCACTGGTGGTCCAGATGCCTGCCTTAAGAATTTCATAAGTAATCTCATTTATCAGCAGCGTAGTCCTCTTTTCACCTTAAGTGTGTTCCTTATGGAAAGAATAAGTTAAGTACAGCTACCATATTTTTTTTAAATCAAAAATATAGTGATGTTGAAACGTACTCAAAGCCATCAGCCCCTTGGTGTGTTTTGTTTTCAGAAGAGATTACCAATAATTAAATAAGAAAGAAAAGCCCTTGGAAGTCAGGTATCTGGCATCTTCACAGTTTTGTTACTGAAGACCCTGATCTTCAAACTGGAGTCATACCTGCTGCTGTCTGTGCACAGAATATCCGCCTTAGACATGACACGAGTCTCCAGTGGTATCTCCGAAGCTGAAGCTGCTTCAAGACTGCAGAGGCTCATGAGGGTGTGATGCATGGAAACTTGAAGCCTGATATCACTCGGTCTGATGTTTTTAATGTTAACTATTTCTTCCTTAGCACAACTAAAGTTGCCAAGGAATTGCTGATGTTTCTGGCTTCCTTACTGGAAGACTCACACTTCTGTCCCCCATCACATCACAGACCAATGCCTGGTTGTGAGGGGAGGGGCTGTGAGGCTCCATAGAAAAGTGGCAGCCAAAACTGGATTGTCACCAATTCAGAGAGAGCACAGAGAGCAGTCTGGTTTTGATTGGCCTCTGTCGTGAGAAAACATGGAAGGGGACAGTGCATAGTACTGCTGGGATGTACATGTACAAAGAGCTGGTTCTGGAGTACATCATGACTATTACTTGCAGATCTACTTAATGAACATCTCTTCATGTGTCTGGGCTTGGCGAGGCATTATATGGTACTACCTTACCACTAAAATGAGCTCCAGAGTCTACACAAAGTACTGCCCTAGAACAAATGAGGTAAGGTAAACATTTTTCTTAGAACAGAGCTGTTTAAATTAAATACTTTCTCTCAAAATACAAGATTAATAACGTCTGTTACAGCTATATGCACTATACTGTCTTAAAACTTGAAGCAGTTTTGTTGCCAGAGTCTCAAAGAGAATGCACTGAACTGATGGAGTAGCACAAGCTCCTCCCTCTTGAAGAGTGGGAAGCAAGTTTTTGAAGTGCTATGGTCTGATAGAGTAGCTCTTTCTTGCGGTTTAATATCACTTTAACCAACTCAATTCAAACAACTAGGTCAAACTTGGAAATGGGTTAGGAATTGAAAAGGTCTGCATTTTTTTTCCCTCCTCCATACACAGGATAGATCTGTGAAGGTAAAATCTACTCTCTCTAAAAGCTGAAGGCACTGGCAACCAGAAACAATCAGTTCTGTACTCTTTGTTAACAAAATGTATTTCATGGATGTATCCAATACACTTAAAAGAGATCAATGTAAGAATTATTTTGAATGCCATTTTTCATACTATTGTACTTTGAGTCCAAACAGAGCTCTTGTCAAACTAATGAAGTATTAAATAATCAAAAATATATTTAGATGTTTTCAGATAAAATGTAACCATTTAGCATCTAACAAACAGTATAATCTTAGCTATGTAAAATGTGTTCTCTAGTTTTAAAAGGTTACCAGATTTAGTGGGACTATATTTAATTGCAAACAAACATTTAAATAATTGCTAATGAAATAATAATAATCTTTTAGATGAGATGAATACAAAAACAAAATCAAGCTTAAAATGTAGTTTCTTGTTTATTTAAGTCATTATTAAATAGAAGTCATTTTCGACCAATATCAATCAATTTAACTTAGGAGAGGCAGTATGGAGCATCTGCTTTGAGATGCACAAGTTGGATTTATCTTCTGAGAGTTGGTAACTAAAATTTTGAGGTCTACCACAATATTAACTAGCCTGGCTTTCATTTGCAGTCAGGGAAGACAAAATAGGCAGCCCTGGGAGGAGAGCCATTCCATCCTAAAATGTCATGTAAGTTGCTATGTGAAAGTGACAGTTCTTGCTACCAGGGCACAGGACAACTTCCTTAAGCTTAGGCATCTGGTGTTTCATGGTGTGTTTCTAGTGTACTTCAGACATCTCAAAATGGAGAAGATGAGAGAGCCACAGTAAATGCAGTTGACTTTGCTATTGCAGTGTGTTGATGGTGCTACAGTTTTTTTGAGTTCCCCTAAGAGCGTCTTCTTTGTGGCTTTTGTTTGCTTTTTGGGTTTTTGGATATCCTTTGTAAGGGCCTGCTCTAAGGCTTGCCTGTTTTTTTCCTGGCTGGAGATCATGTTCAAATATTTATCTGTTTTACCCTGTATCTGCAAGGGACAACATGCTGTGACTTCCTTGTAGTCATGGCATTGGTCTAAATAATTACATGAAGAGTTAAGAGATCTACAGTTACTGTTAGTGTACAAAGCTGAGCTCTTTTTGAGCCTTAAATTCTCCCTGCTAGTGATCCATCTCGGTTTCCCAATTTGGATGAGAACATGACGTTACTGTCTTCATAAACTCAGTAAACTGAACTAAACATTTCCAGTACTGCTACACTTTTGTACCTCATCAGAGAATTTTTCTGATTGTTTTATATATTACATTTAACTGCTGCTTTTTTCACAAGTGTTTCAGGTCAGCAAGGTTACAGTTACTTCTGAAACCTACAACTTTGGTGCCTGAATGCTTATTTTTGGCATTCGAATTTCTCATTTCTTAGGAAAATGAGAAAATACTTGCTAGTAAACATGAGTTCTTTGAAAGTCCCTGTGCATTTACACTCTTGGTAAACAAAACTTGAATTACTGAAAGTAACTAAGAGCTCCCATCCTCAAAATCTTTCAGAGCTTTCCATTACAGCATGAATCAGCAAGGTGGGTGGCTCCAACAAACATTAGGGACTAAAAGCCTGCAGATTGGTGCCTGTATCCATCTGCAGCTTTGCATATTTCCTAACAGTTTAGTTAATTTTTCATTGCTTTCCAGGATCTACTGTAATAGATCTTGGACTTTTACTTTTTAGATAAATGCAAATCAAAAAGGATGTGTAGGTCTTCTCATTTGCCATATAAGAAACTGTGATGTATGCTGAGTATCTGCCAGTAGTTTGTACTGATATCTGATTACAATTTTAAAAACAATTTCTGCTTAATATTAAATATTTCTATTATTTGACTTACCAAAGTCCAAAAAGAAACAGTATTCTACAGTTATCTCCTCTTCTTATAATAAATTTATCCAAATGATGTGGTTTGAATTTACATTTTGCTTTCACCCAGAAGTGCTTATTTTCTTCAAATACAAATTGCTAACTTCTTGCCTAAGAGACTTTCTAAATGTTCTCATGATGGTAAGATGGATTTCAGTCTGTTAATTAACAAATATAAAAGAGACCTTAATTCAGGCAAACAAGTCATTGAGATGTGAAATACTGATAGTCTTGTGTAAAAGTTGCTTTACATCATAGTTGAGGTGGCCTTAGAACAGAAGGGAGCACATTAAAAAGGTAAAAAACAACCCAGAATTAAATAAAAACTTTAATATTCTAAGTTGGGAGGATTTTTTTTCCACTGCTAATATATTTTGTAATATACTTAAATCTGATTATTTGATAGGAAAAAAGTATGCAAATATCTGGCTTTTGCTTTTTCTTTTTAATAAACGCTTATACTTCCCAATTTTAAATTGTGTTTCTTTTTCAAAACTGGGGTTTTATGTGTACACCGACTTAACTGAGTAGGAACAGAGCATACATTTCCTTGGTGCATCCGAATTTGCAATACTTAGCCTCTCCTTAGCTGACCTCAAAAACTACAGCAATTAAGTCTCACTGTCCCTATGAGAAATATGGATTTATGGAGGAAAACAGGAATTGAGATAATGTGGTCTGGAGGAGATCAAACAGTCCCTTCCAGAACCAGAAGTAAAGGACTTTTGAGTTACTGGATGCTTCCATTTTCTCAGCTGTAGAATGTTCTTTAATGTGCCAGGCACTATCAGAAACACACGAACTTCAGGATCACCTCATCATACACAATCTCTTGGCAGGTTTTCTTCAACAGAATGTCACTTGTTTAAATGTCTTTTAAACAAGTGATCAGTGATCTGATTGTGCCGGATGCTTCATGCAGGTAGCAACTTCAGAAAGGGGGAACTACGTAATTGTAAAGTATTTTATCCTTGTCTCTAAGGTGGCAATGGTTTGGCTCCTTTCCAGTGTGACTTTCTCAACTGCAGATTTGTTGCAAGCTGTCATAAAAGGCATTGCATTTCCTTCTTAACCCATGTTGTAGATACTTTTGCATTAGAAAGTTCAAGACTATTGTCTGTATTTCCATTTCCATATTCTTCACCACTGATGTTAAATAGTCTTTCTAAGCATAGTAACACGTTTTAATTTTTTTTAAACTCTTCCAGTCGAATCTCTCTGGTGTGCCGGTAGCTGTTATTCAATAGATTTGTTCATAGATGTGTTGGTGGTGAAGGGCAGAACAATAAGAATGTTAGTATTTATAACTTTCGTGAATCTGAAATGAGGTTCACAGTCTGTTTCTTTGAGGTAATTTTCTGTGGAATAATCGTTATGGAGTCTGTTCACATTTAGAAAGAAAAGAGCTTCCAAATTGAAAGTCCAGAGCCAAGGCACGTGCTGTATGTACCCTGAAAGCCCGTGCCCGCTGTGCCCCTCGGGCTGAGCAGGTAAAAATTCCCGCCCCAAGCGGCCCGTGCGGTTGACAGCCCGGTGACGCGTCTCCTGCCCCGCCGGCCGGTGCCGCGCCGCTCCCGGGGCTGGCCCGAGACCGCTGCCTCCCGCCCGCCCCGCCAGCGCCTCCCGTGGGCCCCGCTCCGGCCGCGGCGTTTCGCGCGGTTGCCAGGGAGTGCCGGATCGGGAGCGGGAGCTGCGGCCCGGCCCGGCGCCCCCGGGCGAGCGCAGCGCCCCCGTCTGTGAAGAGCGGCCTCGCGCCGCCCGCGCCATCTTGGGCACTCGCCGGGGGCAGCGCTCCCCCTCCCTCCGCAAGATGGCGGCGGCCGGGTGAGTGACATGCCCGGTCACGTGGCGCCGATCGCCCCGCGCTCCCCCCGCGCCGCGCGGTCTCTATGGCTCAGCCGGACACACGGGCGGCGGCGGCGAGGGACGGGCGGACGGACGGAGCCACGGCGGGAGCGGGGCCGCGGCGCCCGAACGGCGCCTCCTTTGTCTGCGGCCTCG